>CM032449.1:4853037-5025537 GCA_019049505.1 Pachyrhynchus sulphureomaculatus
AAACAGTTCAAAACCTAATTCATATATTTTTTGCAAAACAAACTGCGATTAGTGAATAGGGGCAATGTCTTGAACAACTAGCACCTCCTTTAGACCCTTTTTTCTCGGCGTTTTTTCCACAATTTTTTAGCGAAATTCAGTTAAGAATAAAGAGTTTCCTGTATGCCGAGAGCTTCTTTTATAGATTTCTCGGCCGCTTTTACAATTTCTAGGTAATGTTAATTTTTTGTCAAATTTATGATTGAGCCTTGATTGATAACCACGTCTTCTTGTTTTAGGGTTTCGATGTTACAATTTGTTTCTTTTTACTTCTCCTTGTTCATTGACTGCGCTATTCTTTGTTCTACTTGATAGTTTCGAGATATTTCGATTTTCGATATTAGGAGATAATGTTGGGAACTACAGTCCATTCCTCTATACACTCGTGTGTCTAAAGCCTTCCCCTTGGTATTTTGTTTAACAATGGTATGATCTATGATTGATCTTAACTGCCTCATATCTTGGTGCCAAGTAAATTTATGAATGTCCTTATGGGAGAAAAAACCATTTAAGATTTTTCCAGTTGTTCAATTCACAAATTTCAATAAGTCTGTTACCATTATCATCAAGAGTTTCCTCTCCAAAATTTCCCACGACTCTGTTATCTTTTTTTCCTTTCTGTTCTTGCGTTCATATCGCTCAAAATATCGTATACGATATCGTAATAATTATTGAAACATGGCTCTCTGATGACATATGTCCTGGCTTGCTGGATGTTGACGGGTATGATATATACAGGACAGATCGATTAGCTGAAACAAGTACCAAAAAAAGAGAAAGTGGTGTACTTATTGCCGTACGTTCCAACCTACGTTCCAGAAATATCTCCTGTTTTAATACCAATGTTGAACAATTATATATTATAGTACAATGTAAAATTAAAAAGTATGTCATTGGAGCCGTATATATCCCGCCTCGTTCGGACTTGTCCATTTATGAGAACCATTGTTTAACTTTATCTAAGACCAGATCTGCATATCCTGATCACAACCTTGTAATATTTGGCGATTACAACTTGGGCGAATGAGGACTACGGCGTGAATGTTGTGTGTCGGCCAGACTCTCATACAAATGTCTTGTGTAATGTGATCAGCTATTTGAACTTTTTCCAGGTGAATAATGTTCCAAATGACCATAAAGTTTTTCTGGACCTATATTTCTGTAATGATGGCGGTCTGGTGATGTCCCGAGCGATTGATTTATTGTTTCCCAATGATCATCATCATGGTGCCTGCTCCTGTATCCTGAACGATCAATTCGATAATAATATTAAATACGACCTAACATATTTCGATTTTAAGAACACTGATATGTCGCAGTTAAAATCTTATCTTGCATCATTTGATTGGGGTTCTTTATTGAGCAAGGTCAATGTTGACCTTGCCGTTGAGCAATTCTACGATATACTGTACCATAGTATTAGCCTGGATGTGCCTATAAATCGTTTTAAAAGTTCCAATTTTCCTGTGTGGTTCACAACGGCGAGTTACAACATTTAACGATCCAAAAGAAGGTTGCTCATAAACGTTTTAAAGAAACTGGTTCTACGGCTGACTATGACATTTTTGCTGCTCTTCGGGCTTCGTGCAAAGCTTTGTCCGCCACATGCTATTCAAATTATCTCACGTTGATTGAAAACGGCATCTCATTCAACCCCAGATTGTTTTGGAAACATGTGAATAACATGAAACAGTCTCAGGGTTATCCCAACATTATGTGCTACCGTGATAGAATAAGCAATTCTGGTGCAGAATGCTGACTTTTTTGGGGAAGTTTATTGTGGCAGTCAGGCTACTATTCCTGGCTATTATAGTGACATAGTTGAATGCACTAATTTAAATGTTAACTCAATATCAATCAGTTTGTCTGAGGTCTATGAGGGGATAGATAATCTTAAAAATTCATTTTCAGTTGGCCCAGATGGAATACCTGCGGGAGTATTGAAGGCTTGCATTCAACCCCAGATTGTTTTGGAAACATTGTAACTCCTCTAAAATTAATTTTTAATTTATTCCTTTGCTCAAGTACATTTTCTATGTATTGGAAAAACCCACTTCTTACCCCTATTCATAAGTCCGGTGATAGGAGTGATATATCTAACTACAGGGGCGTGTGCATTCAATCCGCAATACCCAAATTGTTCGACAGTCTAGTTGCGGGACTTTTGTCATGGAGCTGTAATAGCATAATAATTGACGAGCAGCATGGTTTTAGACCTGGTCGGTCAACTGTCACAAACCTGCTTGCATATCATGATTGTCTGTTGAGCGCCTTTGAGAATCGCCAGTGTGTTGATAGTGTATATACTGACTTTTCGAAGGCGTTCGACAGAGTTAATCATACACTCTTGTTAGGCAAGTTGCGGAAAATAGGACTAAGTAGTGAAGTGGATTGGCAGTTTTCTGGAGGGTCGTACACAGTATGTCCGTATTAATAATTGTATTTCTAAAGAAATAGAAGTTCTTTCAGGTATGCCTCAGGGGTCTCACTGTGGTCCTTTACTATTTTGTTAATGACATCGGCAAGTTTATACAACATTCTAAATTCGCATGTTTGCAGATGATCTAAAAATGTTTAAAACGGTTAACACGTTGCAAGATTGTCACTCTCTTCAGGAGGATGTTTATGGCCTCTATAGATGGAGTACCCTAAATGAGTTGAACTTGAATATTAAGAAGTGTGTTAGCATTAGTTTTGGTAGAGCTAGATGGAACTTTACTTTTGAGTATGGCATGTTAGTGAAATTAATGATCTGGGAGTTCTTCTTGACCAGAACTTACTCTCAATAGGCACATTTTGTCAATTGTTCAGAAAGGTTATAAAAATCTGGGGCTCATCACGATATACTGTAGGGACTTTTCCTGATCTACATTTAAACTGTTGTATTGCTCAGTTGTGAGATCGGGGATTGAGTATGTCGCTGTGGTATGGTCTCTTCATTACAATGTATATATAGAAGCGATTGAGCGGTGCAGCGCCGGTTTCTGCGGACTTGTGCTTTTAAATTGGCCATACCCCCAGATGGTTACCATATAGAGCACCACAACCTTTTTGGGTATTTCGACCCTGGAGACTAGGAGACTCCATTGTGACCTGGTTCTCGCTTTTAAGTTAATAAATGGGCTGGTTGATTGTCCCTATCTCTTGGATAGGTTAACATTTAATGTTTCTCGTCGCACTAGAGGCAGAAACCTGTTTGGTATTCCTTTCATGTGACTAATTATGGCTATTATGGACCCATGTCCAGAATAATGAGGCATTTCAATCAATATGATTTCAGGATTCATGGCTCCATTGACAGTTTTAAATTGATTGTTAAAAAGTTGTGATATTTGCTTGCTGTGAAACTAGTTTTATTGATCTTCTGATGTTGGATTCTGTGTATGTTTATGATTTTTATTATGTTTAGTTGTTTTAATTATGTTTATAATTGTGTAAATTGGCGCAACGCCGTTAATAAATAAATAAATAAAAGGACAATCTCCTGGTTATTCAGAGTGCTATTCAAAGTATCAAAAAAATTCATCCTTTTCTCCAGCCTGTTTTATAAATTAATATTTACAATAAATTTCATAAAAAAACCACATCAATTATATCCTACAAACACGCTTATAAAATTTTGAGTTAATTTTTTTTATTACGTTTAGATGGTGGTGCTATGAGACAATCGTTAACGGTACAGCAAATTTCATTGATGACCGCAGTTTTAACAAGCAACAAATTTTCCATCGGCACAGGTCTGAGCGCTCCTCCTGGGTGGCAACATATTTACGGACCATTTTTACTTTACTTCCCTATTGGAAATAACGATGAAGAAATTATTAATGAAGTTAAAAAACAGGTTCAGATTGAAAAGGAAATATGGCCTTATAAGTTTATCAACGATCCCGAATATCCTTTAGAAAGGTAAGATATGTCGTGAGTAAGGCAACCAGTGATTGTGTGTGGTATTGGCAAATAATATGGTAAAATTGCGGCATCTAGTTGAACCACAGAAAATATAACTATCGTACAGAAGGACAAATAGGTGGAAAAGAACGTCGCAGCAAATCAAAGGCCACTGGTTTCCGCCGTCACACAGTGCGAAATTTCTTGAGTTTACCGGAACTTAATTATTTAAACCAGTAAAACAGTTCTATTTGTTGGTTTTTTAAATTTTTAATAAAAATTAATGTGTTTTATTTAAAGTTTTTCAGTTTATTTATGTTTTTTATTATAGAACAATTTAAAAAAAAACATACATTTTGTAACAACATTTTGAACATCTATTCAGAACGAGACTCATTGCAATCGTCTGAAGACTCGCAATCATTACATGGGTCTGCAAATCTTTCTAACAACTCTAAAACTTCTGGCGTAACTTCACTATGCTTGGTTTTGGGTGCTTTACGAAGACTAGCGATGTACGGATCCGATGAAATAAGCAGTCGATTAAATAAATCCGTATTTGTGTCAATTCGGGATGTTTTTCTAGTAAAAAGTTCGCGATATTTTCTGCAATCTTTGTTTCTTGCCTCCTGAGCTTCTTCAGAAAATTGTCCGATTGGAAGAATTCAAGAGGCTATAATATCCTTTCCATGACAAAGGACTTTATGCACACTTACGAGCATTGAGTACCAGAAATATTCTTTCAAATACGATTCCAAAGTTTCTCTTGCATATTCGCCGAACTTTTCTGAATCAATTTTAAGACCACAATTTAGGCACTCTGACAGCACATGAAAACGCTTGATCAAATCTAAATTAACGCCAGTTATTTCGGAAGACTTTTCGGCATTTCTAAAGAATTTCCTCGCGGTATTACCATCGTTTGTGTTTCCGGTCTGCTGTTTTGGCATATCTATAAGCAAGTCAAGCTTCTCTTTGAATTTTTGTTGAATGTATTTTTTCTTCTCTGCAACTTTTTTTTTATTTTCTGCTCCACGAGCTTGCCATGCCTTAATATCCAGTTTGTATGATATATGTAAAATACATTCCAAAAACCTTATCCATGCATGGAGGGGTGATAGTCCAAGGGATAAAAATGATTCATTTATATTTTTTTGAGGTATATCGCAGATGTTGTTCATTTCACTAGGTTTAGCCCCACATAAGTAGCATGTTTGTGATGATGCACAGGATGATATAGCATTGCATACTTTGCCGTCAATCATACAAAAGATCATATTTGCTGTAACCTGAAATTGCTTGCCATCTATAAGTATAGTGGTTGGAGTAAGTTGAGATATTTGTTCTTTCACTTTGTTTACTTCTGAGGTAATTATACTGACTGTTTCTTTGGCAAAAACGAACTTAATGGGGCGACAGTACCGTGTGGAAGAAGAAGCAGGGGTTTTTCCAAATTACTGACTGATTATCACCATTATCATTTACGGAGCACATTTGGATTGGTACCATTGATACACTAAACATACTATCATCAGAACTATGTTTGTCCATATACTTTTGTCGATAATTAACTTGTTCCGCCCCATCACAACCCCACTTTACGATAATATTTAGTGCTTTAACGTTTGATAAAGTTCTAAGAATCCCTTCTAGCCCTGTACAAAGTCTTGCTACGGTATGATTTATAAGCGACTGAACTGATACTTCAGCTGAAACTTCAGTTATTATTATGTCCTTTGGATAGCACAACCTCTTTGCCTCTTTTACAACATAATAAGGTGGGTACAAAGTGCAACGGTGATTTTTTGCTTGATCTCGAACAATGTTGTACTGATTTGACGATAAGTTTGCATCAATAAGTAGCGCCAGAGCCTGATCTGGAGTTAATTTTCGTGGGCTGTTTGAAGAAGACATGCGAGCCTTCTTGAATTTGCTACCCTTTTCTGGAGAACCAGATGCCAGTTCCTTGACAATCGCTGCAGAGTTTCGTTTTCCAGAGATGTTGCAGTTGCTTTGGCTAACTCGCCTTGACTACTGGACTTCAAAAGATGATGCACTTTTCTGTTTTGCACTTTAGGATGACAATCCTTAAATTCTTTTTTAGGTCTACCTGCATTGGTCTTCGATCCACTAGGCAATGCATTCCTTACAGCATTTGAAAATTTTACATTATTTTCAAGCCAGCTAGCATTTTTATTCAGAAATGATGCTAAATTTCGACTGGATTCCCTCCACCTTTTTTGTATTTTACAAACCAGCGCACGAAGAGTTCCCTTTAAACTGCGTCAGATGTTAGCATTGGTGAGCCTATTTTTTCCAAAACAAAACCAATGATGGCGTCCGATGTCGGTTCTTCCTTCCACTTTTGGAATATGCAGTTATATGAAATTTGCAAAGTCATTCTGGAAAATGTTCAATTTAAAAGAAGATCGCAAAATATCGCAGAAGATCTTTTGTGTTTCCAACAAAAAAACCTTTCAAGTTTTGTGCGTTTCAAGCTGGTATTATGTAGTATCACTTTTTAAAGTCTCCACTGAAGTTAAAAATGTAAATTTTACTTACTTCTTAAAAATCACTTTTTTCACGAACAAATCACACACGAGTAAGAAAAGATTTTGCAATTATTTAAATGTCAATAATTGACAATTTTCTTATAAAATAAATGAAGAAAAAATCATGGCCTACTGACTTGCAGTTTGTATGTACCACTCTATTAACTTAAACAAATCGAATAACTTTCTGTAGGCAAAAAGTATGATTGAATAAGTAATGCGACTTTCAGGTGCATTTTGCAGTTGTTTCGCAGGGTTAATCCCCAAACTGACTATGAGGTTTTAGAGGTGGGATACTAACCTACCAAAATAATGAATAATCTTATGCATTTTACGTATTTCAAAAATTGAATAAAGTTCCGCTAAACTTCCTAAAATTTCGCACTGTGCGTCACTTTGAAATGTGCCTCGTTGAGTTTCTCAGAAATTTCACGCAGGTAAAAGTTATACTGGAAAAATTTAACCATGGCATCTCTGGGACACTCAAAGTCAAAAATCTTTTTATTATTAAACATTTATAAAATTTGAGCTTATTTACTAGTTCTAAGCCTACCAAATATAATGTGTAATACATGCATATTCATTTGTTTAAAATACCTTTCGGCAGGCTTGTTTTTTGGTATTTTTGAGTAGTATTATTTCTAGTCACTTCCAATTTACATCTTTAGTCACTTTTTTGCCTTTGTTTCGTTGAGAGAATTTTGTAGTTTTTGTTTGTATTTGTAGTGCTTATTTATTTGTTTGTTTTTATTGGGAAAAATTATGCAACGAAAAAAACCCAGCTTGATTTTATCAAGTACAAAGTTTTATCAAGATATCTTGACTTACTTATTTGTTGATAATATTGTGGCCGTTTCATTTCTGTCAGCATATATTCATCTCTTTCATTCTCTTTAATTTCTATGTACAATGAATCACTCCTTTGTGGTTAATTTACTTACAGTGCATTACAATATTTACACTCATTATTTTAAATTCACTTTACACTGTACACTTCGCTATTAATTTACTTTAAACACGTAACAGTTTAAATTACAATATTTACATTTAAGTTTAATTTTACTCTAATAAGTTGTTCAATCTACTGATCCTCGAAATAAATTGGTAAACTGGAGTATAATGGTTTATGCTTTGGTTCATTTAGTTGTCTAGTTTGTGTGATGTTACTTATTAGAGTAGATATTTGTGGTTTATATTTGCAGAATTCATTAGATATATCTTCTATATGGTTTGCATGTTAGTCATTTAGCGTAGTTCGTTGTTTCTTATGTATCGTCCAGTGAATGTAACGCTGTCTTAGTATGCGGTTTTGTGGTTGTTCCGTTTGTGTGTCGGATATGCTGCACCATACTGGTGCCGCATACATTAGTACTGATCGATCATCAATTTATTTCTTGGATCCATGTGTGAGTTAGATGCTATAATCGCATATAAATTTTGCATTGCTACAAAAGCCTTTTGTAGTAAGTGGCTTACGTGCAAGTTCTTGTACGTAAGCCATAATAAACATCAATTTTCAGTATTCTATAAACCGTCTCATGCTGACACAACCATAAACAATTCTTCCTGTCACCCAATTCAACATAAATTGGCAGCTTCTCACAGTATGATTCATAGGCTAGTAGATTATGGCGACTGTCTTTTGGGATTCGCAAGGGATAATCCTCATCGACTATTTGGAAAAGGGTAAAACTATTACAGGTGAATATTATTCATCGTTATTGGACCGTTTGAAAACCGAGCTGCAAGAAAAACGCCCGCGATTGGCCCACAAGAAAGTCCTTTTCCATCAGGACAACGCACCAGCACACACCTCAGCAGTTGTGGTCGCAAAATTAATGGAAATAGGATTCCAACTCGTTTCACATCTCCCCTATTCTCCAGACTTGGCTCCCTCGGACTACTATTTGTTCCCCAATTTGAAGAAATGGCTGGCGGGACAAAGATTTTATTCAAACGAGGAGGGATTGCAGACACTAATGGATATTTTGCAGACTTGGACAAATCCTATTATTCGGAAGGGATCAACAAACCAGAACATCGTTGGACGAAGTGTATAAGCCTAAAAGGAGACTATGTCGAAAAATAAAAAAGGTTTACCCCAAACACATAAGTAGTTTTTATTTTTGCACGGACTTTTTAAACCAGCCTCGTAGCATCTAACTCACACATGGATCCAAAAAATAAATTGATGATCTACAAACAAATAATAAGACCAGTTTTAATGTATGCGGCACCAGTATGGTGCAGCATATCGGACACACAAATGGAACAATTACAAAACCGCATACTAAGATGCGTTAGATCCACTGGACGATACATAAGAAACAACGAACTACACTAAATGACTAACATGCAAACAATATAGAAGATATATCTAATGAATTCTACAAATATAAACCATAAATATTTACTTTAACAAGTAACATCACACAAACTAGACAACTAAATGAACCAAAGCATAAACCATCATACTCCAGTTTACCAATTTATGTATATATATATATATATATATATATATATATATATATATATATATATATATATATATATATATATATATATATTTGATGCAGCCTAAACGTATAAAAAGCACTCTTCACTCTCAAATGACCTATAAAAACTAGGGATTTACATTAATGCATAGCTGCACAAGGGAAGGTTCCTTATGCCAGTTATCAGAATATCTTTTTTTTTTTGAAGAGTCATTGTTGAAAATGCTTGAATTCCTATTCTTAAATGTATGTGACAGTACAAAATGAAAAAAAGAACATTTTGATTTATTCGAAAACCACATATAGAACTAACTTTTTATTTAGCGTGACATTAATATATATATATATATATATATATATATATATATATATATATATATATATATATATATATATATATATATATATACAGTAATACCCCGCTTTACGCGAGGGATACGTTCCGAAAAAAATCGCGTTAACTGAAATTCGCGTATATCGAGGTTTATGATTAAACATAGTCAAAATTTAATACAAAAAAATACAAATCATTTTAATCAATCACTTTAATTCTAAGAACACTTTATGCAATACATACTCTTATTTTTTACGGAAAAATACATCTATTGTCTTTTGGGTAACGTTTTGTTTACGTTCTTGTAAAATACGTTCATAACACCCAACACTGTTTTTAATTGTTTGACACACGGTCAAGACACGGTCATCATTATTGTCTATACTCTGCAATATGTCCAAACCTGAATAAATTTTTGAAAGTGCATTTTGTATTTCCCCTGAAGATAAAACTTTCTCTTCTACTTGTTCTTCCTCATCGTAGATAGGATTATTCTGTAACTCGATCAGATCTTCATTGCTAATAGGATCGTCGTGCGTTGCTACAAGTTCTACGAGATCTTCTACCGTGACATCTTCAAGTTCAGACCCCTCAATCATTGCAGCAATGTCTTCAAGCACTTGTCTCTGCATCTGGACAATTCTTCTAGGTGCTTCCACTACATCTGGCCAAAGATTACGCCACACCCCATTCATACAACTCATTTTAACTTCCTTCCAAGCCTCTTCTATGTTGTGAATAGACTTCATAATGTTGTATGACTTCCACCACTCTCGCATAGACTGTCTTCCTTCCCCGTCAGTTTCATGAATTAGTTGGCTAAAAGTGCGGCGATGGTAATAAGCTTTGAAGTTTGCTATTGCTCCCTGGTCCATAGGTTGTAATATTGACGTAGTGTTTGGTGGAAGGAACTTTACGTACACTTTTAAGTCTCTGGGCGTATCAAGTGAGGTTGGATGTCCTGGGGCATTGTCTAAGAGTAATATAACTTTAGGTTCAAGCCCATTTCTGTCACAGTATGATTTGACTGATGGGCAAAAACTATTAGAATACCATTCTTGAAAAATTTCCCGTGTAACCCACGCCTTTCTGTTTGATCGCCACACAACTGGTAGACTTGTCTTGTCTGTGCCTCGCATTGCACGGGGTGTTTCTGAATGGTACACTAGTAAAGGTTTCAGTTTGAAATCACCAGTGGCATTACCACCCAGCAGAAGTGTTAGTCGATCTTTCGCAGCTTTGAAACCACTGGCTTGACGTTCTTCCTTAGAAATGAATGTTCGAGATGGCATTTTTTTCCAGTAAAGTGCGGTCTCATCAACATTGAAGATGAGACAAGCAGGAATTTTCTCTCGTCTAACGAAGTCTTGAAACTTGTCTGGAAACTCAGCTGCAGCTTGAATGTCCGCGCTGGCCGCCTCGCCTGTTATGTGGATATTGTAAAGATTAGAACGCTGCTTGAACCGATGGAACCAGCCTCTGCTGGCAGCAAAAGTCGGAGTGGCACTCCCTTCTCCTTCTTTTGTTTTCAGCATCTCATACAAAGATTTTGCTTTTGTGCATATGAGATCTTGACTTAGTGGTGTGTTCTTCTTATTCAAATCTTCGATCCAGACTGACAGTAATTTCTCCATTCTTTCTAAGATAGATGATCTCGAACGAGAAAGTTTTGTTGCACTTATAGGTGTTGAACCTTCGCTGGAGATTTTAATTTTTTCCCGATTTTTATAAATCGTTCTCACAGTCGATTCTGAGAGTCCAAAATCTCTCCCAACAATTGTTGCTTTGCCTCCATTTTCCATTCTTCTTAACACTTTCATCTTCAATTCCAAAGTGACGCTTTTACGCTCTTTTTTCTTTACAGGCGGCATTTTTAACGTAGGGTTAAATTATGTATGTATGTATCTCCAATAAATATTAAAACAAAACTGCCAGCCGACCGAACTAACATTACGGAACAAATGAACACACGAAACGAACGAGGAAATCCCCATAGAACAAAGTCGAAGGACAGGGAATTCCCAATTCTTCAAAGAGAATATTCAGAGAAAGCGGGGATCCCCCCGCGACCATAGAGAAGTTAATGACTACATGAGCGCGAAATTTGAAATTCGCGTTATAGTGAAACCGCGCGTAACGGGGTCGCGCTAAGCGGGGTATTACTGTATATATATATATATATATATATATATATATATATATATATATATATATATATATATATATATATATATATATATTTATTTTTATTGTTATTATTATTTTAGAGGATCTATTAGTGGTTACGTAACTAGACAGAAAAATGCAACGATAACTGTGTATGATTCCCTAAACGAGGATCACGTCGTTCAAAAATTGGGTTATTCGTTTACAACCGATACAGATTCTAATGGATACTTCTTTCTAGACAAAGTTCGACCTGGAACATATCGTGTTATAGCATATCCTTTAGCTGGACTGGGATGCGATAGTCAGGCAGAAACTATTGTTAATATCACAGCAGGTAAGGATTTTTGAGGTGTGAGTTTCTTGACACAAGAAAAAGGGCCTCTCGGGCCCCCGAACGAACATCGATTTGGCTAATGATACTGTACCCCGCCTACGGTGCCACCATTCACGCCAATAATGGCATATTCGAATTGGGCCTTATTGGATAATAGGCTAATAATGACGGCCCAAAATATCTGAAAGGTGAACAGTTTCTATGCCAGATGAACCTGTCAAAAGAGCAAGTTGCTACTGCCTATGCCACTTTTTTTCCCGTTGCTCTTGGTCTATCAAGAGGATATCTTAAAGATATAAGCTAAATAACTAATTCCTGTAATTATTTCTTTAGTTTATAATTACACTCTGTCAAGTAAGAACGTGTCCGCGATAATTTATTTTTGGTAGATCCGATTTTAGTAAAAGTATCAGTCGATTCCGAACTTTCGTGGAAATCACGTAAAATCCAAAATGAGTCACGTGTTTGCGTGTCGATTCGAGGCAGTCTTTCTTTGTTCCCATTCAAAGACACGCGGCCGCTAAATATATTAAAAAGTCGGTGTCGTTTGTGAAGAGATGGGTAAATCATTTTAACGAGATGAAAAATGGCGACGACTTGCCGAAACGTGACTCGGTAAGTAAAGTCACTCCGACAGTCGAAAAACGAATCGTGTCTTTGTTTTCACGGGACCTGAAATTGACACTGCATCAAGGAACGGCAAAATTAAGAAAATCGGGTTTGAATGGATCCCATGAGACCATTCGACAACATCTTTGTGCTCTTGATGTCAAATTCCGAAGCTTATTGAGGAAGCCTTTGCCAGTAATTTTTAGTGTTCCGTACGGAACACTTATAAGATCACTTCGGTGTCTGCCTGTCTGTCTGTCTGTCACACCCGATTTTCTCCGAAATTATTTGATACAGAAAGTTGAAATTTGGTACTTATATTGATGGCCTCATCAGAGCTGTGTAGTTTTGAAAGTTAAATTTTGACTTAAGGGATTAGATTTGAGGGATGAAATCGGAAGTGAAAAAAAATTTTTTTACTAGGCCATCGAGTGTGGTGTCAAATGAAGGCTTGTGAAAACACGAGTAAAAAAAAAAATATATATATATATATATATATATATATATATATATATATATATATATAATGTAATACTTGCGCACGCTTTTCTTCGTATTATTTTTAAAAAATCGCGAAAAATCGCTGTCCCCCTACCTTATCTCGAAAAGTACTGATCAAAAAATTTTGAAAAAATTCTGGAATATTCTGTACGGGGTATAGATTAAACGAAAATTATCACGAGTGCATTACCTTTAATAATTTATCTGACATATAAAAAAACCAAAATTTCAAGGTCACTAGTTTTCAGTAAAGATTGGAAACAACAAAAGTCACTAATCATTTTATACCACCATAATTTTTTATTTTAAAAGCAATTAACGTACGGAACACTAATTGTGCAAGTTCAACTTGCACTTGACCGGTTTTTTATTTTTTATAAGTGTTTTATTAAACGATTTGCAATATAAATATTTCGCTTATTGTTCCTAAGGCTTAAAAAGAGTCGGTAGAATGGTAATTGTACTAAAATATATTTTTATGGCAATTGCTCGGTTTTTTTCTTTATTATCGAGGGCCCATACTCAATAAAAATAAATAAATATAAAAATAGTCGGTCAAGTAAGATCATGTCCCCAACAACTGGTAATCTGTAAAAAAAATCCTTTTTTTGAGGTTATTGTTGACAACCTTGCACACAATGCTTTGCAGAAAGAGATTCATTTCTAATTTCTATTTGTGCTTAAATAGTACATTGACGAACGTAAGTGCTGTATACGCTTAGTGCTGAACAAGTCGAGGGCATTCGTTAGCAAGTGATGATCTATCAGTGGTTCGAGAGGACAAGTGTCGGACAAGCACGAAAAAATCATCATCAATCAAACATGTTTCCCGAAATCCTCAGTTAACTTTGCGCCAAAAGGCGCAAAAACTGAAGTAGAAGGAAAGGTTTCGATATATCGAACTCGCACTCATGTTCGGGCTAACGTTTTGAAATGGCGGCGTACAATCAAGAAACCATTCCTGAGCAAAAAAACTCGACGAAACGACTCGTGGGCAAAGAAAACATAGATCGAGATTTTGAGATTGTGGCGGCCCATGGCTCCGTAACGTAGTACCTTGCTTACGGTCCAGAAGGTCGAGGGTTCAATCTCGCAGGTTGGTATTCTTATTTATTAATTTATTTAAGTATATTTGGCCTGGCCACGTACATAGGTAGTAGTTGTTTGCAGAAATGCGTGACAGCACTACCGCTTTGTCTAAAAGGTGCTGTGAAATACAAAAATGTATGTTTCAGCACTTGAACAACGTTGACGGATATTACGACATCCTCGTCGATATCCTTAGGATATGAAAAAGGCGGGGAGGTGAACAATAAAAAAAAAAATAGGCGAAAGTCACGTCGCAAAGCGGCTCGCTTGAGCCCACGATAAGATACTAGAGTGGCCCTCACAACTGCCGGACGCCAACCCTATTGTAAACGTTTGATCCCTTGTAAAGAGAAAGCTCAGTGGAAAGACTCTGAGAACTTTGACTCAGTTATCTCGCGACATTCGAAACATATGGAGATCATTGCCCGAGTATGCAGAAAATCTCGTCGACAGCATGCCTCGAAGATGCTAGGCGATTATTGATGCAAAAGGCGATTGGACCAATTACTAAGATAATTGCGCCAATATTAGCATACCACAGAATACATTAATGGCAAAAAATCTTCTCGACGCACTCGTGTGCCATGTTCTTACTTGACAGGGTGTATATGGAAGGAATTGAAAATTGCCTCTAAATTTTTTTTTTTTGTTTTTCAGGACAAGAAACACAAGTTACTCTGTCCCTAACAGAACCAGAGAATATAATTTGGTCAGTGGGTGAATGTAACAGAAGGGCAAGTGAATTTAAATGGGGAATGGAAGACCGTAACTTCAAGTATCATTTGTTAACACCCGAAAATTTAACTTTTGTAATTGGCGAAAGCGATCCTGCAAATGATTGGTAAGTAATTGGCCTTAATAATTGTGGTTACTTGGATTTTCTTAATCTTAAAATAACACACATAATCAAATAACCGGTCAAGTGCAAGTTGAACTTGCGCAATTAGTGTTCCGTACGTTGATTGCTTTTAAAATAAAAAAATGTTGTAACGGAAGTATAAAATGATCAGTAACGTCACAAAACACACCCCAAATGAGTTTTCACAAGCTTTCATTTGACACCACACTCGATGACCTACTAAAATTTTTTTTTCACTTCCGATTTCACCCCACAAAACTAACCCCTTTCTCTCTTTCAAAACTACACGGCTTTTATGAAGCCATCAATTCCTATATTATTACCAAATTTCAACTGTCTATGACAAATAGTTTCGGAGAAAATCGGGTGTGACAGACAGACAGACACCGAAGTGATCTTGTAAGTGTTCCGTAAGGAACACTAAAAATCGGTTCTAAAGAAATAATGAAATGAAATGGACATATTGTTTTCGCTCCGGTATTGATAATTTTTCAAAATTTTCTAATTTAAAAAAAAAAGGATTGAATATGCTTTTAGATGACCCCAGGGGGCACTCTTTTCAATATATGCAGTGATCTCCATAACACTCTATATACAAATAAATATGTATGTAAAATTCCTTCGAAAGTTAAGACAGTTTTTCAAATAATTTTTAACGTAGTTTTAAATATATTTTTTAGAGTCTACTCTTCTAATATCTAACTGATAGTTTTTCAGTATATTTGCTATTCACAATTGTCCAATTTTAGACAAAGACTCGTGATGCAGAATAATATTAATATTATTTTTTTTCCTCAGGTATTATGCTCAAACCCAGGCTGGCAGTCGCTGGCAAATCAAATATAACGACACACACGATGGGAAACCAAGAAATATCCGTATAGCTTTGGCTGCAATCAGTTTACAACCTCACTTAAGCCTATTCTTCAATGACCATGGTGTTACACATTGGTCACATGGAAACGACCATGCCATTTATAGGTGCGCATTACAAAGCGGAGCTTACGTTTATCACGAGGCAATTATAAAAGCAGTACTTGTTAGAGATGGGGAAAATACTGTAGAATTTTTCCTGCCTAAGGGAGAACTTATGTATGACGCTGTTAGTTTACAAAGGGTTTAAAATAAATAAAATGTTTTAATGTAATGAACCTTGTTTGATATGATATATGATGATATAAATTTAAGCAAATTTTTTGATGGAATGATAAATATAAAATACCGTAACTTATGTAGCAATATTCAAACATTCATATTATGTGCAGCGTTTCTTAACCTATGGGGCGCGCCCCACTAGGGGGGTGTGATTACACTATTGGGGGGCGCGAGCGTATCGAAAAGAAATTATTATTAAAAACATTCATTAAAAAATTTAATATAATTTATTGAAAGGAAAGCAAAACAAAATACATTCTGACATAATGAAAAATAAAATATACATTTACATTGATATAATACAACTATAAATAGGATTGTATTAGTACTGCACAATGTATTTACGTAATAATTAACAGTCACTCCCTTGGGCCTGTAACTGCAAAGATTTTCTAAGAATGGTCTAATATTAGAAATAGACTGAGATCTTTTTCTATATTTAGTTGAGATCTATATTTTGTTTTCAAAGCAGGCACCGCAGAAAATCCGGTTTCGCAAAGGTAGAATGTTAAAAATGGTAATAGTATACGAAATGCTCTTGTTCTCAGTACAGAAAACTCATCATTCACCCTTGCCCAAAATTCAAAGAGTGATTTATTATTAAATTGTCTTTTGATTTCGCCACTTGCCGTGAAGTCTATAAAGATTTCTTCGTTGGAAGTTGAGAGCCCTTTGGGAGTATTTTGAAAAGCTCACTCGTAACTTGCTACCAAGTTGTCAGTAAGAAAATACTTTTTAAAATTCTTTGTCAACATGACTAGATGATTTTCAGTGGTTACTAAAACAACTTTCACATGTTGTTCTTCAGCCTTGTATGTTTTAACACATTCACCCTCATTTGCAAACATTTCTAGGTTTTTTTGCTTTACATTTCTGCTCCACAATTCCAATTTTCTACAAAAAGCGTTAATTTTATCACTTGTATCGAATATATGTGTATTTGTTCCTTGGAGTTGAAGATTTAAGGTATTTAGTTTCTCGAATATATCGACCAAATAGCTCAATTTCATCACAAATAAACTATCTCGAAACTTTTCGGCTTCCGGTCGGTTTTCCTCTTCTAGAAAAATGGTGATTTCATTTCTTAATTCATAAACACGTTGCAAACATTTCCCACGTGATAACTATCTTGCCTCGCAATCAAATAGTAACGCTGAATGTTCGGCACCCATGTCTTTACAAAGTGCATTAAAAATTCTAGATTTTAGGAGTTTCATTTTAATATAATTTACTACGGTTACAACTGTAGTGAGCACAATATTCAGAGCACTTTGGAGATTTTTTTTTTTCACAAATGCTTGTACACTTTGAAATATTTCAGACATTGAATGAACACCATCCATACATATTCCGACTCAATTTTTCCACTCCATATTTGCCTCGTTTATAAAATCATTTAAGATAGTAAATAATGCGAGTGATGTTGTTTTGAGTTCTATTGGTTTGCAGAAAAATAGTTCTTCTACTGCTGACATACTATCTCAAAATCGAACATAGGCAATGAAATGAACATCTTTATTGCTATATGTTGCCTCATGAAGCTGAATTGAAAACAATTTGTCACGCAACTTCCCGAAAAGCTGATGCTGTACATCTTCAGTTATATCACCAATTCGAAGGGCAACAGTATCATTTGATATAGGTATGGATAACAATTGTTTCGCAAAATGATCTCCAAATATAGTTTCTACAATCTCAATTGCTGCTGGCAAAACAAGCTCTTCACCAATGCTGTGAGGCTTTTTACATCTGGCTATTTTATATGAAACTTTGTAAGAGGCAAGTAAAGCTTTTTCAATCACAGACAAAGTTTTTTTAAAAAATGATTTCTGCTTTACATATAATTTTAATTTTAATTCGAAGAATTCTCGGGGTTTGTTAAGGTACTCACTATGAAGCGTTTCCAAATGTTGTTTAAGGTTATTTGGTTTCATGCTGTCTGCTGCCAAGATTTTTGAGCAAATAACACACAGGGGCCTTTCTTCTTCATTTACTTCAGTACTGGTAAACCTTAAATTTAAGTATTCTTGAGAATATTTCCTTGATTTTATTTTCGGAGCCACGCTCATCTGTGCACTTGTTGATGCTTCACTGTCGTCTAATGTTCGCTTACGCCCACTTAAAAATTTATCCATGATTCTGGATAAATTTACTGCCGTGGATACTTAATACCTTGAATTTAAATTAACACGTAAATTACAACATACACATTCACGAGAAATCCGATAGCAGTAGAAGGATCAACTCGACTGAGACGGGCTGGAATTGAACGAGGTGCAACATTTATACACTCTTGGGTAGACTTTCCGAATGTTGGAGGCAACTCGGAACTTCTCGCGAAACCGCTACCGATATGGTGGACGTGACAGAAAGCAATAGAGAGGCATCGATTCTAGTTTTGTCAACCCAGCAGATATGTGTTGCCAAATATGAATAAATTTACTTATTCTTGGTAGTTTGTAAGGTTTGTAATTAAGGTCATAGTGTAACTTTAGCATCAAAATGCTGAAAATACATTATTATTGCATGCATTGTTATTGTATGAGTAGGAGGGAGGCGCGATGAAACTTATGTTTGAAAATTGGGTCGTAAATATTGAAAGGTTGAGAAACGCTGTATTATATGTTATGTGATGTCTTCATCCAGATATTTTCCCTATTTTGCTTTTCAAATATTCTCTTTTCAAAATTTTTCACGTTTATCCAATTTGCCCATCTTGAATCAGATATAACAGGTAATTGAACCACAAGAGTCATTCTAATACCATTGTATCTAAGACCCAATAACTTTTCTTATATTTTTTTTCCACATTTCTTGTCTTCCCATACCAGTTCTATCAATAATGCTACCCAAATTCTTGAAAAAATATGTTTCCAGAACATTTTTTGCTATCAATATGTTCTCTGGTGTGCTAACAATGGCACAATTACCTTAGTAGGTTATCCAATCGACTCCTGCGTCAATAATCGCCTGGTACCTTCGAGGCTTACTGTTGAAGAGATTTTCAGCATACTTGGCAAATTTTTCGAATCTCGCCAGATAATGTGATTTTCACGCGTATTTGACAACATGAGCACGAAGATGTTGTTGAATGATCTTATGGAACACATTCAAACCCGATTTTCTTAATTTTGCCGCTTCGTGACTCAGCGTCAATTTCGGGTCCCGTGAAAAAAAAAGACACGATTCGTTTTTCGACTTTCGGAGTGACTTTGCTTACCGAGCCACGTTTTGGCATGTCGTCGACATTTTTTATCTTGTTAAAACAATTTATTCACTTCTTCACAAACGATACCGGTTTTTCAATATATTTAGCAACCATGGAATGTGTCATTTTAGGCCTTTTTGGATGAGAACGAAGAAAGACAGCCTCGAATCGACGCGCAAACAAGTGACTCATTTTGGATCTTACGTGATTTCGACGAAAGTTTGCAATCGACTGATACTTTTACTAAAATGCATCATAGAGAAAAGGTCCTTCTACTGATTTCTTGTTGAATGGCATCTAATAAAAATGAATTAATGCGGACACGTTCTTACTTGAAAGGCTGTAGATATCTATTTTTCCTTTCTTTTGCCTAACTTTGTGTTAGGAAATTGTAGCATAGGCTTTTCTTTAGACAAACCCTGTCTATATTAATATTTATTTATATTACTGATAATGGAGAAGCTTAAATATTTAAGGTTTTAACATTGCTGACAAAAATATATAATTAGTTGAAGTAAATCTTACTCTTAATTTAATCTAGCCCAGCTATTAAACCTGGAGAAGCTGAATTTTTCTTCAGTGGCAGGCAAAAATATTTTGGAACTTCATTTTGTTTAAAGGTCTCTTCGTGTACTTTTACTAATAAATTAAGCGATCATATCATGGTATTCTGCTGACCCGATTATTACCTTTAACGGTCATATTATTCCAAAGGAATATATTGATATTCTCACTGATTCATATTCTAATATGACTATGATTAGCATATTGCTGCCCGACACTCCCTTATTGCAAGATGATAATACAGACAGCGAAAATGTGTGGTTCATGAAGCATGGGGCTATCATAAGACATTTTTCCCTACTAATAGAATCTTCAGACCATTAGTGAATTATTTTGAAGAGTTTTTTTTAGCAGAAGAGAGTGAGACGTAGATTTCAACCTCCAACATCATTGAAGTAGCTGGCGGAGAATGGTACAACCTTCCACTGAAAACTACTGATACTTACACAGGGTGAAGAGTGCCGAGACTTTCCTAGAGATGGCATTATATATTAAAAAAAAACTATATGATTTTCAATCGATGTCAACTCTCAGAATATTCGTGTAAAATTTTCATGTCATTTTGTCTATTAGTTTGCAAGTGACGATACTTTTCATTTTTGCAAAACGATGAAACAAAAAGAATTTCATGTGTTGATTAAATACTGCTTTTTGATGGGAAAAATACCTACAGCCTTGTGACGTGTTATACCACATCTGCTTCATCGAAAGCAACCATATGTGTGTGTTTAGTGAAATTTAATGCGGTCAGACAAGCACCGATGATGCACCACTTTCCGGATATCTAAATGAGGCAGTCACTCCAAAAAACACATTTGTTCTAAATGACCGCAAAGTGAAAGTGAGAGAGATAGTGTGAAGATATCAACAGAATACTTGAGGCATATTTGTATGAATACTTGAAAAAGCTATGTGCTTGATGGGTACCGCGCACTCTCACCATTGATCAAAAACAGCAACGTGTCGGAGATTCAGAATGCTGCTTGGCATTATTTCGGCATAATCCAAAGGAGTTTTTAAGTTGATTCGTAACAATGGACGAAACATGGATCCACCACTATACACCTGAGTCCAACAGGCAGTCCGCAGAGAGGCTGGAATCGCATGAAAGTCGACCTAAGTGTCCAAAAACACAAACGTCAACTAAGAATACTTTGGCAAGTATTTTCGAGATGCTTATGGCGTAATACTGATCGACTACCTTGAGAAGGGGCGAACGATCAACGGAGGCTATTATGTTGGTTTATGGGGAAAAAATTGTCTAACCCAGTAGTCAGAGACAAATTTGACAAAAAGTCATAAATGTTAACAGGCTGCATTTTGGCATACAGGTAGGTTTTTGGACATAGAATTCGATAAAAAAAGTTTGCTAAAGTTTGATGTACGCTAAGCCCACAAAATCCAAAATAAAATCAAAAATTCGGCTTTTCGCAAATATTTATTTTTTATTTATTTATTTATTTACTAGATGACCCGGCGAAGTTCGTACCGCCTAACAGTCAATGAATGTCGTGTTAACTTTTAGCTAAACTTTATTTAGGATTTTATTAACGTAAGAAAATGAATACTAAAAATTTATTAAGTTCAATAGTTTATTAGGATAATATATATAAAGAAAATAAAAATTCAGTAAAAGTACAAAAATCGAATATTTCAATGGCGTGTCAGCAAGACATTTGCTTTATTAAAGCTATGTATTTTGCTGCATGGGTTGCACTCGGGTTTATTCTCTTCAGTGAAATACCTTGTGATATACGACATTTTTCGTTTTGTTATCAGGCGCAAGAACAAATAAAGCAGAAGGTTTGCCGACACGTGAACATGCCACGTACAATTGACTATGAGAAAAACATGCATTTTCTAGATTCAGACCACAAACACTCAAGGACTGGCCTTGTGATTTGTTAATCGTCATAGCGAATGCAAGACGAATCGGAAATTGAATTCGTTTAAATTCAAAGGGTTGAGATCATCGGAATCCTCGGAATGAGAACTTCCTCACCTTCGAATTTTTTCTTTGAGTATCGTCGCGTGAATCACATTGATCATCAGTTTTCTTATCACCAAACGCGTTCCATTGAATAGTTTTTTGGTTGGTTTAGATTTCGAAGCATGATGACTACCGAGCCAACCTTCAGTTGTAAATTGTACGGTGGTAAGCCAGGCACATCCAAGGAGTTTAAAAATTCAGTTGGATAGTTGGTGGCTTCGTCTTCGTTTGTTACACAGTCAATAGATTTGAATGAATGCAGAGTACCAACGATTTGATTTTGAATTACGAAGTTTAAGTCATCCACATCTTTGTTCTTAGCCGCCAAAATTGCTCGCTTACTCAACCATTTGTTATTTTTGTGGTTAACAATGATGTTCGGGAACACTTTGTTGATGAGCTCGTCTTTCGATGAGACGAAATTGCAAAAATTCGGAGGAAATGAAATCAATCCGCTCGATTCGTCGACAGGAACACGGCCATTACCCATAGTCAGCAATTGCTTGGAGAAATCTTCAGCAGATGGATCGTTCAGCAATGCAACTCTCATGTTTGCTGCCAGCTGAAGTTTCTTCACATAGCGCCACAGATTTGATGATTTGAGGCAAACGTTTATTTCATCGGCAGCAGTCGATCTTGGAATGACTGGCAGTGTTTGGCGGAAATCGCCAGACAGTAAAATCATCGCGCCTCCAAAACATCTCGAGTCATTGCGCAGATCTTTCAATGTTCTGTCAAGTCAATCTATTTGACAGTTGTTGTCATTTGTTCTCTATAATTTTGTTTACATTTCGATTCGAGTATTTTCTATATATTTCAATATCTTTCTATATTTGAATATGCTATTTTCCCACTATTTTAATAAATTTTTAGTATTCATTTTATTACGTTAATAAAATCCTAAATAAAGTTTTGCTAAAAGTTAACACGACATTGATTGACTGTTAGGCGGTACGAAGTTCGCCGGGTCATCTAGTAACCTATAAGCGTGCCTGACGTGAGCTGTCAATTGCGGAAGATGGCGGAGTTCCAAACATAATTTATTTAAAAATTAATTTTCTTCATAATTTTTTTTTTCCGTGAATTTTTCCGATATTTTTATAATTATTCTGCTATTCGGGGCGGAGACGAATCCAACAAATCAGAGATCAATATAATCGGTACAGCCGTTCTTGAGTTATAAATAGTGTAACTAACCCGACTTTGTTTTATATATTTAGATTTGAGAATATGCGGGTTCACCCCTTTTGTATATATAATACTTTACAATGTAACCATATTATTAACAGAACGGCCGAAAATGTGGAATGAAACACAAGAACGGCTTACACTCCTACCGTGAAACAATCAACGCCAGAGCATCCCTTCTGAAGGAAGAGGGGAACCTGAAAAAATGTTAATCTCCCGGCACGGATTCATGAATGATAACCATAATTGATTCTGTGGAAGCCAGTAAAGAATAATTCAGTTTGCCTTAAATGTCTTTGAGGTATATTAAATTTTACGAATGACAATAAAGTAGAACAATCTATCAACCCGTTAATTATCTTATACACTCACCAAACGTCTATGAGCTGGCAGATTCAAGTTCATATGGCCCCTAATAATAGTATAATCATGGTCAGCTATTGCCATATCACACTTATAAACACACAGTTCTGAATTTTTTCGAGATTGTACTTATAACATTGGCGACCAGAAAACCGCTGAACACTCCAGAACAGACTTCACCAACGTGCAGTACAGGACCCTTAATGAAGATAATGATAAATCCCTGAGATTTCTATATATAAGTCCTAAAATCTTACTGGACTTGTTAGTAATATATACGTAATGATCACAAAAAGAGAGGCTATAATCATATATTACTCCCAGATCCTTCGCTTTGCCCAAACTGTCTAACACTGTTCCATTCATAATTACTATTGACATTCTTATGTCCTCTAAAGAAGCTAACAGATTTACATTTAGATGCATTAAGCTGTAAACAGTTTGTCTCAGCCCAATTCACAAGTCTATCCAAGTCCGCCTGCAAGTCCCGGACGTCCAGCACATTCAAAACCTTCTTAAACACGGCGAACATAAAGAGCTCAGTATCTGACCGGCAATATCATTGACAAACAAATTGAAAAGGAGCGGAGAGTAATAGGTGCGCTGTGATACTCCAGAAACTGCAATAAACCTATTTGATAGCACATTGCCAATTTTAACATGATATTCACGCCCTTCTAGATATGTCTTCAACCACCCCAGTAGAGAATCGTTGAATCCCAATACCTCAAGCTTAGCTAATAATAGGTCGTGATTAACCCTATCGAATGCCTTAGAAAAGTCGGTATAGACAGCATCCATCTGGGCCCCCTCCTCCTGAACCCCTAACAAGTATGACTCATAAATGACGAAGTTGGTATCCGTCGATCTTCCCTGTGAAAATCCATGTTGCCGCGAAGAGATGAGATAACGTTCCTGTAGGGCCAAGATAATTGCTTATATATTAGGAAATCAAACGATTTGGGAATACTGGATTGATTACATACACTTCTATAATTCCTTTTTCCAGACTTGTAGATTGGACTCAGATAACATTTTTTAAACATTGCTGGAAAAAGCCCCTCATCCAGTGACTTATTGAACAGATCCGTGATCGCCCCCGTAAGTGTAGTGACACATCGCTTCAGCAAGTAATTCGGAATTATATAAAAACAGCACTATTTTTTAATTTCCAATATATTTAAAGTAACTTAACAATTGTTTCACCATACAATGGCTTCTTTAGAAGTAAATAAGAAAGATTTTTTTTTTTATTATTTTTTTATACAGGGAGAAATCCGCTTTATGGATTTCTGGAGCAGTCTGCGTCACCGTAAGGGTGCCCCAAAGTGCTCCAGGTATGTGGGGCTCACCGACCTGAAGGGTTGGCATACCCACTAAAACTCCTTGTGAGCTGGGAAAACCCTCTACTCCTTTTACAACTCTGGATTGTCAATGTCTAGATATTTGATGTATGCTAACTCTAAGGTTAATTTTCTAATATGTGGATCTAACCTACCTTAACCTAACTTAATGCTAACTTAACCTAGTTCCCCATTTTCCGGGGGTGTGGTGTTATAATTGTGTTAGTCGTGTGTGTTGTTTACACTTTTTAAAACTGAAGGAGTTGCTCAACTAAACTACGGCCTTAATTAATCAATGGTAGTCCATGTTGAATCTAGTGTTAGTTAGTCTAGTGGAAGAATGTCCGTTGGTCGTAGGTATCGATTGCCGACATTTACGTTGCCTCTGAAAGTGTTTGCTATCTCGGGGTTAGGATGGACCGCCGCATTCTCAAGGAAGCGAAGCTGGGCATTACGCGTGAATTCTTTTATCGTGGGCATTTCAAACTCCCTGTGCAACTGATTGTTGCAGACGAACCAGGGAGCTCCTGCTATGATACGGAGGGCTTTATTTTGGACTGTCTGGACCTTGGTCCGATGAGTTTTGGACATCTGGCACCAGGCCTGACAGGCGTACGTAAGTCCGGCCCTGATTATCGATTTGTAAATTAGCAACTTGTTGTTAGTTGATAATTTACTACGATGGTTCAGGAGCGGATACAGCTTCCCTAGAAGCTGATTTCCCTTGCGCACGACCATAGGCACTTGGTCCTTCCATACCAGCCGTTTGTCGTATAGAAGGCCCAGGTACTTGATGTTGTTGGCCCATCGGAGCCTGGTTCCATTCAGTGAGAGTTGAGGAGGGGGTATGCGGAAGCCTTTTCCAAAGATTATGGCCTGGGTCTTGGCTGGATTGACCTTAATCCTCCACCGGTCAAACCAGTCAGAGAGGCGCGTTAGATGGCGTTGAAGTCGGGCCGTGATGTGATCAATTCTCGCTGCTGAAGCGGTAATGGCCGTGTCGTCAGCGTACACTTGGAGGTTGGTGAATCGATCCTTAGAAATATCGGACGAGAAGATATTGAAGAGGTGCGGGGATAAGGCGGAGCCTTGTGGGACTCCGGCCCTTATACTCTTTACCTCGGACAGGGATTGTTCGACACGGACTTGGAAAGTCCTATCGGAGAGGAATGATTGAACCAGAGTTGTTAGGTGAGAAGGGTAGCCAAAACGGATAAGCTTAAGGATTAAGCCTTCGTGCCAGACTTTATCGAATGCTTTGGAGATGTCAAGGAAAACAGCGCCAACCCGGAAACCGCGGTTAAAACCGCTGGACTGTGCCAGTTTTGTGGCGTGATGAATGGTACCAAGCTTTGGTTGAAAGCCGAATTGTTCATCAGGGATGATGTTGAGTTCGGTGCTTTTGTCTCTGATTTCCTCAAGGATAACCCTCTCGGCCACTTTGCCCAATGTTGATATTAGGTTAATTGGCCGGTAGCTGTCAGCCTCGTGGGAAGGAGAGCCAGGCTTCCGAATCATCACAATTTCGGCTTTCTTCCAAGTCGTGGGAAAATAACTGAGTCGGAAAATGCCATTGATGATGTTGGTGATCTCTGAGATCTGCTTATGAGGAAGCTCCTTCAGAGATTTGGCAGAGATTTTATCATGGCCTGGGGCTTTCTTAGTTGAGCGGGTCTGAATGATGGACTTGACTATTTGCGGAGTCGTAAAGATCCGCACGGGAGGAAGTGGGGTTTGATTGAAGATGCGAATGGTTTGGGCCACCACCGCATCTCTGCCGAATCGTGGGTGAGTGTGAGGGTTTGGTTGAAACCTGTCCTCAAGCATTTCTGCGAATAGACCTGCCTTCTCTAGAGGGGAAGATGCGGTGCCATTCTCGTGACGTAAGGAGGGAATTTGGCTAGGTCCGTCATTGGAGACGGCTCTCGCCATCCTCCAGACGGATGTGGTGTCAGGGTTTAAGTCTTCGAGTTTGGAGTTCCATCTATCATTATGAAATTGATATAGGGCCTCTCTGACTATTTCAATATGTTGATTTGCGAGCCTTTTGATGTTAGGGTCGCCGGTCCTTGTAGCTCTCCGCCGGATGCGGTTTTTATCTCGGATTAGTTCCTTGATGTGGGCGGGAAGTTTGCCCTGCATCTTTGCTGGAAAAGTTCGAGTGACAGTGGCATGGGAAAAAGCCTGCTGAATGTCTGCGGTTAACTTGTCAACCGCAGCATCCAGTTCCTGAGGGGTGTTGATCCTTGGGATTGGATCAGTATTGTGAAGCTGTTGTTGGAAACTAGTCCAATCCGTAATTTTGCGAGTGACAGTGTCGGGGGTTCTGTCAGCCGGATTTCCCAGTGTGAGAAGGATTGGGAGATGATCTGAGGAAAGTTCGTGGAAAACTGTGATGTTATGGCGGAGATTCAGATTCTTGACTAGGAACATGTCAAGAAAATCTGGTTGACCTCTACCGATGAAAGTGGGCTCGTCTGGAGTTATGGGATTGAACAGAAATCTTTGTTGAAGGGCGTATAAATCAGTGCCATTCCTGTTCGTTGTTAGGTTTCCCCACAGAACATTCTTGGCATTGAAATCTCCGCCCAGGATAGTTACTTGGTCATCAGGACCGAAAAGTTGCCTGTAATCATTTAAAACTATGGGATGGGTTGGGGAGCCCCTCTGGTAAATGGAAGAGATCATAACAGAGCTATTATTTGACATGTTGACTGTGATTGTGGACGCCTCGGCAGAGACTAAGTTGTAGCTTGGGGGTGGGGGGTTGTGGCTGAGGGAGCGCCTGACAAGGATGAGAGTGCCACCATTCAGGACGCCCACCTTGTCATCCCTGTAAGCATGGAAACTTGGGATTTTGAAACGTTTACCTGGTTTTAAGAAAGTGTCTTGTATGAGGGCAATATCGATTTTATGCTCTTGCGGGAAATGGGGCAGTTCTTGTTTTTATTGGAGATGCTGAAGCAATTCCAGGACATAATGTTTAAAGTCGACGGTTTGAGTTGTGTATTCATGTCCGTGCGTTAGTAATAGTTTGGGTCATGAGCGTTTTCATCTGCTCCGCGAACATCTTGGCTATTTGCGCAAGCTGTGCGTGGGAGAGAAGGGATTCCTTAGAGGAAGCAGGTTTGGGAGCCTGCTTTTGGGGTTTTTTGGGGGAAAGACGGGAGTTGTCTTGGGTCCCCCAACCTTTAAAGGAAGATTGTTTTTGGGACCTGATCTGGGAAGGGTGCCGCGGGCACCCGCTGAAAGAGGCAGGATGGTCACCTGCGCAATTAGCGCATTTGGGTGGAACTTCTTTTGGTTTTGTGCATTGAGAAGTGTGATAATTTTCACCACACTTTACACATTTAGCAGGGATATAGCAGCACGGGGCGGCATGTCCGTGGTCCTGACAGTTGTAGCATTGAATGCCACAGGACTTTGATTTTTGAGATTCTACACGTACTTCGAACGTGCGTATGACTTGGAGTTTGAAAATGTCTGTCTCGGATTTTGGTAAGAGAACTAGTACAAGTTTCATGGGCCAGCCGTTGATGTGACGCCAACGAATAACCTTTTTTGGGTGGAACCCTTGGTCTTTGAGATCGTCCAGGATCTCCTCGTCTGTGAGGTGTTCAGGAATACCACGGAGGACGACGTGGTTGGATTTTTCTTCCGGGAAGCGGAAGGTATAGAATGGTTCCTTGTTTTGGTCAAGGAGCTGCGTGGCTTTCCTGTAATCTTCCTCGGAACAAGGAAAAATCTTGATTCCGTTTCGGACTACGATTGCTGATGAATATTTGATATTATTTGTTCTGAAAAGGCTGGAAATGCTGACAAATTTGCCAGCATTTGTGATTACAATGGGGGGTATGGATTTTGTCCTGACAGGTTTAGGGACGATTTTTGGTGCAATTGTCGGAGCAGCTGGGGGGGTGGTCGGGGCAGCAGGGGGGGGGTGATTGTATTTCCGGGAGTAGGGGTAGGAAGGGGTGGGAAGTCTTCCCGAGTCAATTGTCTATGATTCAACATGGACTTACCTGCTGGGGCGTTCGTGTTATCCGGCTTTAAATTTGTTTTCTTAGGAGGCTCGGCTTGTTCGTCGTCAGACGATTGGGCAAACTTCCTCCTTCTCTTCTCTTTCCTATTCTCTTGTCTGGTCTGGATCGTATGGAACTGGTCCTTTGAATCCTCCTGTTCCTGGTTCGCTACGTAGGTATCCATTGCGTCCTGGGGAGCATCGCTTCCAGAAGCGGAAATTGCTTCTTCCCCTACGCTGTCTACGGTTGAGTTATTTATCTTTGCAGCTTGGTATTGAATTATTTCAGTTAGCTCATCGAGCTTTTTCCTGAGTTCGGTTATCTCGATGAGTAGACGGTTGTTTACTTCATCTTTCTTGATGGCGTCTTCTCTCTGCTGACGGATGGTATCCTTAAGTGTCTCGATCACCTCCGTGTAATCCATTGTCCGACACTTAAAGTCACTTGAGATTTAAAGGAAAACACTTTATTTAAAAGAAACACTTTAATAGTTTTAAAATTCACTTTGGACTGCAGCTTGGGTTTTTCCCCACAATAATGAACGGCTGCCCGGTTTCCGCCGGGCTTCACTTTTGTTGAACTCCGACTGCAGGTAAAGTATCGACCTTACCGGACCGAGGTCTAGACAGAACTAATAAGAAAGAAAAATATTTGGTAGTAATCCTGGTTATATAGTGCTTAAAACTATCCTTAATTACCTAAGATTATGCTAATCATTTTATTATATTATTTACAGACAGAATTATTTTAAGAATGCAAATGTGTGGTACTATTTCAGAGAACTAATAAAGATTAAGTAAGGGTGAATGGTTTAAGTCTACCTGTTCGTTTAATAATAAATTGGAGTTTTTCCGTTTGTTAATTTCAAGACGTTGAAGCAAATTTAATTTTTTAGATTTATTTGCTACATGTAGGATTTTTAACGTATCATCAAAATTATGGGATTCGTTTATTATATGGGTTGCGTAATATGAATTGTTTTTACTTTTTAAATAACTACGTTCATGTTCTTTAATGCGAGTTTCAAAAGATCTTCCAGTTTGTCCTACGTAGGTTTTAGTACAAGTTCCACAATTTAATAAATAAACTCCTGATTTTAAGGATTTCTTAAATTTGGTTTTGTTATTCAAAATTATATTCCCTAAGGAATTAATGGTTTTGAATGCTATTTTATTGTTCTTTTTTATTAAATGTTTGGAAATTGTTCTAGTTATTTTCCCTGTGTATGTGAGTGTACTAAATTTTTCTTTTTCGTCATTAATTGTGGGATAAATTAGAGAGATTGCTTGTTTAAAGAATTTTTTATTCAAGATATTATCTATAATGTTGGGGTCATATCCATTATTAATTGCTATTTGTTTGATTATGTTGAATTCTTTGTTAAAATTAGGTTTAGTCATAGGGATATGTAACAATCTATGTATGAAAGAGTTAAAAGCTGCCATTTTGTGAGTATAGGGTGGGATGAACTATTGTATATGACTGTGTTAGTATGTGAAGGTTTGTGAAAAATCGAGAAGTCGTATTTATTGTTCACTTTTGATATAGATATATCTAAGAAATTTATAGAACTATTGGTTTTTAATTCTAAGGTGAATTTAATATTAGGATGCAAATTATTTAGGAAGTTAAGGAGGATTGTTAGTTGTCTATCTGGTCCCGTGAAACAGGATATGATATCGTCAACATATCTATACCAGTAAACAATGTTTTTGCTTACCGCGTTTTGATGAATTATTAGTTCTAAATGATCCATGAAAATTTCCGCTAGTAAAGGCTTAAAGGATTACCCATTATCAGACAGGTAGACTTAAACTATTTACCCTTACTTAATCTTTATTAGTTCTCTGAAATAGTACCACAGATTTGCTTTCTTAAAATAATTCTGTCTGTAAATAATATAATAAAATGATTAGCATAATCTTAGGTAATTAAGGATAGTTTTAAGCACTATATAACCAGGATTACTACCAAATATTTTTCTTTCTTATTTACTTCTGAAGAAGCCATTATATGGTGAAACAATTGTCAAGTTACTTTAAATATATTTGAAATTAAAACATAGTGTTGTTTTCATATAATTTTATTATGAATTTCCAACAAGTATCGGCTAACACAATCAAAGAAGTAATTTGGAATATCATCTGGGCCCGCATTTTGTCAGGCAGATGGCAGATAGCATCGTATACCTCGGTCACCGAAATCCTACGACAATCAATACTTATTACATTACTGTTTTTTATAGCACATTTTTAGAGCACAAAATTGGTGTCATACCTTCTTGAAACACGCTGTTGTCACTACCCCAGTGCCATTCCGTGTGAAACCCGTTAGTCGTACGTTTGCCATTAACAAAAGACCAAAAACCTCCGCGGATTATCAAGTATGGACCTATTCAATTTATCAACATACACAGCATAGCATCTACCAAGAAGCGCCCTGCATCGCAAACTTAACCTAGTAAAGTCTCGATACTCATCCTGTCTCATAAAATCATAATGCTCCCTGACAATAATTTCAAATTCAAGAGGAACATGATGAGCACTATCTGGGACTAGCGCGTCCTGAGAAAAGCTGACATTAGTGAGCCGGATGCTGCTAAAAATCAGATCTAAAAATACATTACGCCCATTTGGTACAGTGTTGGATTGAAATAAATTAAGAAATGCAAAAGTCTCTGCCAATACGCGGGCATGCGAGCCTGGTGGGCAGTTAACCATCAGTCTGAGATCGCCATTGGACCATGTGGCTTCTGGTAGATTATAATCTCCAAAAAGAACGCAGTTGGAATTCTGGTTTGCTTCATAAAGGTTGCGCAGTGAGCATTATATTATATTATATCTCGCAAATATATCGAAAAATTAATAGCACCGCGTGAAAGAACAGAGAATTTTTAACTGGCATATTTGTAAGGTGCTCACATTATTTTATGCAACGTTTACACGTATTCAGTATTTATAATATTATTGTGCAATTAATAACAAAATTTAAACTCCTTTTTCAAGGATGATGATATGAAGATTATTAAATACATAATTATATTAAGATACTTATGTACAACGAATTAATAGTTGATAAATTTAATGAAGACAATAACATATTTTTTATAATCAGGTATCATAAGTTATTTTGAAGACAATGTACTTACATCGGCATCGTCGTCATTCTATCTAGAGTAGGTTACAAAAAATGAAACATAGGCTATTCACCTTTACTTAATAGAACATTTTCTCAACAAATGTATAATTGTATATGTATTATATATCTGTCTGTCCATTAGTGCATTTATCACGCGAGAACCACTTATCCGATTTACGTGTCTTTTTTTAAATTCTTACATATATTCTTTGGCCAGGTTATGTAATAATAATAATCTATATCTCTAATATATATAAAATGCAACTTCTCTCTGTCTGTCTGTCCGTTAGTGCGCTTATCACTCGAGAACCACTTATCCGATTTTCGTGATTTTTTAAATTCATACATATGTTCTCTGACCAGGTTATAGATACATATATTTTATTACATCTATAATATATATAAAATGCAACGTATCTCTGTCTGTCTGTCTGTCTTCTGTCCGTTAGTGTGCATATCACTGGAGAACCACTTCTCCGATTTTCGTACTTTTTTTTTAAACATACACATGTTCTCCGGCCAAGTTATAGGCTATATTTTATTCCGATAAGTAGCATAAGGAATGAGCAGTGATGATAATAGTGAATGAAGTCGGAAAAAAGTTTGCGCTAGCGCGTTCTCTTGCAACACACCGTCTAAACTATTAAATATGGAACAATATTACGTAGCAGAGAATATCTATACTCTACAATATATATAAAATGCAATGTCTCTCTGTCTGTCTGTCCATTAGTGCGCTTATCACGCGAGAACCTCTTTTCCGATTTACCTGTCTTTTTTTAAATTCATACATATATTCTTTGGTCAGGTTATATAATAATAATAATCTATATCTATAATATATATAAAATGCAACGTCTCTCTGTCTCTCCGTCCGTTAGTGCGCTTATCACTGGAGAACCACTTATCCGATTTACGTGCTTTTTTTTTTTAAAACATACATATATTTTCTGGCCAGGTTATAGACTATATTTTATTACGTTAGGTAACATGAGGAATAAGCAGTGACGATAATAGTGATTCAAATCGGAAAAAAGTTCGCCGCTAGTGCGTTCTCTTGCAATACACTGCCTAAACCACTAAATCTGGAACAATATCATGTAGCAAAGGATATCTATATTATATATATAAAATGCAACGTCTCTCTCTCTGTTTGTCCGTTTGTGCGCTTATAACTGGAGAACCACTTATCCGATTTACGTGCTTTTTTTTTAAACATGCTAAACCATTAAATATGGAACAATATCATAATATAGAATCAACGTCTCTCTGTCTGTCTGTCTGTCCGTTAGTACGCTTATCACGGGAGAACCACTTATCCGATTTACGTGCTTTTTTTTTTAAACATACATATGTTCTCTGGCCAGGTTATAGGATATATTTTATTACGTTAGGTGACATACGGAATAAGCAGTGACGATAACAGTGAATCAAGTCAGAGAAAAGGTTGCCGCTAGCGCGTTCTCTTACAATACACTGCCTAAAGCATTAAATATGGAACAATATCATGTAACAAAGAATATAATATATATAAAATGCAACGTCTCTTTGTCTGTCCGTTAGTGCGCTTATCACTCGAGAACCACTTAACCGATTTATGTGTGTTTTTTTTTTTTTTAATTCATACATTTATTTTTTGGCCAGGTTATCTATAATCTTCTATCTAAAGTATATATAAAATGTAACATCTCTCTGTCTGTCTGTCTGCCTGTCTCTCGGCCTGTCTGTCTGTCTCTCGGCCTGTCTGTCTGTCTGTTCGTTAGTGCGCTTATCACTTGAGAACCACTTATCCGATTTAGGTGTTTTTATAAATTTATACATATGTTCTATACAATTCGATATAAGCCTAGATAATGGGAGATAAGGTGAGATAATGGGAGATAAGGAGAAATAATGGGAGATAAGTCGAGATAAGCCTCGATAATAGGAGATAAGGTGAGATAATGAGAGATAAGTATAAATAATGGGAGATAATGAGAAATAATGGGAGATAAGCAGAGATAAGTGTAGATAATGGGAGTTATGGTGAGATAATAGGAGATAAGGAGAAATAATGGGAGATAAGGAGAAATATTGCGAGATAAGTCGAGGTAAGCCTAGATAATGGGAGATAAGGTGAAATAATGGGAGATAAGGAGAAATAATGGGAGATAAGGTGAAATAATGGGAGATGAGCAGAGATAAGTCTAGACAATGGAAATTATGTAGAGATAATGGGAGATAAGGAGAAATATTGGGAGATAAGGGGAAATAATGGGAGATATTTTGTTACGATGAGTAACATAAGGAATAAGCAGTGACGATAGTAGTGAATGAAGTCCTCCACGCGAGCGGAGCCGCGGGCCCCGGTATAATATATAATAATAGGGAGCATATAAACAATGAAAGAAACGATGGGAGCGGTACATAGCAGGCAAGGGGGAGTACTTCGAAGGAGACAAATATTTGTGAAGTTGTAAATACTGTAATAAAGATTTTATAACGAAAGTTCGGTCTTTTTGTGAACAGATCTCGTAAGTGCGAAAGAGGAGAAATGGGCCGATAATTTTCCATATCGGTATTATTACCTTTCTTAAAGAGAAGGTATAGGCATATATGTCCTAAATTTGAAAATTTAAAGTCGATGATTCATTCATTATTCTGGACTGAAGATAAGTGAGCAAAAGACTGACAGAAACTGAAAATTATGTTTTCGCGATGCAGATACCTTGACATATGAATGTATTCTTTACTAACGGAAAAGGTTATCAATGCATCTTCTAAAATATCTTGAACGATTCAATATTATTAGCGATCACCAATATGGTTTTCGTAAACATAGATCAACAGGAGATCTTCTGACTTATGTAACACATGTTTGGAACAACGCAATTGAACACTTTGGAGAATCTCGAGCGGTTGCTCTTGACATATCCAAGGCATTCGACCGTGTTTAGCACGATGGACTGTTGGCTAAGTTGCGCTCTTATGGTATATCTGAAAGGTTCTGTTTGTGGCTCTCATGTTTCCTCAGAGAGCGTTCTTTACGAGTGGCGGTCGACGGATTTCTTTCTAACACCCTCACTATCAACGCCGGTGTTCCCCAGGGCTCCATACTGTCTCCTACTCTCTTTCTCATTTACATTAACGATCTGCTGGAAAAGACCGGGAATCCAATCTATAGCTTTGCAGATGACAGTACGCTTGTCTCTTCATTCACCTTGAACGCTCGGACATCGGCTGCTCAGGCGAATATCCGCAGACAGCAGGAGGTCGTTCAACTTAACAAAGACCTGGAAGAGATTCTATCTTGGGGTGACAGTAACCAAGTGGAATTTAACGCTACAAAAACCCAAGCGGCAGTTTTTTCTAAAAAAGTTAACGTTGCTGAACCCGACATAGTTATGTCGGGGCACTCCATTCCCCTAGCATCGTCGCTCAATTTGTTGGGCGTTAGTTTGGGAGCAAATATGTCTTGGCATGAACATGTTGCAGGCATAGCAAGGAGAGCTTCTCAAAAGTTGGGAATATTATTTAGAACCAGAAAGCTTTACACCCCACAACAACTGTTAATTCTTTACAAAGCCCAAATTCGACCAACTATGGAATACTGCTCCCACGTTTGGGGCTCCGCTCCCAAACATACACTGCATTTGTTGGATTCGGTTCAGAGAAGAGCTGTCCGTCTGATTGGGGACCCGGAATTGACCGGCGGCCTTGATTCGCTGGAACATCGAAGAACGGTTGGCGACTTGAGTCTGTTCTACAAGTATTTTCATGGAAGGTGTTCGAAGGATGTAGCCCGCTTAATTCCTCCCAAAGCGGTGCATGTTAGAAATACACGTCGCGCTGGTGCTTCGCATCCATATGAGGTTCAGCTTGTTACTCTGCGTACAACGCTTTTCAAGCAATCTTTTATATGGAGAACGTCATCCCTTTGGAATAATTTGCCCAGCGCTGTGTTTCCCACGGAGTACAATTTACAGCGATTCAAGAACAACGTGAATCGCTTTTTCCGCACTCGTGCCGCTCCTGGAGCGCTTTAGGGACTTCCCTGCAGCACGTGTGCTAGACCAATAAAAAAAAATAAATAACGAGGAAAATAAAAAATAATTTTAAACTAAAGATAAATTTCTACAGTTTGCAACAGTTCCGCCTCTGATTAGAGAACTATTCTGACGTATATATTAATCATTAATCAAACAATGCGAATACTTGAAAATATTTTTTTTGTAAAAGATAAATTTATGCCAATCAATAAAACACCTAAGGAAACTCTTGAAAGCGGTATTTGAAATATATGCGGTTTTTAAAATGGGTCTTCGAAATATTTTTCTTGCAGTTCTAGTGCATTTATTTCTACTGACTTCAACGTATGCAGCAGTTACGCTTACTATAAACGGTCTTGCAGCACAAATAAAAAATCAGTATGTTGAATTAAACTTTAACTCTGCAGCATCCTTATCATCTCTAAATGTCAATGGACAAAATATCGCTGCTATTGGGCAGAGGACATTTTATCTTGACTGGAATTCCAGTAAGTATATTTAAAATTACCTACCCTAAAGAGTAATAAGTTTTGTTTTTGGGTAAAACACGTGTATGTTATCAGCCACGCATTACCTTGTTATTTTTAGATGGAGAAGGTGTGTTTACACCTAGCAGTATTCATGTAGTCGAACAGCAAAGTAACAGAGTACATTTCTATTGGGTCCAGGACAGTCTTGAAAATATGTTCAATATTGAACTTCATTATATCATGGTCGATGGGCTTAGTGGCATCTACAGCTATGCCAAATACAGGAACGATAAATCGTATAATGTATCTGTAGGAGAAACCAGAATTGTGAGTTGGTACATTATATTAGACCATCAGAAAGTATTTGCCCACCTAGTTATTTCAGTTCCAAGACAACAAAAACCCAGATAATATATTTTTTTAAATTTTAATAAATTATTATTTATTTTCACATTATTTACAGTCTAGAAAATCAAAAAAATATTCATGATTTTCCAGGATTGTTCTCATCTATGTGACCTCCTTTGTTTTTAATTACCGCTTTACAGAGTTTTGGCATTTTATTCAATAGTTTCTTCAGAGTTTCTTCGGTTATTTTAACCCATTCTGCTTGTAAAAGTTCCCACAAGTGATTTTCTGATGTTGGATTGAGTCTTCGAACACACCTGTCCAAATGGTCCCACAGCAATTCGATGGGGTCGGGTGACTGTGGAGGCCAAGTCATCACTTCCAGGACGTCATCGGATTTCCATTGGTCCAAAAGTTCTCTAATATGTTTAGCAGAATGTCATGCTGAAAAATAAATTTTCCCTGAAAAATATCTCTTCCAGAAGAAAGCATTTGAGTTAGCAAAATTTCTTGATACTGTTCTTTTCCCATGATTCCTTCTATCCTATAGATTTTTCCAACTTTACCGTTGCCAAAACAACCCCAAACCATTACTGAACCTCCACTATGTTTTACTGTAGGCAACTGACAGGCTTCCAACATCCTTTCTCCAGCTGACCGCCGCACGTAACCTCGTCGATTTGAACCGAAAATTTCGAATTTATTCTAATTGTTTACTTTTATTCACTTGCCTAAGAAGCGGTTTTCTCACTGCAACTCTCCCATGTAGTGCACCGGTTCTTCACGGTTGTCACGCTGATGGGGATGGGCCGCAGCAGGTTGACTTGAGCCGTGATTTCTGGTGCGGTTAGACAGCGGGAGTTGTTTTTTGAGGCCTTCCTGAACGATTCTGGTTGAGAATTCCATGTCCTGCAGAAAATTTTTTTACGGTGTAGTCTATCTTGGCATCCGCATATCACTCGCGATTTGTCGACGCCAGTGACCATTTTAATGTCTCGCAATTATCAGAGCCAGATTTTCAACGGAAACTTCTTTCGTTTTTGACATTTTCACAAAACAGTTGAGCCTGTATCAATGACAAAGTACTGTTTACGCATGGTTAATTTTCAAATGGGCAATGGTATTTATAGCATAGTTTTTATCATAAAATGTCACTGGGAATTTCCATAATCCCTAGAAACTTAAGTTCTTACTTGTACAGCTTATTACTCCTCGTACAACGCTTTTATATGGAGAACATCATCCCTTTGGAATGGCTTACCCAAGACTGTGTTTCCCACCGAGTACAATTTACAGCGATTTAAGAACAACGTGAATCGCTTTTTCCGTACACGTGTCGCTCCTGTAGCGCTTTAGGGGCTTCCCTGCAACACATGTGCTAGACCCATAAAAAAAAAAATACTTCAACTGGAATTCTCAGAAATCGTCTCAAAACAATTATCATGCAAAACTTGGAAATTTGTTCTAATTGGTTTTTAATTTGTGATTTCACCTAAAAGGCTTATCTAAACAATTTTATGATGGACCCTTGTTAAGAATAATTAAATTTACCTAATATAATAAAAGGGTTTAATTAGACATTAAATTTTGGCAGTTACATTGAAATTTCTAGGTGGGCAACTACTTTCTAACTGTAGTAGATATATATTTCTCTAGTGGGACTATAAAAGTAAAAACCAGCCAAGTGCAAGTCGGATTTGCTTTTAAAATAAAAATTGTTAATACGGAGGTACGAATTTAAAATGACCAATGACGTCACAAAACACATCAAATGAGTTTTCAACACAATTTGTTGTCGATCTTCGTTAAAAATTGATAACCTTCAAATTTTTGTTTTTTTATATACCAGATAAATTACACAGGACCAAAAAAAAAAGTTCTGTAGTTGAAAGGTGAGATATCATAGCATATGTTTTTTGGTGTGCTAAAAACGAATCCGAGGTCAGAATTGACTCATCACCCAAGGATTTTGGCCTAACCTTAAAAACACCTCGGAATGACCAAAAATACTTTTAAAAATAAATTAAAACTGTAATGGAACAAACCACGGGAGCTGAAATCGAATCCAAGGTCAGAATTCACCCATTACGTCACTATCTTGACATAACCTCAAAAAACACTTAAAAAATGGTCAGAATTACGTCTGGAAGTAAATTCATTGAACAAACCACCGTATCTGTATGTATTTTGGGGTGCTTAAACCGAATATGCCAAAAGACTTGACTTGTTAAGTCAAGAACTTAAAATAACCTCAAAAAGTCCAGTCCTTTCATTTACAGGTTGCTGAATTAAGGTGAGTCCCCTCGTTTCTCGCCCACTGGTTGCTTTATTAAAGTGATTCCCCGATAGTGAGCGGTGAAGGGACTCACTTAAATAAAGCACCCAGATGATGAGAGGCGAGGGGACTCGCTTAAATAAAGCATCCCGCGGGTGAGAGGCGAGGGGAATTACCATAATAAGGTACAACGTAGGGGAGAGGCGATGGGACTCACTTTAATAAAACACCCCGAGGGTGAAAAGCGGTGGAACTCACCGTAATCCATCCTCTTGTTATTGAAAGGACTAGACTAACTGAGGATATTTCAAAATTCTGATGTAATAGGTCAATTTTGTTGACATATTTGCTTTCAACGAGCCCGTTCTTTTTTGCATTAGGTTATGTTATGGTCATAGTTTAACGTTTTTGATTTTACTGTCTTTATTGGAAAACAAGATAGGCCGTGCCTCTTTCTCACAATTTTGAAAGTATAAAAAATTTCGGATAATAAATGTGTACTTATTCTATCTTAACCTAAGCTCTTATAATAGGAATCCAATACTAACTTAACCTAGGAAATGTGTTTAGTATATACATGAGTTTCTTAATGCTAGGACTTAGAAACTAAGACTAAAACTACCTAAGACTTACGCTAACTTAAACTAGGACATAACAATGACTTAAATTAGGACTATTTTAAACTTAACCTAGAATGACAATCTTCTTGTCACGGCGGGCAAGGGGGGTCATCGTCTTCGTCCGAGAGCAGCAGCGGGTCCGACGGTCTCGGGAACTGGCGGCTGGCGTGAGGTGGGCAACCGAGGTCCCTATGAAGTTGACGGTTCCTCATGAACCACGGGGCCCCCGTGATCATCCTCAGGGCCTTGTTCTGCACTGCTTGAAGCTGAGCTATCCTTGTTTTGGAGAGCTGGTACCAGGTGGGGCAGGCGTACGTGAGGCCTGCCTTCACGATGGAGTTGTAAATCAGAAGCTTGGTCCGTGGCAACAACTTACTGGAGCGATTCAGGATGGGGTAGAGTTTCCCCAGTAGTTGCTTCGCCTTCTTGGTTGCGTTCTTGATTTAAGTTTCTTCTATTAGGTTATGTTAGGTTTAGAGTTCTTGGTGTAAAATTCTTAGTGTAAGATTCTTGCATTAGCTTATGTTAGATTTAGAGTTCTTGGTGTAAAGTTCTTGGTGTAAGTTTCTTGCATTAGGCAATGTTAAGTTTAAAGTTTCTTGCATTAGGCTATGTTAAATGTAGCGTTCCTGGTGTAAGTTCCTTTTCTTGGTGTAAGTTCCTCTATTAGGTTTAGAGTTCTTTGTTGAAAGTTCTTGGTGTACGTTTCTTGCATTAGGCTATGTTAAGTTTAGATTTATTGATGTAAAGTTCTCGGTGTAAGTTTTTTGTATTAGGCTATATATTAGGTATTATCAGGTTTAGAGTTTTTGGAGTACACTTCTTGCATTAGGTTATCTTAGGTTTAGAATTCTGGTTGTCCATTGGGGTGAGAGGCGAATGGACTCACTGTTATCCAGCATCGCGAGAGTGATGTACGAGGGGAATCATTTTAATAAAGCATCCAGTGGGCGAGATGGCTCACCTTAATTCAGCAACCTGGGAAAAAAAAAGACTAGACTCGTTGAGGTTATTTCAAGTTCTTGAATTAATAGGTCAATTCTTTTGGCATAATCGGTTTAAGCAACCTAAAACACGTACAGATATGGTGGTCTGTTCGTTTTATTTGTTAATTTACTTACGGACGTATTTCTGACCATATTTGAGCTTATTTTAAATTTATGTCAAAATGCTGACATGATGGGTGAATTCTAATCTTGGATTCGATTTCGACACCCCAAAATACGTGTGGTTTTCTCATTTACATTTTTAATTTATTTGTTAAAGTGTTTTTGGTCATTTTCGAGATTATGTCAAAATCCTTGGGTGATGAACCAATGGTATTTCACCTTTCAACTACCTGTGTCCTGTGTTATTAAAGGTAATCCACTAGTGACAATTTTCGTTTAATCTACACTCTGTGGAAAATATTTCAGTATTTTTTCAAAATGTTTTGATCAGTTCTTTTCGGAATAAGGGGAGAGACAGCGAATTTTTAAACAATAATACAAAAAAAAGTGTGTCCAAGTATTACATTATATACATTTTTGCTTTCATTTGACACCCCAGTTCATGATTCTCCCTACTTATGTTGGGAATGCGGAATCTTTGGCACAATCACTCTACTCAGGACATATTACCACTACACTAAACACTTTAGTTTTGCACTCGTCGCGCGTTTCGCTAACCATGTTAGCTTCACCAGGAGCGATGATTGACTAAAGCTAAACTACAAATCTACCCTATTTATACTTAGCCCAACACCTGAATTACTCAGGCGGAACTAATGGTACAGACGAGGCCATCAGTTCCGGTTAAGTAATCAGTAGAGGGAACTATAAGGAATAGGCCCTCTGTCTTTATTTAAACTGTTTTTACATTTTATAATTTCCATACTCTCTTATGCGTTCACCAATCTCCTAGCAGATACATTTTTAATTAATCTGTGGGTATGGTCGGCAATGCTAGACTTTTCTATTTTATTGTATTTTAAATGTTCTTTCAATCGTGTTTTAAATGTTCTTTTAATCGTGTTTAATACTTTTTGTCCCAATCATTACAACTAATTTCATAAATTCCATTTTTCTCGCAATTAGGAATCTTTTCTAAAAAATATTCCTCAAGTTGTCTGATGACTTATAGACTAAGATAAGGCCTCCCGTATTAAATATCTTATTGAGTTCCCTGCTATATTTCGGATTATATGGTATGAAGACATACTTGGTCTTATTTGCTTCGCGTGTAAAAAAGGTAGAACTCTGAATATTTAACCTGAACTTATATTTATTTATTAACCTCTTTATTAAGTCATATTCAGAGGAAAAAGTGACCAAACGATGAACTAAAAAATGTAATGCGGCTAATTTATGTTGTTGACAATGAAATCAATCATTAGGAATATATCTGTCTGTTACTATGTCTTTTCTATAGATATAAAATTCTAACCTATTATTATTTTTAATAACTAAAACATCTAGAAATGGCAGTTATCCTTTGTTCTCAATTTCGTAAATAAATTTAATGGAATCATATCGGCTATTTAATTTGGAAATGTATATTTGCTTTCTTTATATCAAAAATGGCGAAAACGTCATCCACATACCTATACCATATCCTTGGAAAATGTTCAAATTCTTGACTGGCTTCGGTTTCAAAGTTACTCATGAATAAATTGGCTATGAAAGGTGATAAGCAATTACCCACAGCTGTTCCTTCTTTCTGACCATAAAATTAAGTGTTATATTGAAAATAATTTTGTTCCATACAAAGTTTAGATAAAGTTAAGTATTCATGAATAATTTCGTTCTCAAAGTCATTCATCCTAAGTAAATCTTGGAGATATTGTAAAGTTTTTTGGTATTGGCACACTTAAAAATAAAAAACTCATATAAAAAAAATTAAGATTTTACCTTCATTAAGGAGGTGAAATCTTTGGTTTTGTTAATGAATCCTAAAGAATTCTTCACTGGGAAAGTATTTAATGGTAAATTCTCAAGTTCTTTTGATAACCATTTGGATATCAAATATGTGGGTGATCCGACCGATGAAACAATGGGTCGCATTGCTTTTCCAGGTTTGTGAATTTTGGGTAAGCAATACAACTTTGGTATGGTCGGATTACTCACATTTAATTTAAATTTTAGCGAATCGGAGATACGGTTTTTACATTTCTTTAAAGTATTTTTAACTTCTGTTATCATACTCGGTAATGGATTTCTTATTACCTTTTCATAAGGGCCAAATTCATTAAGATTATCTATATGTTCAAAGATTTCTTTCTTATACAACATAACAAACTTATTTCCTAAGTTTCCTGAGTAATTCAGGTATTAGGCTAAGTATAAATAGGGTAGATTTGTAGTTTAGCTTTAGTCAACCATCGCTCCTGATGAAGCTAATATGGTTAGCGAAAGGCGCATCGAGTGCAAAAATAAAGTGTTTGGTGTAGTAGTGATATATACGGAGTAGTCTATTTACTTAGTCCTAAGTAGACATATTACATTACTTTTTCTATTACATATATATTTATTTATTTTATTACTATTATTAAAATTAATAAAGAAACCTTACCGAGAAATTGCTTGAAGTAGTATATAAAAGAAAATGTCGGGTATCTGTAGTGTATTTTTATTTCTTAGTGTTAGAAAGTGAAATTAAGTTTTTATTTTAGAACTACGTGTTGTTAAAGCAAATACTGTAGAATCCCTCTATAAAACATATATTTTAACATTTTTTTTTTTGTTATTAAGAAAGAGTTAATTTTAGGTCTATAGACTCAATGGAGCAGTTTTGACTCAGGGTACCAGTGGGCAAAGAGTTGGTACAATCCCGACAAGTGCAGATCTTAATGGTTGTACAACTGTTCAAGATTCAACATGGCAGTTCCCTAATGGAACTTATTTCAGCAAATATGATTATGCAGCCTACATTAGAGAAACTCATTACCAGGGAGTCTATGGTAATGGATACGGGGCATTCGTTATTTCTCCCAGCAGAGAATATCATGGTAAGATCTTAAAGTCTTCGTTTGAGCAAATAAGCCACTCCATCATATAGAGCCTAGACAAAAGATGTTCGAAAAATACTCGAAAATTATATAAAACTTTAGTTAATCCTACTGTTTTTGTATCCCGTTAGTATCAAAGCATAATTAAACATTAGTATCTTTTTTATTTAAAATGTATGTGTTTATAAATACGTACATATATATATATATATATATATATATATATATATATATATATATATATATATATATATACTTTCAGGTGGTGGTCCACTTAAACAGGATTTAACAGTGCACCAGGAGTGTTTAATTGCAAACTATTTTATGAGTGCTCATCTGAGTGGGACTCCGGGGCTAAATGCTGCACCAGGATGGGTCCATATTTATGGACCATTTTTACTTTACTTCCCTACTGGAGATAATGGCCAGATTGAACAAGCAGTACAAAATCAAGTTAACACTGAAATAGGAAATTGGCCATATGCTTGGGTCGGCGATGATGTCTATCCAAGAGTAAGGTAAGTTTATAAATATATATATATATATATATATATATATATATATATATATATATATATATATATATATATATATATATATATATTGGCTAAATGAATATAGTGTGAACATCTGTTGTTGCCCATTTGCCGAGTTCTCCAACTATTTTCATATCTTAGGATTTTGTTAGATACTGTGTGTATGTACATGTTAGCCAATATGCTTTGTCTTCGGCCAAGCAATGTTGCTGCTTCTATCTACTACCTCTAGCTGTCTTTTACAGGTTTCGAGATTTTAATTATTGCATGTTGCCTAATTAAATATTAAAATATCCATACTTCCAAACATCTAGAAACCAAACTTAGGTTGTGATTACTTAAGGTTCAAAAATTTTTTGAAAAAAAAAATCACAGGACGTTGTTCCATTTTAAAAACGGGACTTTTGGCAATAACTTAGAATATACACACACACGTACACACTCACACGCACCCGAAAAAACCGACAGCTGCGAGGGAACAACAAGCACGCTCAGAAACCGGTATTGTTTGCCCATGTGTATATATTTATATATATATATATATATATATATATATATATATATATATATATATATATATATATATATATATACATCTATAATTATCTAGGAAAGGAATTTGGATACGAAATTTTAGAGAGAGAGAGAAGATATAAAGCAATAAAATTATGTAGAAAAAAACGAATTTTTTTTTTTCAAACTAGGAGCTCCTCTTAAAATTGGATAATAATGCGTTAAATTATTTTCATTTTTACATATAGAGGTCAAGTAAGTGGTTTCGTTACTGGACAAAAAAGGGCCACAGTTGTTGTGTGGGATTCGGTAGATGAGCAGTTTGATTTACAAGAGCTCGGTTACCTATATCATGCTGACACTGATGACAAAGGATATTTCGTTATTGGTAATATTCGTCCAGGAACATACAGAGTTATAGCATATCCATTGGCTGGACAGGGAAGTGAAAATGTGGCAGAAACCACTGTTACGATTGCTGCAGGTATAGATTTTTTTGAATCAAATTGAATAATTTAATTTATTTTTTTAATATTTAATTTTGCAATTAAAAATTATTATTATATTTACTTTAGGTGGTAGAGAGCACGTCTCGCTAAATCTTCCAGAGCCAGAGAACATAATTTGGTCATTGGGCGAAACAAACCGAAGATCCAATGAATTTAACTTTGCTGATCAGCCTCGTAACTACCAATGGGAATGGCAAACGCCCGTAACAAACACTTTTACCATTGGTAGCAGCAATCCTAAAACTGACTGGTAAGTAGTGAGTAACCAAGGATTGGCTAATATAGTAAGAAATAATTTGTACTGACGTTTTTCATGCTTTCGATAGAATTTGTAGTATTAAGTAAACTTAAAAATATGAATTTTTGTATGGATTTGATCAAGCTTTTAGTTTTTTACTTAGAGACTAGACTTAATTTTGTTTATTACAACCGATTTAGGTTAGACAGATTCATTTCAATGTTAGGCATTTCTTGCGGTTCTAGCTTGAGTCCTCCTTTTATAAATAATAATAATCTCAGTTTGAGCTTCAATTAACAAATTTATAGTTGCTGTTCGGCGATCTGTATATATATATATATATATATATATATATATATATATATATATATATATATATATATATATATATATATATAAAAACACATGGGCTGAAAAGTCCCGGGCCTAACAAAGAAAACACGGTTTTTTTGGTTCAAAATTAGCTTTATTCATCAACGTAATCTCCATCAAGAGCAACGCAATCATTCCAGCGCCGCTCTAACATTTCAATACCACTTTTGTAGAACGATTTATCTTTTGCCTCAAAATAGGCCTCAGTTTCAGCGATAACCTCTTCATTCGTGCGAAATTTCTTACCGGCGAGCATTTTTTTCAGGTCTGCGAACAGCCAGTAGTCGCTGGGAGCCCAATCTGGCGAATACGGTGGATGTGGGAGCAATTCGAAGTTCAATTCATGTAGTTTTGCCATTGTTTTGCTTGACTTGTGACACGGTGCGTTGTCTTGATGAAACAAAATTTTTTTCTTTGCCATATGCGGTCGTTTCTTTGCAATTTCGGCCTTCAAACGCTCCAATAACGCTATATAATATTCACTGTTGATGGTATTTCCTTTCTCAAGATAGTCGATGAATATTACAACCACGCACATCCCAAAATACCGAGGCCATAACCTTTCCAGCCGATTGTTGTGCTTTCGGGCGCTTTGGACGAGGTTCACCAGTTGCTGTCCACTCAGATGACGATCGTTTTGATTCCGGAGTGAAGTGATGGATCCATGTTTCATCCATTGTCACATATCGACGCAAAAATTCCGGTTTGTTACGTTTAAACATGGCCAAACACTGCTCAGAATCATCAACACGTTCTTGTTTTTGATCAACAGTGAGCAAACGCGGCACCCACTTTGAACAGAGCTTTCTCATAGTCAAATACTCATGCAATATAAAGCCAACACGTTCTTTTGATATCTTTACGATGTCAGCTAACTCACGCAACTTCACTTTTCGATCATTCAAAACGATTTTATGGATTTTTTTGATGTTTTCTGGTGTTACCGCCTCATTTGGACGTCCACTGCGTTCTGCATCATCGGTGTCTCTACGACCACGTTTGAAGTCAGCAAACCAACGTTTTATTGTTGTTTCTGATGGAGCGGAGTCCCCATAACACTTTTCAAGCCATTGCTTCGCTTGAACGGTATTTTTTCCCATCAAGAAGCAGTGTAAAATTAAAACACGAAATTGTTTTTGATCCATTGTTTTGAAAATAACAAAAGTAGCGTCACTCTTAGCACAATAACTCACAAACTAATGAATAGAATATCATGAAATTTTAACAGCTGTCTTTTGAAGGTTAGTATTAACTGAAAAAAAGGTGACTGCAATAAAACTAGCGCCATCTATGTGTTAGGCCCGGGACTTTTCAGCCCATATGTTATATATATATATATATATATATATATATATATATATATATATATATATATATATATATATATGCCACCGTTCCTCTATTAGCATCTATTAGTTTCTGCAGAATCAACTAAATAATATTGATAAAAAGGTTGGTAAGCTAGTAATCACCGCATACATTTTTTCTTTGTATAGGATTCGAGGCAAAACATGTCAGTGCTATGCCTATGTTACATATCTTCTTCTTTGGTTCTAGATTTAGTTTTAGTAAACACATTACTAATAATACAGGTTTTGTTTCCAGAATGCTATAATTCATAATAAGAATTTTTTCTTCGTCCAGTAATCCCTGGTCAGACCAACCTTTGAATATTGATCGATCGTTGATTTGATGTCCTAATTATGATATTTACACTTGAACTATAGAATGAAGATATTGCATTATATTTAAGATATTTCATGGACTAATCTTCGTCTTATAGTACCATGCATCGCCATTACTAAAGCTGGGCTGTAATCATGGCTAATTCTTCTCTATAATAGTATATATAATATAAAGTATAAGGGCCCAAGCCTGTCCAAGTCCGTATATTATTCAGCTAGGAACATATTCGGCGTCCTAGACCTTTCCTACCTCCAATTTTGCCCTTCATTAACAATCGAAGAAGCAAGTGCCTTAGACCCCTATAGATTAATCCCAAGTAGTGAGTTTTCTATCTTTTAACAAATGACAGCATTTCTCTCTCTCTCTTTACCCATTCGTCACGATGCATCTTCGTTCCTGCCATGTTCTGTAAAGGAATCTTCTCTCTCTTTTATCTTTCTGTCATTGTCCATGTTTCTCTTCCTTATAAAAGTATAGGTGTTGCAATCTTCTCGAATACTTGAGCTTTAATATTTTTTGGTATCTCTTTCTTTCCTAGAAATGTAATCTTTATACTATTAAATAATCTTCCTCCTGTTTATTCTCTCCTTGATCTCCTCCTCCATTCTTTCATCTTCCAATATTGGTGATCCCAAATATTTAAACTTCTCCACTTGGTCCAGCCTTTCCTCTCCTATCTTTATTTCATGTTGCCGTTTTTGTTTTCCTATTGTCATAGTCTTTGTCTTTTCTTTATTAATTTTCATGTTTATTTTTTCCAATGCTTTTTTATATATCAGTATGTTTTTATTAAGCGTTTCCTCGTCTTTTGCTGTCCATATCAGGATATATATATGCGCTTTTACAAAATGATAATGAGTATCCAAAGAAAGAGTGGAGTCTGTGAGGAAGTGTCTCATTCTGAGAAATGCCGCTCTGGCCACTTCAATGCGAGCTCGTATCTCAACTTCAGGATTCAGATCATTGGTTACCCAACATCCTACGTAATTAAATTGGGTTACTTGTTTCTATTAGTTGAGCGATTATTTGTTTGCAATCCAGGTGTTCTTGAGATGATCATTACTTTTGTTTTATTAACATTTACTTTCATTCTCAAAGCGTCGCCTCCTCTAGATACGGGTATATTATTCATAAGACGCGGATGTCCATATGGTGTATCTGCTATAATAACAATATCATCAGCATACCTCAGGATATTGATGATTTTGCCATTAATTTTGTTACAGTCTCAAGCTTTCTCTGAGGCCTTCTGGAATATATGTCCAGAATATAGATTAAAAAGGAGTGGAAAGACAACACATCTTTAACGAACAACTCTCTTGAACTCATGGAATAATACTAACTTAATACTACACCTTCAATCTTCTAATTAAATTAATATAATTGCAAAAGATGTCGTGGCGAGTTGGAGACAGAGGCGACGATTTTTGCGTGACCATGTCCAGAGAATGAAACCAAATAGAATAGTAAGACTATTCCTGGAAAGAAAACCACCGAGACGATGCCCACCGTGAAGACCTCTCAAAAGGTGGATGGTTAGCTGTCATTTTGGCTCCCAAGAGAGCCCATTAGGCCCTGCAAGTTAAACCGACCAACGGTCTATAATAAGGATGCAGAATAAGAAGCAAGAGATTTGCCCATTTTGTACGTTGTCGAATTTTGCGCACTGTCGATGGGCGTTGGGAACTGGAAACCCATAAAATCGAGAAATCTTCGATTTTCAGCTTTCGCGGCAGGGCTTATTTTGTAGTGGTAATTGTCTCATATCAACTCATGTCGGCATGTTCAGGTTGTAGTTTTCGAATCGAAATTTTATTCAGGCTTTCATGCAAAAATGATTTCTAGGTGTCAGTGAACTGCATTGTTGATAGGTGGATTGCTGTATTTTATGGTGGAGCTATAGGTTCCTAGTTCATTGACAAATTTTCAAACTAAATTTTTTGTTTCAAACTCATTTGTTGTTAAATTGTTTCCGCTTGTGATGAGGTTATTTCTTCAACGGCTTCAAAAATGTCGCGTTTAACAATAAAATAGAATTTTAATTGTAGTTCTAGCAATTTATATACACTGATGCTCAAATAACGACGTGTCGCTTTCATTTTTTAAGTTCAGTCAGGCTTGCACATTCACAATTAAGTAGTATTTTTACCTCTAATACTGTGGCTTAACTAATGGTAGGAGGCACATACGCCAGGCTAACTGACAAAGCATTTTCTTCCCATAGTTGTGGATATCACAAAAAGTTTTAGTATCCTCCAAAATTTCCTTTTTATAGAGGTTGCCAACCTGTTCACTGTTTTACTATAGAGAATTTGTTCCTACTTGAGGAAATGCAGTTTCTAATAATTTTATTTTACAAATAAATAAATTTAATTTGTAAACTGCGCAAGTAATAACTTAGTAAGGTAAAATCATTTTCTCAGTCTATATTCCTATTTGATTTTTAGGTATTATGCTCAATCCCAACCTGGTCATTGGTATATTAAGTACCAAGACACTAACGATGGTAGATCAAGAACTCTACGTGTAGCTTTAGCTGCAGCCAGTCAAAGACCGCATCTCATAGTTTATGTTAATGGACATAGAGTTGGCAATGATTATTTTGATAATGACCAAGCAATCTATAGAAGCGCTATGCAAAGTGGTAAATTTGCTTCTAGAGTGTATACAGTACAGCCTGCACAAGTGGTAAATGGCGAGAATACTGTGGAACTTTGGATTAGCTTGGGACAAATTATGTATGATGCAATTAGTTTACAAAGAAATTAATTTAAAGTAATAAATGATTTTGTTTGCAATTCATTAGAGTCTATTATTTTCACCTCCTATGCGGGTGTTGCATTTACATTTTTTATAGACCTATCAGTTTGCTCTCCCATTTGTATAAGTGGTTCACCAAAATTATAACAAAACGCCTAGAGCGAAAACTAGATTTTTATTAACCAGGCTGGTTTTAGAAGTGAATACGGTGCTAACGATCATTTAAAGATCATCAAACTCCTTATTGAGAAATGTATAGAATACAACAAACCACTTGTAATAGTATTTGTAGATTTTAAAAATGCTTTTGACACCGTGGAGTTGCAGGCGCCCTGCAGCAAATGAGATTAGACTACAGACATACTAAGTTAATTAAATTCATTTATAATAACGCAACAGCAAGTGTAAGACTCCATGAATCCACAAGTAAATACCATGTGGAACGTGGAATCAGACAAGGTGATACGATCTCTCCTAAATTTTTTACGGCGGTGCTAAAATATGCTTTTAAAGAATTTAATTGGGATGGATCATCGATGGCGAATACCTGACTCACCTGCGCTTTGCTGATGATATTGTCATAATAGCCGAAAATCTAGGTGATGCCAAACAATGCTTAATGTTAGAAAACCAACTTTATGAAAGTTACGGACAGTAATATGAAATTTAACTAAAGCAAGGTGGAGCACGTCCACAATTACAAGTAAAGTCCGTACGATTTGTAATGGCATAGTCAGCAATAAAATGCTAGACAGAATAAAAGATATTCTGCATCTTGCTTCGACTTATACTTCAACAGATGTTGTTCCGCCTTAAATATCGATCTGATCAATGTAAGACAACCGTCATTTACGATCTTGATTATATTATTTGGGAGTAAGAGAGATAGACTCAATTGTACGTGTCATTTATTAATTTAACGAGTACACCCATACTCAGAGATGGATTCAGGTAAATCTATATTATAAGTATTAGGAAGTATTATGATTATGAGTTTTGGACATACGGAGTTATAGTATTTTTACATAAATTATCACAGATAGTACTCCATTATCATCGTGCCTCGCCTCACTTTCAATGTTTTTATTAAAAAATCTTTTGCACTGAGCCCACACCAATTCTATGTTTTTATTACCCCCCTTTTTTTTCGCATTAAATATACAGTGGTAGGGAGGCAATCTTAAAACTTGATGACCCAATTCAGTAATTAGTTCGTCTGTAGCATACGGCAAGTTTGTTTTGTAATTTTTGATAATTTTTAACTCACATTTTAAACCAGAGGTGTCAAACTCAATTTTGCAGAGGACCATATATTAAATTTAGAATGTGTAAGCGGGCCAGATTCAAATAAAAAAAAATTTACTGAATTATTATAACATTTTATTTATTTAATTATATAGTATATAATATTCTTCTTTCTGTGTGACACTTTGCGATCGCGGGCCTTATTGATACGTCCCGGGAGCCGGATGCGGCCCGCGGGCCGTATCTTTGACATCCCTGTTTTAAACCATTTCCCGCGATATCCTCAACCATTACGTCCCTCGCCCAATCCTTCTTTTATTGGTTTACTGTTCTGTGGTGTCAGAAGCTCAAAGTGTCTCGACATTGGGTTGCCTGTTAGTAGAAGGTAAAGAGTTTCGGTATGTTTTCCTGTGCTTATTATTGTTGGTCTGTCCCTAAAAGTTATTTTTGTGTCTCTTGTTTTTCGTTGTTTTGAGACGATATGAAGGTTGCTATTTAGAGTTTTCCAAGAGGGCGAGTATCTTTAAGCTCGTGCCGTTTTTCCTCATATAATTATAATAGTTATTAAAGTCTTTCATATCGTCGTCTTCAATTAATAAAAACATGTGAAGTTCCGACCAGTTTTGTTGTATACATCTTAGAGCAACCTCTCGGAGTTTCTCATGATGATTTGGGTGGCCATATAAGTGTAAGCTAACTGCCCGGAAAAGGCAATTTCCATCAGCTACAATGTCAGATCTGGTGAAACTATCGGGGATAGTTTCGGCTGTGGCGGTTGTTTGGCTGGCCTGTGGTTGTTATTGTTGTGGTGGGAACTGTAGCTGCTTGAACGACAGGGATCCGCCTCTGCAACACCCTGCCATTATTATTATTATTATTATTATTCAACACAGTGTGCCCACGAGTATCCTCGGAGAGGGGAGTCGACTGCGGCAAAGCCTGGATGCCACAGCAAGGCTACTTACTTCCGGGGGGCGTCCGGCATCCGGGAGAACCATTCGCGACTCATAAACGGTGAGCCATTCATCTTCTTGGCACGGTAAACACCTTAAGATTGCGTTTTTGTTACAAATAATCTGGACAACACGAGACAGCACAACATGACTCAGGTACTTTTGGGTCGTCAATGCCCGTACTAGAGAGAATCCTGGGATTCCCCTAGCCCCTGAGGGCAACAATTATTACTATTGTTATTAAATATCTTCGTTTTAATATTGTCCATAAAAATTTCGGCATTAATGGACTTAACAGACTCCCCATAATTAACCCTTCCTTACCATTGTAGACTTTATTAGTAAATGAAAAATAATTTTGTCGTAGGAAAGTTTTTAATAAATTAATTATGTCCATTTTTATAATTTCATTTACTTTGTTTTTTTCTATGAGTTAGTTGTACTTAGCTTTTTCTATGAGTTCGTATGAGTTTTTGATACTATGTTTAGGTTCAAATTTGCTATGATATTTGATTATATCTATTAAAAGGGATGACGTCTTATATGCTGGGGCACACATATAGGATACCACTGGTCTGATCGAGTCTTCGGGCTTGTATCATTTTATGAGTGAATAAAGTTGTGGAGTTTGAGGATTCATGATAATCAATTTAAATTTATCTTTATCCTGAACGATGCCGGTTGCCTGTTCAATTTGATGGTATATTTCTTTTTGAAAAATATTTGTTGGATCTTTATTTAGAATTTCGTAATTTCCTGTACTAAAAACATCATCATCATTTATTAATATACTTTGTCTATTGCTATTACTGTGTTACCTTTATCTGCTCTAGTAAAGATTACATTATTTTGTTTGGCCTTATTCTGAATGGTTATTATTGTTCTAAGTCTTGGTTGATGTTGTGGTTACTTGGTATCAGCTCGTTGTTAATGATTTCGACTGAAATTTTAATATTGTTAGGAATATCTTTCAAGGCTATCGCAGTATCAATGCCTAATGACTCCAATTCTTTGATATTAAAGTTTGAATGTTGTGTTTGAAATCTTTTGCCAGAAGATTTTGTTCTGTGTTCGAAAAAGGTGTTCTTACTTGACCGACTGTAAGAAACGCTGACTCAGGTGAGTAGAGCACATTATTTACTAATCCTGCATTTAAAAAATAAATACGTGTACGTCACTGAAAAAAATTATCACACATTTATTAATCAACAATATAAATAAATACTTGAAATTTTGATATAAAAAGTGTTTGCTAATTACTTAATACTCAATAAAAAATTATTTTCAAATTGATATTTGACATAATTTTTTAAAATGGGTATTTTAAGTCCCATTTCTGTCGTTTTGCTCGTAACTATCTTCTCCACAAGTTACGCCTCTGTCTCCTTAAGCGTAAATGGCCTTAAGGTGCAAATAAAAAAACCAATATGTTGAAGCAAATTTTAAAGATGATGCAACCATTAATACTCTTCTAGTTAATGGGCACAATATTGCTGCTAGTGGACAGAGAACTTTTTACCTTGATTGGAATTCAGGTAAGTTAGAGTTTATTTTTTACAGGGTATTATAAAAATTGATTGTCATATAGAAACGTGTAATTTCTTGCTCATCAGTTTTTCATTATCAGTTTCATCAATTCAATCAAGGAGAGCTTCTCAAAAGTTCGGATTATTATTTCGAACCAGAAAGCTTTACACTCCTCAACAACTGTTAATCCTTTACAAAGCTCAAATTCGGCCAAATATGGAATACTGCTCCCATGTTTGGTGGCTCCGCTCCCAAACATACATTGCATTTGTTGAATTCTATTCAAAGAAGAGCTATTCGTCTAATTGAATACCCGGAACTGACTGGCGGCCTTGATTCGCTGGAACATCGAAAAACGGTTGGCGACTTGAGCCTATTCTACAAGTATTTTCATGGAAAGTGTTCGAAGGATATAGCCCGCTTAATTCCTCCCAGAGCAGTGCATGTTAGAGATACACATCGCGTTAACACTTCACATCCGTATGAGGTTCAGCTTGTTACTCCTCGTACAACGCTTTTCAAGCAGTCTTTTATATGGAGAACATCATCCCTTTGGAATAATTTGCCCAGTCCATCGTGCCAAAAACGGTCAAATGCCTCGGATATGTCAAGAGCAACCGCTCGAGATTCTCCAAAGTGTTCAATTACGTTGTTCCAAATATGTGTTACATAAGTCAGAAGATCGATCTGTGTTTACGAAAGTCATATTGAGGGGCGCTAATAATACTGAATCCTTCAAGATATTTTAGCAGATGCTGATTGATAGCCTTTTCCATGACTTTCGATATTATTGAAAGCAGTGCGACTGGTCGGTAGTTATTTGGCAAGGTCTTCTTGCCTTTTTTAGGTACTGTGGCACATTTCCAGCAGGAAGAAAATATTCCTTTCTGTAGGATAAGTTGAAAAGACTACAGAACACTGGTGTTAGTTTCCTCGCATAGTTTTTGAGAACTATGGCAGGTAGCTTCATTAAAATACGTTTAATGATACACTGTCCGAAGATAATATTGACTGCACTATGGGAATAGTAGGTGGTGTTTTTCCTTGGAAATCGACAGTAGAATGTAAAGAAAAGAGTTTAGCTAACAAGTTCACTTGGACTTGTCGAGACAAGCGAAAAATTTGTTTCTAATTCGTTGATTGTGCGCCTCCTTGGTTTGGTCGATAATTTTTTTGTATCTTTTCTGAGCACAAACAAAGGTGTTACGATTTATGGTGTTAGGATTTATACGCCATTGTCGGTAGGCAAGATGTTTAGAAGCAACAGCTTCTTTGCATTTTCGGTCAAACCAAGGCTTGCCGTTGGAAGGACATTTTTTTTTCGAAAAAGGAATGTAAACCTCCATACCAGCCAAAATAACATCAGAAGCCTCCCTGGCCCAGTCAGATAGGTCGTCAGATCGAAAACAAACGCCCAACCAAGTCCAACCATTTGTCCTGCTATGTCGAGAATTTTCTAGGCGTTAGCTTGAATGACGGTCTCATGTGACTGAAAAACAAATTAAACTAAACTATTTTTAAAAAACGGCCAAGTACGGTGATTACTTTTAAGATAAAATAAAATTCTTACCTAGGCTAAGTTAATTAGAATCCCTGACATTTATATATCTTAAGATCCAATAAGTATTTTCATATTTTTTTCTTAGTCAAAAATCCATCATAGTTATAGCATTCCAGCTACCTTATAGCCACTAAATCAATCTAGCTCAATCTAGCATCTAGTAATAAGAGTATAAAACAGATATTGACTATCTAAATATTTGTTTAATTATAAACAAATAAAATAAAATTATTTTGTCTCAGTACAGCGATGCGCGACGCGGTAATAGTAATGTAATGAAAACTATATTAAATAACCGGTCAAGTGCAAGTTGAACTTGCGCAATTAGTGTTCCGTACGTTGATTGCTTTTCAAATAAAAAATTTTGTTACAGAAGTATAAAATGATCAGTGACTTCACAAAACACACCCCAAATGAGTTTTCAACAAAGTTTGTTTCCAATCTTTACCGAAATCTGATGACCTTGAAATTTTTGTTTTTTTTTATATACCAGATAAATTATTAAAGGTAATGCACTCGTGATAATTTTCGTTCAATCTACACCCCGAGGAGAATATTCCATAATTTTTTCAAAATTTATTTCAGATAAGGTGGGTGGACAGCGATTTTTCGCGATTTTTTAAAAATAATACAAAGAAAAGTGCGCGCAACTATTACATTATATATATATTTTTTTTACTCGTGTTTTCACAAGCTTTCATTTGACATCACACTCGATTACCTAGTAAAAAAATTATTTTTTCACTTCCGATTTCACCCCTCAAAACTAACCCCTTAAGTCAAAATTTAACTTTCAAAACTACATGGCTCGGATGAGGCCATCAATTCCTATATTATTATTATATTTATTTTACGACAAATAGTTTCGGAGAAAATTGGGTGTGACAGACGGACAGACAGACGGAGACGGACAGACGGACAGACGGACAGACGGACAGACATACGGACAGACAGACATCGAAGTGATCTTATAAGTGTGTTTCCGTACGGAACACTATAAAAACTTCCACCTTATTGTTATGCAATATAGAATTGATGGCCTCATCAGAGTCATTTATACCATTTTTTTTTATCTATATACTCGTGATAATTTTTGTTCAATTTATACTTTGTAAAGTCTATTCCAGAATTTTTTCAAAATTTTTTGATCAGTACTCTTCGAGATAGGGTCGGGGGACAACGATTTTTGGCCATTTTTTAAAAATGATACAAAGAAAAGTGTGCGCAAGTATTACATCATATATATTTTTGAACTCGTGTTTCAAAAGCTCTCATTTGACTCCACTCTATAACCTGGTAAAATTTTTTTTTAGTTCCCATTTGACCCTCCAAAACGAACCCCTTAAGTCAAAATTTAACTTTCAAAACTACACGGCTCTAATGGGGCTATCAATTCTTATATCGTGTTGAACAAAATGGCACATATTTGGTGTAATAAAGGTCTTTAGACATATAAAAAACAATTGTTTCAATTCTGACTTTAAAAGGCACAATACTTTTTCAACAATGTTAGTTTTATGCAGTTTTATTATTCATTCTTATCTTATTTATTGTGTTAACTTTGTCTGATTTTTGCGTTGAATATTCTAGAACTTCTAGAAATATTGTATTTGGATTAAATTACACATACAATTTTCTAGAACATCATTCAAGCTGTATTTAGCCTTACTTCTTTTTATTTAAAATCAAACTCTTTTCAAATGAAAATGTACTTAGAACGAATTGAAAAATTAATAACCGGCCAAGTGCAAGTCGGACTTGCACAATTAGTGTTCCGTACGTTGATTGCTTTTAAAATAAAATTTTTTGTTACGTAGGTATAAAATGATCAACGGCTCGTCAAAATACACCGCAAATCAGTTTTCAACAATGTTTTTTTCCGATTTTTACTGAAAACTGATAATTTTGAAATTTTTGTTTTTTTTTATATATCAGATAAATTATTAAAGATAATGAACTCGTAAGAATTTCTAATCTACACCCTGTGGAGACTACTCCAGAATTTTTTCAAAATTTTTTGATCAGTACTTTTCTAGATAAAATACAGCGACTTTTCTCAATTTTTTAAAAATAATATGAAGAAAAGTGTGCACAAAAATTACATTACGAGGCTGGTTTGAAAACTCCGTGCAAAAATAAAAACTACTTATGTATTTGGGGTAAACCTTTTTTATTTTTCGACATAGTCTCCTTTTAGGCTTATACACTTCGTCCAACGATGTTCTAGTTTGTTGATCCCTTCCGAATAATAGGATTTGTCCAAGTCTGCAAAATATCCATTAGTGTCTGCAATCACCTCCTCGTTTGAATAAAATCTTTGTCCCGCCAGCCATTTCTTCAAATTGGGGAACAAATAGTAGTCCGAGGGAGCCAAGTCTGAAGAACAGGGGGGATGTGAAACGAGTTGGAATCCTATTTCCATTAATTTTGCGACCACAACTGCTGAGGTGTGTGCTGGTGCGTTGTCGTGATGGAAAAGGACTTTCTTGTGGGCCAATCGCGGGCGTTTTTCTTGCAGCTCGGTTTTCAAACGGTCCAATAACGATGAATAATATTCACCTGTAATAGTTTTACCCTTTTCCAGATAGTCGATGAGGATTATCCTTTGCGAATCCCAAAAGACAGTCGCCATAACCTTTCCGGCCGAAGGAACGGTCTTCGCCTTTTTTGGTGCAGATTCCCCCTTGGTAACCCATTGCTTAGATTGTTGTTTGGTCTCAGGAGTATAGTAATGTATCCATGTTTCATCCACAGTGACGAAACGACGCTTAAAGTCCTCCGGATTTTTCTGGAACAGCTGCAAACCATCCTTGCAACACTTCACACGATTCCGTTTTGGTCAAGCGTGAGCAATCGCGGCACCCATCTTGCGGATAGCTTTCTCATGTCCAAATGTTTATGCAAAATATTATGTACGCGTTCAGTCGAGATGCCCACAGCACTAGCAATCTCACGCACCTTAACTCTTCTGTCATCCATCACCATATCATGGATTTGATCAATGATTTCTGGAGTCGTAACCTCCACAGGCCGTCCAGAACGTTCAGCGTCACTTGTGCCCATATGGCCAGTCCGAAAATTTTAAAACCACTTATAAACTGTTCTAATCGAAGGTGCAGAGTCACCATAATGTTTATCAAGCTTCTCTTTAGTCTCCTGAGGCGTTTTGCCTTTCATAAAGTAATGTTTAATCACCACACGAAATTCTTTTTCGTCCATTTCTTGAAAATCACTCGACTTCCTTGATTCACACGCATGCCAAACACAAAGAAATAGACCAATATGGCTGAAACTTGGTGTGCGTTCATTCAAGAGATGCTACTAACTAAACATGACCTCGATATGCGCCGGTGGCGCCATCTCTCGGACTTTGCACGGACTTTTCAAACCAGCCTCGTATATACATTTTTGAACACGTATTTTTACAGGCTTTCATTTGACACCATACTCGTAGACCTGATAAAAAAAATTTTTCACTTCTGATTTCACCCCCCAAACATCTTTTAGTCAAAATTTAACTTTCAAAATTACACGGCTCTGATAAGGCCATTTATTCCAATATTAGTGCCAAATTTCAACTTTTTATGTCAAATAGTATCAAAGAAAACTGGGTGTGAGAGACAGACGAGCAGACACCGAAGTGATCTTATACGTGTTCCATAGGAAACACTAAAAAGAAGTCCGCACACCTAATTTTCGAAATCCCATTAACTTGATAAACATTGATCCAAAATTGTCTAAAGTTACTCGACGTCGAATTTCAAGACATATGCGACGAACTGAATTAATGCAAAGGAATTTTTAGGAGGACAAGGCGTCTTTAAGCCAAAAAGTGTTCATATAGTGGAAAATACTGGCAGTAGAGCACATTTTTACTGGCTCCAGGACAATATAGACAATGTATTCACTATTGAACTCCATTATATTATGATTGATGGACTTAGTGGTCTTTACAGTTATGCTAAGTACACAAACGACAAGACTTATAATTTATCTGCAGGAGAAACAAGAATTGTAAGTAACCATATATTATTAATTTGATTTATAAAGATATTGTGTTCATATAATGATTGTAATGTGACAGTATTGATGTAATCAGAATCTTGACAAAGATCTGTGCCTGCAAAATACGACAATTATTTCTATTTCTTGAATTACAGCAAAAAAAAAATTATATGGAAATGGGAGTGATAGCGGTACATATCATAGAGGATTCTGATCACTGGCTAAAAAGATTAATATTTTAATATCTATGGTATAGTATTATTAATTACATCATCACTGTAACTCAATTATATCGTATGTTGGGATTTAACAACACCTCGCTAACGCTGATCTGTCGATCACCCAGAGCGCGATGCCATGTTCCACCACGCCACGAACGAGCCACCCTGCACTCACCCGTGGTAGTTTCTTTTCCCACGGCACCAACACCTTTTTGTCACAACCTTATAAAATGTAGCCTATGTTTACCCCAAAAGTTCAGGTTTTTTTTAATAGGATTAGTAGTTTCAGAGATTACCTCGAACAAACGAACAAACATACAGACTTTACTTCTTTATGATATTAATATAGATTACTTAATTAGGTATGCGAACTGTGGCTTTACGAAACAGAAAATCTCATTTAAAATTCAAAATATTTTTATTTTTCGACGTAATCCCCACCTAGCTTTATGCACTTCTTCCACCTGCTTTCCAAAGCTTCCACACCTATTTGAAAAAAAGATTCCTCAAGATCTTCAAAATAATGGGTAACTGCAGTTTTGACCCCTACATTTGATGAAAATTTTTGGCCACTGAGGTGTTTTTTTAGATTTGGAAACCGATGAAAGTCTGAAGGTACCAAATCAGGAGAATAAGCCGGGTGGGGCAGCAATTCGAAACGACAATCACGAATTTGAACCATAGACTCAACAGACGTGTGAACGCGAGCGTTGTCCTAATGGAACAAAACTATCTTTCTCAGTAATCCTGGGCGTTTCTCTTTAATTTCTTGACGTAAACGACGCAAAAGGGTGCAATAGTAAGTCGAGTCTATTGTTTCTCCTTTCGGAAGGTAGTCCACCATAATAATACATTTAGCAACCCAAAAAACTGACGCCATCACTTTTCCATCCAACAGAAATGCGTTCGCTTTCTTTGGGGTCGGTCTACCAGATTTTTTCCACGGCCTGGATTGTTGTTTTGTCTCTAGAGTATAGTGGTGAACCCTGGTTTCGTCCATTGTCACAAACCTGTAAGAAAATCTTGCGGATCAGCCTCAAACATCTCCAAACAGTCGCGAAAAATCGTGAGTTGAATTCGTTTTTGTTCAACTGAAAGTAATCTGGGGATCCACCTAGCGGAAACCTTAGAAAATCCGAGTTCGTTGGCAATGATGTTTTGTGTTCGTTCATACGAGATGCCTATAGTGTCTACAATTTCCCTGATAGTTAATTTACGGTCTTTCAATACGAGATCATACACTTTGTCGATGTTTTTTCAGTCGTAGACGTCGTGGGCCGGCCGGAGTGAGAGTCATCTTCGATGCTCTCTCGTCCGCGTTTAAATTTTGCAACCCATTTTTTCACAGTGGCATATGACGGAGCAGATTCCTCTAGTGTTGTTGTGGATCTCCTTTGGTGTTAATCTTTTTTTAAATAGTACTTGATGACCGCACGCTGTTCAATTTTTTCCATTTTTCGAAAAACACTTCACTTGGTCTCACTAAACTCGTTCTAACTTAAAAACCACAAATTCTATAGCAACAAAATTTTACTCTGTGACAACCAAAGAAAGTATGAACTAATTGAGGGTACTATAATAAAAATATTATAATTATTTTTTGGTGAACCTTTTCAATCCATCCTCGTATATACGAACAAACTCATCTACCCTACTTCTCTATCACATTAATACCCGTTTAAATTACATTTGACTATTTGAAAATAATTAAAAATTAATACAATTTTTAGTTTTTTCGACTCCAAAAAAACTTGAAAAGGAAGTTAAACACGACATATACAAGGTAATCTCTATAACAGTTTTCCTCACCTCACTAGCTCCTGATGTTTCAGAAATTGAAAATATTTAAGAATAACTCAATTTTTGTTTCAACGACTTCAAGAACCCTGATAAGGAGGTATAATACAATATATATGTAGCAAAACCTTTTCTGAAAGTTATTACTATTACTAGACATTCAAAAAACTTTAGTTTCCATTAGGATGGGGAGGCAAATATCCTTACATTATCGAAAACCAAAAATGTACATACATTTTCGCCGCAATGACATTTTTTTTATGAGTCTAGCACACGTGCTGCAGGGAAGTCCTTAAAGCGCTACAAGAGCGAGACGTGTGCGGAAAAAGCGATTCACGTTGTTCTTGAATCGCTGTAAATTGTACTCGGTGGGGAACACAGTCCTGGGCAAATTATTCCAAAGGGATGTGAAGTATTAACGAGACGTGTATTTCTAACATGCACCGCTCTGGGAGAAATTAAGCGGGCTACGTCCTTCGAACACTTTCCATGAAAATACTTGTAGAATAGGCTCAAGTCACCAACCGTTCTTCGATGTTCCAGTGAACCAAGGCCGCCGCACGATGGGGCGAATGCGTTATGCTTATAACTTCCACATTTGTTATTGGAATGATTTCAAACTTAATACACATAATGTACGATTAATATATGTTCAGTATATGAAATAAAAATTATACTATATACTGTTATCGCGTGCGCGATAAAGCGTAAAAATGATTATTTCAAAATACTAGACAACAAATTAAAAAATTTTCGATTACATGAGTGCAAATAGTCATTTTCATTGTATTTTTGCCTGGCGAACACGAATCCGTTGTCCAAATTTGACTACCGCGTCGTAATTTTGAGAAAAATGACGGAAATTTGCAAAAAACGACGGTTTCAAGGATTTTCATGACATAACACAGGCACAATTATTTTTCTCATAAATATCGTTAATACTACGCGTAAGTATTAACATTTAGCTTTAAATGCCTTTTGTTTCGTTTTGGTACATTTTTTTTATTTTCGAGGTATAGCTAAAATTAGAAACACTGGTTGCGCTTACGCAGCATTAATATCATTGTCTCGTGTTACGATTGCCCTACGCATGCGACATGTTACGGAACATTAACCCATCAAAATACACTCATGAAGCGAATACTATTTCGAATAACAATTATCTGCTCTTAGCTTTACCCAGGATCAACGACCTGGACGTAACCTATATTTGATCCCTCGGGGTGCTTGATTTTTGTGAGTCCCCTTGCCTCTCACATTTGTACTTCTTGTTTTAATCATCGTGATCTGTATCATCATCACTGAAATGTAATAGATGTTTTACATCTTCGGACAATTCTTTCTTCTTACGTTCCATTAATTTTCGCGAATTAGATATTATCGGATCTGAAGCAATCATCAAATTATTAAAAATATCTTCATTATTATATATTCGAGACATTCTGTGCGAATGATTTTCTCTATATTTGTGATTTGCTTCCTGAGCATATTCAGATAATTGCCCTATTGGCACGATAGCATTTGTTATAATATCGCTGCCATGAATCAATAACTTGTGGATTGACACTGGCATGTAGTACCATGGGTATAGTGATACAAATATTTCGGCAGTTCTAAAAGCGTAAGATTCGAACTCAATCACGTTAATTTTTTTACCACTAGCGATTGCTTGCAATAGAACTCCAAATCTGGTTATCAAATTTTCGTCTATACCTGTAATGGCAGCTGATAACTGTAGATTGGCAAAAAAATTCCTGGCAGTGTTGCCATCATTCGATGTACCCTTCCCTTGTTTTACAAAGTCTACCAAAAGACCTAAATCGGGTATTTCTGCTCGAACGTCACAATCGCTTTTGGTCGCGAACATCCGATGCACCGTTTTATAATCTGCTGAATAGTTTTGATTCTGTGAATAATTATCTTTACATGAATTATCTTTACGCTTTATCGTGCTTGTAATAATAAATTGTATGATTTTGATTTCATATTTCTGAAAATATATAAATCGTACATTATGTATATTAAATTGACGTCATTCCATTGACAAATGTCGAAGTTATGAGCAAATGACCGAAAAATGTCGCATTTGTCTCACTATGGCGCGCGATGTAAGCAAACACTCACATTGAGATCGAAATTTCAAAGTAGTCAAGCCGCGTTGCCGAAAAGAGGCAATAAGAGTTTAATTGCCCTTTTTTTAGAAGTGTATACTTCATAAGAAATGAGGAGTATATCGTCATTTTTTTCATTTCATTGGAATATTGCCCGAGAGAATGGCTGAGTGGAGAACGTTAGATCAAGTCGGGGGAACTTTAATGTCCATTTTTTTACCAAAGGGGGAAGAAGGGGGATAAAAATAGGATATCTCCGGAAAAATCTCATTCTACCTCATTCCAAAAACTTTATACATCTTTGAATATTGAAGTAAGAATAATTTTTTGTGTCGAATATGTCAAATGTTTATTAATATATTGTAGCACTCTAATGACGTTACACTAAGATTAATTTGTTGTTTGAAACCTAATAAACAAGTTCTGGTAAGCGTTTAACTCATATTCGTAGTTATGTTGTCCACGGAGAATTTAGAATGTAAATTCCAACATTGACGAAAATGTCACACTTCAATGGATAATTTTAAGGAAGGCAGAAGGAATAAATTAGTTATAAACATATTTATGTATGGTTTATGATATATATTGAAGGAAAAAATCGTCAATATTCGAAAAATACATCTTTAGTTTTTTCATCCAATATCCGATTTTTTACGCCTTCGCCCCAATGTGTGCAGGTCAGTTCCGGGTCTCAAATCAGACGAACAGCTCTTCTCTAAATAGAATCTAACAAATACAATGCGTGATTGGGAGGGGAGCCCCAAACATGGGAGCAGTATTCCATAGTTGGTCGAATCTGAGCTTTGTAAAGAATTAACAATTGTTGTGGAGTGTAATGCTTTCTGATTCGAAATAATATTCCCAACTTTTGAAAAGCTCTCCTTGCTATACCTGCGACATGTTCATGCCAGGACATATTTGCTCCCAAATTAACGCCCAACAAATTGAGTGACGATGCTAGAGGAATGGAGTACCCCGCCATAACTATGTCGGGTTCAGCAACGTTAACTTTTTTAGAAAAAACTGCTGCCTGGGTTTTCACTAGGTTACTGTCACCCCAAGATAGGATTTCTTCCAGGTCTTTGTTAAGTTGAACGACTTCCCACTGTCGGATATTCATCTGAGTAGCCGATGTAAGAGCGTTCAAAGTGAATGAAGAGATAAGCGTACTGTCATCTGCAAAGCTGTAGATTGGGTTTCCGGTCTTTTCCAGCAGATCGTTAATGTAAATGAGAAAGAGGGTAGGAGATAGTACGGGGCCCTGGGGCACACCGGCGTTGATATTGAAGGTGTTAGAAAGAAATCCGTCCACTGCCACTCGTAAAAAAACGCTCTCTGAGGAAACATGAGAGCTACAAACAAAACTCTTTAGACTTTTTTTTGTTGTTTCATTTGATATTTCCGGGATCTGACTTTGTACTTTGTCCTATTTTTATTATACCTCATATAAAGATAGGTCCTTGGAAACCAAAAACACCAAAACAATGTCATTACAATATTATATTATCTTAAAATTAATAATTATAGTTTTCGTTAATGATATATGTTTAAAATATTAATAAGTGGTTAAAAATGTAGTAAACAAATAAACCACTTATTCTCAAATAGCTTGTGTAATACTTACTTTATTGATTCTATAATGCATCATTTTTAAAATTATACTTATAATAATAATAAATACAGGATAACAGACCAAGTGCAAGTCGGACTTGCGCAATTAATGTTCCGTATGTTGATTGCTTTAAAAATAAATATTTTTGTTACATCCCCAAATGAGTTTTCAACAAAGTTTGTTTCCGATCTTTGTTAAAAACTGATGACCTTGAATTTTTTTTTTATATACCCGGTAATGCACTCGTGATAAAATTTTTTGATCAGTATTTTTCAAGATAAAGGCGATTTTTGGGAATTTTTTAAAAATAATACAAAGAGAGGTGTGCGCAAGTATTACATTATATATATTTTTTAACGCATGTTTTCACAGGCTTTCATTTGATATCCTACTCGATGATCTCGTAAATTTTTTTCCGATTTCACCTTAAATACTAACCCTCAGCTGCAAATGCGATCCTAAAGGGTTTTGAGTATTAACGCCACTCGGCGAAATTAATTGCGCTACAAGTTACCTTACTAAGGTCATGCAATTTGTATTAAACTTTTTGATTGTAGGATACATAAAGCAAAAAGTTGCGCGATAGTAGCTACACGTAATTGCCTTATTTTTTTAGATTTTCAGGTTAGCAGAGGTAAAAAAGGTTGCGGCAACTAATCTCGTCAAACTAAATTAATGACTTAAAGTAGAAAAAGCTCCTTTTCAGTGGCAAGATATGTTGATATCACTAATACATGAAAATACCTTAAAATTTTCCTTTTAATTCTAGATCTGAAAAAACTAGAAAATCTAATTGACGAGCAAAACATAACTTTACATGAGCTTAGAGAAGAAATAAAACCATTATATTTATATATATTTTTTAACGCGTGTTTTCACAGGCTTTCATTTGACCTCCTACTCGATGATCTCGTAAATATTTTTTTCACTTCCGATTTCACCCCAAAAACTAATCCTCAGCTGTAAATGCGATCCTAAAGGGTTTTGAGTATTAACGTCACTCGGCGAAATTAATTGCGCAAGTTACCTTACTAAGGTCGTGCAATTTGTATTAAACTTTTTAATTGTCGGATACATAAAGCAAAAAGTTGCGCGATAGTAGTTACACGTAATTGCCTTATTTTTGTAGATTTTCAGGTGAGCAGAGGTAAAAAAGGTTGCGGCAACTAATCTCGTCAAACTAAATTAATGACTTAAAGTAGAAAAAGCTCCTTTTCAGTGGCAAGACATGTTGATCTCACTAATAATGAAAATACCTTAAAATTTTCCTTTTAATTCTAGATCTGAAAAAACTAGAAAATTTAATTGACGAGCAAAACATAACTTTACATGAGCTTAGAGAAGAAATAAAACCATTACATTATATATATATTTTTTAACGCGTGTTTTCACAGGCTTTCATTTGACCTCCTACTCGATGATCTCATAAATTTTTTTTTCACTTCCGATTTCACTCCAAAAACTAATCCTCAGCTGTAAATGCGATCCTAAAGGGTTTTGAGTATTAACGCCACTCGGCGAAATTAATTGCGCTACAAGTTACCTTACTAAGGTCATGCAATTTGTATTAAACTTTTTGATTGTCGGATACATAAAGCAAAAAGTTGCGCGATAGTAGTTACATGTAATTGCCTTATTTTTGTAGATTTTCAGGTGAGCAGAGGTAAAAAGGGTTGCGGCAACTAATCTCGTCAAACTAAATTAATGACTTAAGGTAGAAAAAGCTCCTTTTCAGTGGCAAGACATGTTGATCTCACTAATACATGAAAATACCTTAAAATTTTCCTTTTAATTCTAGATCTGAAAAAACTAGAAAATCTAATTGACGAGCAAAACATAACTTTACATGAGCTTAGAGAAGAAATAAAACCATTATATTATATATATTTTTTAACGCGTGTTTTCACAGGCCTTCATTTGCCATCCTACTCGATGATCTCGTAAATTTTTTTTTCACTTCCGATTTCACCCCAAAAACTAACCCTCAGCTGTCAATGCGATCCTAAAGGATTTGGGGATTAACGCCACTCGGCGAAATTAATTGCGCCATAAGTTACCTTACTAAGGTCATGCAATTTGTATTAAACTTTTTAATTGTCGGATACATAAAGCAAAAAGTTGCGCGATAGTAGTTACACGTAATTGCCTTATTTTTGTAGATTTTCAGGTGAGCAGAGGTAAAAAAGGTTGCGGCAACTAATCTCGTCAAACTAAATTAATGACTTAAAGTAGAAAAAGCTCCTTTTCAGTGGCAAGACATGTTGATCTCACTAATACATGAAAATACCTTAAAATTTTCCTTTTAATTCTAGATCTGAAAAAACTAGAAAACCTAATTGACGAGCAAAACATAACTTTACATGAGCTTAGAGAAGAAATAAAACCATTATATTATATATATTTTTTAACGCGTGTTTTCACAGGCTTTCATTTGACATCCTACTCGATGATCTCGTAAATTTTTTTTTTCACTTCCGATTTCACCCCAAAAACTAACCCTCAGCTGTAAATGCGATCCTAAAGGATTTGGGGATTAACGCCACTCGGCGAAATTAATTGCGCTATAAGTTACCTTACTAAGGTCATGCAATTTGTATTAAACTTTTTAATTGTCGGATACATAAAGCAAAAAGTTGCGCGATAGTAGTTACACGTAATTGCCTTATTTTTGTAGATTTTCAGGTGAGCAGAGGTAAAAAAGGTTGCGGCAACTAATCTCGTCAAACTAAATTAATGACTTAAAGTAGAAAAAGCTCCTTTTCAGTGGCAAGACATGTTGATCTCACTAATACATGAAAATACCTTAAAATTTTCCTTTTAATTCTAGATCTGAAAAAACTAGAAAATCTAATTGAGGAGCAAAACATAACTTTACATGAGCTTAGAGAAGAAATAAAACAATTACATTATATATATATTTTTAACGCGTGTTTTTCACAGGCTTTCATTTGACCTCCTACTCGATGATCTCGTAAATATTTTTTTTTCACTTCCGATTTCACCCCAAAAACTAATCCTCAGCTGTAAATGCGATCCTAAAGGGTTTTGAGTATTAACGTCACTCGGCGAAATTAATTGCGCTACAAGTTACCTTACTAAGGTCATGCAATTTGTATTAAACTTTTTGATTGTCGGATACATAAAGCAAAAAGTTGCGCGATAGTAGTTAGGCGTAATTGCCTTATTTTTTGTAGATTTTCAGGTGAGCAGAGGTAAAAAGGGTTGCGGCAACTAATCTCGTCAAACTAAATTAATGACTTAAGGTAGAAAAAGCTCCTTTTCAGTGGCAAGACATGTTGATCTCACTAATACATGAAAATACCTTAAAATTTTCCTTTTAATTCTAGATCTGAAAAAACTAGAAAATCTAATTGACGAGCAAAACATAACTTTACATGAGCTTAGAGAAGAAATAAAACCATTACATTATATATATTTTAACGCGTCTTTTCACAGGCTTTCATTTGACCTCCTACTCGATGATCTCGTAAATATTTTTTTCACTTCCGATTTCACCCCAAAAACTAATCCTCAGCTGTAAATGCGATCCTAAAGGGTTTTGAGTATTAACGTCACTCGGCGAAATTAATTGCGCTACAAGTTACCTTACTAAGGTCATGCAATTTGTATTAAACTTTTTGATTGTCGGATACATAAAGCAAAAAGTTGCGCGATAGTAGTAGGCGTAATTGCCTTATTTTTGTGGATTTTCAGGTGAGCAGAGGTAAAAAGGGTTGAGGCAACTAATCTCGTTAAACTAAATTAATGACTTAAGGTAGAAAAAGCTCCTTTTCAGTGGCAAGACATGTTGATCTCACTAATACATGAAAATACCTTAAAATTTTCCTTTTAATTCTAGATCTGAAAAAACTAGAAAATCTAATTGACGAGCAAAACATAACTTTACATGAGCTTAGAGAAGAAATAAAACCATTATATTATATATATATACAGTAATACCCCGCTTTACGCGAGGGATACGTTCCGAAAAAAATCGCGTTAACTGAAATTCGCGTATATCGAGGTTTATGATTAAACATAGTCAAAATTTAATACAAAAAAATACAAATCATTTTAATCAATCACTTTAATTCTAAGAACACTTTATGCAATACATACTCTTATTTTTTACGGAAAAATACATCTATTGTCTTTTGGGTAACGTTTTGTTTACGTTCTTGTAAAATACGTTCATAACACCCAACACTGTTTTTTAATTGTTTGACACACGGTCAAGACACGGTCATCATTATTGTCTATACTCTGCAATATGTCCAAACCTGAATAAATTTTTGAAAGTGCATTTTGTATTTCCCCTGAAGATAAAACTTTCTCTTCTACTTGTTCTTTCCTCATCGTAGATAGGATTATTCTGTAACTCGATCAGATCTTCATTGCTAATAGGATCGTCGTGCGTTGCTACAAGTTCTACGAGATCTTCTACCGTGACATCTTCAAGTTCAGACCCCTCAATCATTGCAGCAATGTCTTCAAGCACTTGTCTCTGCATCTGGACAATTCTTCTAGGTGCTTCCACTACATCTGGCCAAAGATTACGCCACACCCCATTCATACAACTCATTTTAACTTCCTTCCAAGCCTCTTCTATGTTGTGAATAGACTTCATAATGTTGTATGACTTCCACCACTCTCGCATAGACTGTCTTCCTTCCCCGTCAGTTTCATGAATTAGTTGGCTAAAAGTGCGGCGATGGTAATAAGCTTTGAAGTTTGCTATTGCTCCCTGGTCCATAGGTTGTAATATTGACGTAGTGTTTGGTGGAAGGAACTTTACGTACACTTTTAAGTCTCTGGGCGTATCAAGTGAGGTTGGATGTCCTGGGGCATTGTCTAAGAGTAATATAACTTTAGGTTCAAGCCCATTTCTGTCACAGTATGATTTGACTGATGGGCAAAAACTATTAGAATACCATTCTTGAAAAATTTCCCGTGTAACCCACGCCTTTCTGTTTGATCGCCACACAACTGGTAGACTTGTCTTGTCTGTGCCTCGCATTGCACGGGGTGTTTCTGAATGGTACACTAGTAAAGGTTTCAGTTTGAAATCACCAGTGGCATTACCACCCAGCAGAAGTGTTAGTCGATCTTTCGCAGCTTTGAAACCACTGGCTTGACGTTCTTCCTTAGAAATGAATGTTCGAGATGGCATTTTTTTCCAGTAAAGTGCGGTCTCATCAACATTGAAGATGAGACAAGCAGGAATTTTCTCTCGTCTAACGAAGTCTTGAAACTTGTCTGGAAACTCAGCTGCAGCTTGAATGTCCGCGCTGGCCGCCTCGCCTGTTATGTGGATATTGTGAAGATTAGAACGCTGCTTGAACCGATGGAACCAGCCTCTGCTGGCAGCAAAAGTCGGAGTGGCACTCCCTTCTCCTTCTTTTGTTTTCAGCATCTCATACAAAGATTTTGCTTTTGTGCATATGAGATCTTGACTTAGTGGTGTGTTCTTCTTATTCAAATCTTCGATCCAGACTGACAGTAATTTCTCCATTCTTTCTAAGATAGATGATCTCGAACGAGAAAGTTTTGTTGCACTTATAGGTGTTGAACCTTCGCTGGAGATTTTAATTTTTTCCCGATTTTTATAAATCGTTCTCACAGTCGATTCTGAGAGTCCAAAATCTCTCCCAACAATTGTTGCTTTGCCTCCATTTTCCATTCTTCTTAACACTTTCATCTTCAATTCCAAAGTGACGCTTTTACGCTCTTTTTTCTTTACAGGCGGCATTTTTAACGTAGGGTTAAATTATGTATGTATGTATCTCCAATAAATATTAAAACAAAACTGCCAGCCGACCGAACTAACATTACGGAACAAATGAACACACGAAACGAACGAGGAAATCCCCATAGAACAAAGTCGAAGGACAGGGAATTCCCAATTCTTCAAAGAGAATATTCAGAGAAAGCGGGGATCCCCCGCGACCATAGAGAAGTTAATGACTACATGAGCGCGAAATTTGAAATTCGCGTTATAGTGAAACCGCGCGTAACGGGGTCGCGCTAAGCGGGGTATTTGAAATTCGCGTTATAGTGAAACCGCGCGTAACGGGGTCGCGCTAAGCGGGGTATTACTGTATATATATATATATATATATATATATATATATATATATATATATATATATATATATTTTAACGCGTGTTTTCACAGGCTTTCATTTGACATCCTACTCGATGATCTCGTAAATTTTTTTTTCACTTCCGATTTCTCCCCAAAAACTAACCCTCAAAATTTAACTTTCAAAACCAGACTGCTCTGATGGGGCCATCAATTCCTATAGTAGTGCCAAATGTTAACTTTCTATGTCAAATAATTTCGGAGAAAATCCGGTGTGACAGACGGACAGACGGACGGACAGAAAACTAAGTGATCTTATAAGTGTTCCGTATGGAACACTAAAAAGGCGGATTAACATAGGAGAGTACACCTCCCATTACCATAATAGCAGATTTTATTAACGAAATACATATATTTAAAATGTTAATAAGTGGTTAAAATTGTAATAAACAAATAAACCACTTATTCTTAGGTAGCTTGCGTAATATCAATTTTATTGATTGATTGCATCATTTGTAAAATTATACTTATTATAACAAAGAAACGAGATATTTTACACAAGGAGGGGTATACCAATGTTCTTTTCAATTTTTTAGAAGAGTGGGCTTTAAATTCCGTCTATCTAGTTTGACTAATGCCTACACCAAAATAGATAAATTTTTAATCACTTCTGACTCTCATTAGTGACCTAATGAAACTTAAGTCTATCTGCAGCTTGATATTGAACTTCGTTACAACCGTTATTTACCTTGTCAAGGAACCTTTTTTTTATCTTAGCCGCCAGTTAGCAATTGTCTCTTCATCATAAACAGTTCCTTTACACAGTGCAACACATAAAATGTAAACTAAATTCTGACTTCAGTTTCTGGAAGTGCCCACCTAAACTAGCAAAACCCTATTTGGGTTTTGATAGTTTACTTTGATTTTTTTTTTTTGCCTTCATCAATTTTTTTGCTCGAGCTTTGGTTTTGCACGGCTATATCTCGTAAATTATTGGGAATTTCTCAATGCAATCTTCAGACGAAATGTTCTTCACACAAAATACACAGTTTTTGTGAACATGTCGAGGCCAGATTTTCACTCTTTCGGGGTGTTTTTAGTGCAGAAAGCCCGAAAAAAATGCCATTTTTTCACATTTTCGACCATAACTCACAAACCGTACATATTTTAGCATAACTGTCTTCAACAAAAATGTTCTCTGCATAAACACGAGTAACATTGCTGAACATTGCAATAACCTACAATCGATCCTTATAGTTCTTTTGGCCGTTGTAAGGAATTTCTCACCAAAATTTAAACTTTTTTCAGGTTTTACGTTCAAGAAACTGGTTTCTAGCTTACTTTTGAATTAGCATCTATTTTTGGAAAAGAAATTGAAAAAAAATTTTTGTTTGTAAACTGCTATGGTACACACACACACGCTGGAATAAATATACACACATTTGAACGGGGAATCGCTTGTGTGTAGTATGGAATTGACGCGCACTGTGCTAGTATTGGTACAGTGCCATATACTTAACATGCGGATGTTTAGATATATGGTACTGTACCAATACTAGCCCAGTGCGCGTCAACTCCATACTACACACAAGCGATTCCCCGTTCAAATTTCTTTTCCAAAAATAGATGCTAATGGTCAGTAAACATTCAAAAGTGGGCTAAAAACCAGTTTCTTGAATGTAAAACCTGAAAAAAGCTGACATTTTGGTGTGAAATTCCTTACAACGGCCAAAAGAACTATAAGGATCGATTGTAGGTTATTGCAATGTTCAATAAAGTTACTCGTGTTTATGCAGAGAACATTTTTGTCGAAGACAGTTATGCTAAAATATGCACGGTTTGTGAGTTATGGTCAAAAGTGTGAAAAAAATGGCATTTTTTCGGGCTTTCTGCACCAAAAACACCCCGAAAAAGTGAAAATCTGGCCTCGACATGTTCACAAAAATTGTGTATTCTAGTGTGAAGAACATTTCGTCTGAAGACTGCATTAAAAAATTCACAATAATTTATGAGATATAGCCGTGCAAAACCAAAGCTCGAGCAAAAAAATTGAAGATGGCAAAAAAAAATCGAACTAAACCCAAATAGGGTTTTGCTAGTTTGGGTAGGCACTTCCAGAAACTGAAGTCAGAATTTAGTTTACATTCGATGACCTCGAAAATGTTGCACAGTGTTATTCACGTTTCCTTTCGTCATTGCTTTTATAGTGCCATCGTTCCAGGATTTGGGTGGTCATCCTTTATTACGTCTCTGCGTTGGCGTCTATTTAAATATCTGTTTTTTTTTGGCAATATTTAAACGGATCTTCTTAACATATGACTAAATAACTAGACAAAAAACATCACTCATTTCCGTCGGTCCGTCTGTATATTTGTTGATACGATAATTCCCGAGCAAAATGGGGTATCGATTTCAAATTTTATTTGCACATAACACTTGAAGTGAGAGTGGAACCTATAGTTTTTGAGCAATATCTACAGGATGGGGGTGAAAAGAATGAGGGCCGATAAATTTTGAAAATTCTCTACATTATGATGACAATTTCTTCTAGTATTTGACTGAAATGCTAAATAACTTTTAAACTTAAATATTTGCAGTTAAGAATATAAAGGGTCAAGGGGTTGCATACACCTAGGCGCTGCAAAAAATATGTTTATTTAAAAAAAAATAAAGATTATTTAGTGAATAACACAAAAGAATGTTGATTATATATTTTTATTGTACTTTAAATTAAGAGAAATTTTTTTTTTAATAAAACTGTTTTAAATGTTAACCTAATTTTTTATCAGCTTAAATGGACCACTGATGAAACCTATCTACAGGATAACTTTACAAAAAATAATGCAATCTGCAAAAATAAAAATTAATCTTGTAAAATAATGGAGTAGTTAAAAATTGTTAGGTTTTTTTTCAAAAAAAAAATTTATGGTGTTTCAAACTTTAATATGCAGTTTTCGAGCAAAAAATCTATGTTTAATTATTTATAAAAAAATTGTCTATTAGAAAAATTTTAAAAACCTCTCGACAGTTTATATAAAGAGAAATTATTAAGATTTTGAAAAAAAAGTAAAAAAAATATTAAAAATTAAATGAGTAATATCGCAGACATTGCATTGAGACAGATACCAGTCCCAATCCGGAACCAAGACACTTTTAATGCTATAACTTTGTAATAGAATGGAATCTTCTTACTTTTTTTTTAAATAATTCTTAGAAGGATAGAGAGTAAAAATCTGTTAAATTTTTTTTTTCAAATTTCGAGGTGTCTGTAACCCCTTAAAAGGATAAAAGAGGAACTGAGGGAGGTGTCTCTCTATCGCGAGATAATTAGTTCTCAGAGTTTTTAAAGTAATGAATTCTGAAAATTGTATCGTTTTCTATTAAGGCAGCGGGGGAAGAATTGCAGGAGTTCCTCAATATATAAAATGTAATACATCATCATCAAAAAAATGTTAAAAGGATGTGAAGTGTGTTTTACATTCCATAAATCTGAATATTATGCTAATTTTTCATTATTCCTGCAGGATCTCCTCGGTGTACCGGTGAGCAGTTAATCCACCGCTACGAGTCTCATCAGTCACGAGAACCAAATCGTTTTTCGCATCCAGTGATATGCCTCCCCCTCCCCAGTAATGCAGCACTACGCATAGCACACCCCAGGTCTCCTATAGACCCGTTTTCTTTCATCATTGCCATGTAGGCACATTCGGAACTGGTCGAAGAATAAAACGGAGCGCCATTGCTTTAAGGTCCAGGCGACATATTCTCGGGCAAAACTGAGTCGCGCTTGTCGATGGGTTGCTACTCTATCAATTTGGGTTTGTTAGCTGCTCTCTTCGGAGTCAACTTAGCCTCTTTAATTCTTCTTCTGACTGTCCAATGACTGACAGCCTGACTACAGGGAGGTATCCATTTTCCGATGACTTAATTAGTGAGCAGGTCCAGCAGATATGTTAAAGGTTCAAGTTCCGATAAAGGAATTATAGGAAAATACAGTTGCATCTGTTTTTATAGGGATGAATAGCAGTATTATTGGAAAGAACAGAAAATCAGCATTCTAATGATACCAAAAATAATACCAGTGTTTGAAAATTAAATTCAAGGATCGATATTAAATGAAGCAAAATCGTTTGAGTCGATTTTTTTGCTCATCAGTGTACGTATATTTATATATATATATATATATATATATATATATATATATATATATATATATATATATGTATATATATATATATATATATATATATATTCGTTCGTCTAACAATGAATTTGCACAACGTTTCGCCAAAATCTCATTTGGTGGAGATTCTCCACCCGGATCCAAGAACATAAAATAAGTATCAAAAACAAACAAACAAAATCAGCTCATTTTCAACACCATCATGATACTGGTCACAATATCAATTTTGAGGGATCTAAACAAATAGCCTCGATTTCACATTATAGTCAGAGAAGCCTTAGAAATCGAAAAGAATGGACAGCTAAATAAGCGAGATGATGTGCTGAATACCTCCACTACATGGATGGGTCTACTAGCTAAACCAAGGAATAACCAAAACATCGAAAAGGCAACAGTTAGCATAGCGCCGGAACCCATAATTACCACCCAGCAAGCAGACACCGATTCTCGAAATAACACTTCCGACCCCCCCACCTACAATCTGCGTAGACGCCGACCTATAAAAGACGGTGACCGCACGTCGGTTTCTCAGTTAGCTTCGAGCGGCAACAGCAGCAAGATCACAGTATCGAGTAGCAGCAGCAGCGGGAGCACTTGAAAATGCCAAATGAGATTTTGACGAAACGTCATGCAATTTTCATTGTTAGACGAACGGATTGAAACCTGGAATTTTATTTATTATTATAATCATCATATATATATATATATATATATATATATATATATATATATATATATATATATATATATATATATATATATATATATATGGCAAGATATAACACCTACCTCGTAGGCGGCACTTCATCGGATGACTGACTCGTTTCAGCCATTGGTCGACAGAGTGGTTAGTAGACTGCCAACACTTCACCTAAGGTGGCGAGAGCGTTCGAAAGATCCCCCTAAGGCATATGTGATTTAAAGTAAGAGCAACTAAAAACGGACGAAAGTGCGTATCTCAGCTGTCTACCCACTGTTCTCTTATTTATCTTATTTGTCGAATCCATCCCGAGCTTAGCCCGACTGATGAGCCGTGATATGGCGAAACGCGTCTCGGGATGGATTCGACAAATAAGGGAACTCGTCCTTTTTAGGGTTTTTTGAGTCGAGGAATCTGAAAATGGCGTAATTTTTTAAATATTCCTACGTAGAAATAAATGCGCGATTTCAGTAGTAAATATTTCTGAAACTTGTATTCTCGAATTTTTTTATCAGTATCTTCTATAAAGTACCTATTATTTTAAATATCGTGTTTGGATCAAGTTATTTTTTAGTGTGCGGAAGTCAAATTCAATATATATTTTAGAACCATTGCAAGGAAAGTGCTGAATAAATTAATTTACCGACACTTTTAATAGTTTCCTCTCTTTCTATATATATATATGTATGTATATATATATACCATATATATATATATATATATATATATATATATATATATATATATATATATATATATATATATATATATATATGTATATACATGGTGTGCTTCTTTAGCTTTGTTTATGAACAAATATCCGATGTACTTTATAAACAAAATCTTCAAACAACGAATACATAATGGTTGGTTTTTTACTTATTACAATACCATAATAAGTAAAAACCAACCATAAAACATATATTGCTTTATCGTTTATAAATGAACTATCCCAACAACTCAAAAAACTTTTTGAAAACTACAAAATTCGGTTATGTCACAAATCATATAATCTGCTCGCATTCAATACTTCCAGGATTAAAAACAAAACCCCAAATATTAAAAAAAGTAACATAGTCTACAAAATCAAATGTAATAACTGCGAAGGAATATAGGTCGGGCAAACAAGCCAATAGCTAAAAAATAGAATCAAAGGCCATAAATACGACAAAAAAAAACAGTACAGCTCTTACGAATCATGAAATAAATAAAAGTCATACCTTTGATTTCAAAAACATCAAAATTATCAACACCGAAATAAATACAAAAAAAAAGAGAAATACTCGAATCCGTACACATTCAGTTGACGCCCACTGCAATCAACGAAAAAAAACAGATGTAAATAACCTAAACCGTATCTACCTACCAATCATATAAAGTCCTTCAAGTTAAGTGGTTTGTTTGTAGAAAGTAAAAATGTGATTTTGACAGTGTTAAAATTAACACCCCACACAATGAACTACTTTCTAAGGTAAGGCACTCACTAATGTATACAGTTAAGTGTCTTAAATTAAAAAACTACGAAAAGCTATAAATATTTTAACCCCGAAATACACAACAAACTGATTAATTACTTATCTATATTTAATTCTTCTAATGTCATCTTTTAGAGCAAATTTTGAAGAAGACCTCTTCCGAAGGTCGAAACGTCAATAAATATATAACAGATCCAAGAATAGTTTTAATGATCTAATTCCAAGGACACGTAAAATATAAATATATATATATATATATATATATATATATATATATATATATATATATATATATATACCAAGATCAAAGAACCTTATACTCAACAAAAAAAAAAATATATATATATATATATATATATATATATATATATATATATATATATATATATATATATATATATATATATATATATATATATATATATATATTGATTTAACCCTATAAACAAGTCTTATCGCAAAGCATGAAGGTAGTCATTTTTTGATCGGATTTCTAAATATGAGAGGCTGTAAAACATGATTAAATTACTTCCTAGGCATTTTATAAGTATTATATTAATACATGGTAATCAGGATTTGTTAAAAAATGAAGATGTTTTTAGGTATATAGATTCGCAGGAGGTACTCTAACACAAGGTACCAGTGGACAAAGAGTTGGTACAACACCAACAAGTGCAGACCTTAATGGTTGTACAAGTGTTCAAGATTCAACATGGCAGTATCCTAATGGAACTTATTACAGCAAATATGATTTTGCAGCATACATTAGAGAAACACATTACCAAGGAGTCTACGGTAATGGATATGGAGCCTTTGTTATTTCACCCAGCAGAGAATATCATGGTGAGGTATTAAGTAATAAGCCTTACTTTTCGTAATTCTTCTTAAACTTCCACAAATTACAACAATTAAATTTTTAAATGAAATTAATGAAGGTTTTTGAGAGTTTACTTTTAACTTTGATATTTTTTCTGATATTACTGGAGCCGAGAATTTCGAGGTTCATCTTATAATGTTTACGCACGCCCACATATACATAGAAAATTTCTATTTGAGTTACCAAATATTGTCATCTGTTATTCTGCAGCAACTCATCATAGCATCTAGCGTTTTAGAACGCAATTAGAAAAATTTTAAAAACCTCTCGACAGTTTTTATAAAGAATATTATTTATAAAGAATAGATTTTGAAAAAAATATTAAAAATTGAATGAGTAATATCGCAGACATTGCATTGAGACAGATACCGGTCCCAATCCGGAACCAAGACACTTTTAATGCTATAACTTTGTAATAGAATGGAATCTTCTTACTTTTTTTTAATAATTCTTAGAAGGATAGAGAGTAAAAATCTGTTAAATTTTTTTTTTTTAAAATTTCGAGGTGTCTGTAACCCCTTAAAAGGATAGAAGAGGAACTAAGGGAGGTGTCTCTCTATCGCGAGATAATTTGTTCTCAGGGTTCTTAAAGTAATGATTTCTGAAAATTGTATCGTTTTCTATTAAGGCAGCGGGGGAAGAATTGCAGGAGTTCCTCAATATATAAAATGTAATACATCACCATCAAAAAAATGTTAAAAGGGTGTGAAGTGTGTTTTACATTCCATCAATCTGAAGATTATGCTAATTTTTCATTATTCCTGCAGAATCTCCTCGGTGTACCGGTGAGCTGTTAATCCACCGCTACGAGTCTCATCAGACACGAGAACCAAATCGTTTTTCGCATCCAGTAATATGCCTTCCCCTGCAGCACTACGCATAGCACACCCCAGGTCTCCTATAGACCCGTTTTCTTCCATCATTGCCATGTAGGCACATTCGGAACTGATCAAAGAATAAAACGACAAATATTGTCATCTGTTATTCTGCAGCAACTGATCATAGCATCTAGCGTTTTAGAACGCAATTAAAAAAACACAAAACCTGCAGTAACATTATCTACATTTTTAGGTGGTGGTCCGATGAAACAAGACCTAACAGTTCACCAAGAATGTTTAGTTGCAAACTACTTCATGAGTGGCCATTTAACCGGAACCCCTGGAATCAATGCAGCACCAGGATGGGTCCATATTTACGGACCATTTTTGCTCTATTTCCCTACAGGAGATAATGGCCAAATTGAACAAGCAGTACAAAATCAAGTTAACACTGAACAAGGAAATTGGCCTTATGCTTGGGTTGGCGATGATGCATATCCAAGATCGAGGTATGGATTTTCAAAAAAAATTAACTTTTCTAAGAAAGTAGAATATATGTTTCCTAAGGCTTTGAGAATATTCTAAAAAATCTTATACCTGACTTATAAATACGTCACGGAATTTTCGATTCTTTCAATTTCAGTCATTTTATAAGTTAAATAGGATGAGATGAACTGACAGAATATAAAAAACACTTCTCCGTCAACTATACATGTAATTAAACAGACCTGTGTTTTCCTGTGTTTCCTTCAAATCAATATAAATTGCTAATACGACTTAATTGTAGGTAATTAATCTCCTTTCTTGTTCTCAACCTAAATCTGTCCACTTCTGGACGTAGGTGTTTTCTAATCTCTTCCATGCTCCTCTTGTGCCACATTTAACCACTGCTTGTCCGCTGCTGCTCTTATAGCATCAACCCATCGTTTCTGTGGACGTCCAACGCTTCTTCCTGTTTCTCTGGGTTTCCATTCCTATCTCCCATCTTTCTACGGATGATCTAGCCACATGACCTCCCCATCGCCACTTGATCTTTGCCGCCTCGAGAGTTATGTCAGTGAGTTTGCTTCGTCTCCTTATCTGCTCGTTATGAATTCTATCCCAAGGAAGATACCAAGCATGCTTCTCTCCGCAGCTCTCTATGAAGTCACTAGCTTTTTAACAAATACTTTAGTGAGGGCTCATAAATTTATATTAGCTGTTTTTTTAATTCATTTTAAGACTCACCCTTGCAGAGACCATATTCTGCTGGTTTCGCATTTCCTGTAGCTCATTGGCTATCACTACTATGTCGTCTGCAAACCTATGATGACTCAGTCTATTGCCGTCGATGCTGATGCCGTTCTTATCCCAATTTAACTCTTTAAAGACGTCTTCAAGGGTCATTATAAATACTTTAGGTGAGATAGTATCTCCTTGTCGCACTCCTCTTTTTAATGGTGTGTTGTTAGTGACAGTTGTTTCGTCAATTTTAATATGTATAGATGCTTCTTTATAGATGTTCTCTATAATTTTTATATATCTGGAATCTATTCTTCGTTCAGCAACGTTAACTTTTTTAGAAAAAACTACCACCTGGGTTTTTGAAGCGTTAAATTCCACTTGGTTACTGTCACCTCAAGATAGAATTTCTTCCAAGTCTTTGCTAAGCTTCCTGCTGTCTGTGGATATTCGTTTGAGTAGCCGATGTCGTTATGGAAGATGTTAGAAAGAAATCCGTCGACTGCCAATTGTAAGGAACGCTCTCTGAGGAAACATCAAAGCCACAAACAGAACTTTTCAGACATACCATAAGAGCGTAGCTTAGCCAACAGTCCATCGTGCCAAACACGGTCGAATGCCTTGGATATGTCAAGAGCAACCGCTCGAGATTCTCCAAAGTGTTCAATTGCGTTGTTACAAAAATGTGTTACATAAGTCAGAAGATCTCCTGTTGATCTATGTTTACGAAAGCCATATTGGTGATCGCTAATAATGTTGAATCCTTCAAGATATTTTAGAAGATGCTGATTGATAGCCTTTTCCATGACTTTCAATATTATTGAAAGCAGTGCGACTGGTCGGTAGTTATTTGGCAAGGTCTTCTTGCCTTTTTTAAGTATCGGCTGTGGCACATTTCTAGCGGGAAGGAAATATTCCCTTTCTGTAGGATAGGTTGAAAAGTCTACAGAAAACTGGTATTAGTTCCCTCGAACAGTTTTTGAGATCTATGGCAGGCATTCCGTCAGCGCCAGAAGCTTTTTTGGTGTCTAGCTTCATTAAAATACGTTTTATGATACGCTGTCTAAAGATAATATCGAGCTTTTTTGACTGCACTATGGGAATAGTAGATGGTGTTTTTCCTTGAAAATCGACAGTGGAATGTGAAGCAGAGTTCAGCCAACAATTTCGCTTTCTCAACAGGTGTCGCTGCAATAGAATTATCTGGTCGTGTGAGTGGTGGTATGGTGGATTTGGTGAAATTTTGACTAACTGCCTTAGCAACTGACCAAAAGGATCTTAAATTGTTGGGACAAGTGAGCAGTTTGTTTCTAATTCGTTGATTGTGTGCCTCTTTGATTTCGTCGATAATTTCTTTGCATCTGTTCCGGGCACGAACAAAGGTGTTACGATTTATGGTGTTAAGATTTTCACGCCATTGTCGGTAGGCAAGATGTTTAGAAGCAACAGCTTCTTTGCATTTTCGGTCAAACCAAGGTTTGCCGTTGGAGGGGCATTTCTTCGAAAAAGGAATGTAAGCTTCCATACCAGCCAAAATAAAATCGGAAACCTCCCTGACGCAGTCAGATGGGTTGTCGGATCGAAAATAAACGTCTAACCAAGGAAAAGTTCGAAAATATATCGATAAATTTATTGTGTATATATTATAAATGGTTCGCCGATTTCACCGATTTAACTTACGCCCACCATTTTGAGTCTTTTTCTTCATTTAAAAATTGTCTGCCTTGTTTGGGTTACCATGTCCACTCGATCTCATTTTACCTGAAGTTGACATCATTCTTAGAAACGAAGAAAATATTCCAAATTAGAATCGAACATGTTACGTATGCTCTCTAGATTTTTTAGTTAGTCAAGATTCGCGACAAAGAAGTTCTCTCTAGCCAGTAATATGCAGTAACGCCACCTATATTTGTGAAAGAAACTACATAGGTTTCGTTGTTATTTGAATGTCCTAGTTCAGATAGTTTTTAAGAAAAACTGAACATTTCTTTCTGGAAAAATAAAACTCTTCCCTAAAGCCTATTTTTTTAGTAAATTAAAATATGAAATGGTATATATTTGACTAGTTGATTTTTATTAATCACTACAATGTAGAGCGATTCCATCATCATCATTAGCTTACTCCATCCATAGTCGAATGTAAGCCTCTCCCTGTTGTCTCCAATGCGCTCTGTTGTTTTTGTATCCAATCGTGTTCCGCTAAACTTTTTATGTCGTCCATCCATCTTAATTGTGGTCTACCTCTGCATCTTTTATGTCCTCTAGGCCTCCATTCAACTATACGGCGTGTCCATCTGTTATCATTCATCCTTGCGATATGCCCAGCTCAATTCCATCTTATATATACATATTCATTATATTACATCTATTACGTTTGATCTTCCTCGTATCCCGATGTTAGGAATGAGATTTTGGAGTCTAATATTTAGCATTCTCCCCTCCATTACTCTTTGGTTACTTGGAATTTATTTATTATACTTTTATTTAAAGCCCACGTACCAATGCCATAAGTTAATACCGGCAGTCCATATTGACTGAACACTCTGGCTTTTATTGTATTTGGGATGTACAGGGTGAGTCAACGATAGAGTAAAGTTCATTATCTCATTTGTTTCGGGAAACGAAAAAATGTTAAATACAATAGTTTTAGGGAATGTTAAGGTGCACAGTTTAAAATTATTTTTGATTATACATGGTACTTCAAAAAAGTGTGGCCTATATAACATATGTTTTTTTTAAATGGAACACCCTATTTCTAATTTATTTTTAAATTCTGCGTAAAATTTTATAGTAGTGCCATTGTTTCTGAAGGTGAAATACTCATAATTGGTACGAGCGTTCTATAGAGAGATAAAAAAAAGATATAAGTAAAGAAATTTGAGTTAGATGCTACAGGGTGTTCAAATTTATACATTAGTCGAATTGAAAAATCTCAAATTTTTTAAGTGGCACACCCTGTATATTATTATTTTTTCTGATAGATTTTACAAAACTCACCAACTTTTATTAAGTATATCATATACCTATTTCTAATAGTTTTTGAATTATTTTGAATTTTTCAATTTTTACCCTTGTTTTTAATACACTTACGCTATTGTGAAAACAAAAACAAATAGTTAATAATAATTTTAATAAAGTTTAACTTATCTAATGATTAATTATTATGACGTAATAAATGTTCAAAAATATTCCCGTCTTCTTGAATACACATAGTAGTTTTATTATATTTTCCTTCACTTTCCTTAACATAAAGGGAGTTATTGTTCTGCACGTATCCCATATCCTATTTTCCATATCTACTGTTGTTGTAAGGGGATTCACATAAACACGATCTTTAATGTAGTCCCAAAAAAGAAGTCTAAAGGTGTTAAGTCACATGATCGAGGGGCCACTGATTGAATCCATCCCTACCGATCCATTTTTGTGGGTAACAATCGTTTAAAAATTCCCGAACTTCCCGGTAATGAGCAGGAGCTCCGTCTTGTTGAATCCACATTTGTTCCCTTTCAAAGTTATCAACTTCTTCAAGAAGCTGGGGTAATTCGTTTTGCAAAAAATTTAGATATCTAGGCCCGTTAAGCGGTTCGCGGAAAAAATATGGACCAATAATTCGAAAATTTAATATTCCACACCATACATTAAGCGACCAATGATTTTGGTTTTGAACTTCCCAGACCCAAAATGATTAATAATGCATGTTATGGCTGTTAACTGCTCCATTCCTGCGAAAAGAACATTCATTAGAAAACATTATTTGGATAAAAAAATTTGGATCGGCCTCGATTGCTCCATTCATGGTGGTACAAAAGTTTACTCGTCATTCAAAATTACAGTTTTGAAGTTTTGGTGTAGTTCCATATAAAAGGTAAGGGGGAAAAGGGGGAACACCCTATAGCACCTAACTCAAATTTCTTTACATATATCTTTTTTTTCCATCTCTGTAGAACGCTCGTACCAATTATGAGTATTCCACCTTCAGAGATAATGGCGCTACTGGCAATTTTTTACAAAACTGAAAACTAGTACTCTTTTTAAAAAAATTGAAATATTATAAAAACTACTAGGTTTAGGTATATAACATTATTAATAAAAAAAGTTATAAAATTTTAAGCACAAATTTAAAAATAAATTAGAAAATAGGACGTTCCATTTAAAAATTAATAACCGGTCAAGTGCAAGTTGAACTTGCACAATTAGTGTTCCGTACGTTGATTGTTTTTAAAATAAAATTTTTGTTAGGGTGGTATAAAATGATCAGTGACTTCACAAAACACACCCCAAATGAGTTTTCAATAAAGTTTGTTTTCCAATCTTTACTGAAAACTGTGACCTTGAAATTTTGTTTTTTTTTATATACCAAATAAATTATTAAAGGTAATGCACTCGTGATAATTTTCGTTCAATCTATACCCTGTGGAGAATATTCCAGAATTTTTCCAAAATTTTTGGATCAGTACTTTTCCAGATAAGGTAGGGGACAGCGATTTTTTAAAAGTATTACGAAGGAAAGTGTGCGCAAGTATTACATTATATATATATATATATATATATATATATATATATATATATATATATATATATATATTTTTACTCGTGTTTTCACAAGCTTTCATTTGACACTACACTCGATGACCTAGTAAGAAAAAAAATTTTTTTTCACTTCGATTTCACCCCTCAAAACGAACCCCTTAAGTCAAAAATTTATGTTACGGTGGTACAAAATGATTAGTGACTTCACAAAATACACGCCAAATGAGTTTTCAACAAAGTTTGTTCCCAATCTTTACTGAAATCTGATGACCTTGAAATTTTTGTTTTTTTATATACCATATAAATTATTAAAGGTAATGCACTCGTGATAATTTTCGTTCAATCTACACCCCGTGGAGATATTCCAGAATTTTTTTCGAAATTTTTTGATAACTACTTGTCGAGATAAGGCCCGGGACAGCGATTTTTCGCGAATTTTTAAAAATAATACAAAGAAAAGTGCGCGCAAGTATAATATATATATATTTTTTTACTCGTGTTTTCACAAGCTTTCATTTGACACCACACTCGATGACCTAGTAAAAAATTTTTTTTTTCACTTCCGACTTCACCCCCCAAAACTAACTCCTTAAGCCAAAATTTAATTCTCAAAACTACATGGCTCTGATAAGGCCAACAATTCCTATATTATTACCAAATTTCACCTTTCTATGTCAAATAGTTTCGGAGAAAATCGGGTGTGACAGACAGACAGACAGACAGACAGACACCGAAGTGATCTTATAAGTGTTCCGTACGGAACACTAAAAACATATGTTATATCGGTCACATTTTTTTGAAGTACCCTGTATACTCAAAAATAATATTAAACTGTGCACCTTAACATTCCCTAAAACTATTGTATTTAACATTTTTTCGTCATTCACGAAACAAATGAGATAATGAACTTTACTTTATCGTTGACTCACCCTGTACAATTTAAATATAGATGGTAACCTTCCAAACGCAGACCAAGCAAACGAGACTCTTCTATCCAGGTTAGGCTTTGAATTAATTTTTGGTATTTCGATTTTTTGTCCTAAATATATGAATGTTTGTACCTATTCTATTCTTTCACCTTCTAGTAATAGTTTTTGTCTGTTATCTTCACTTTCATTTTTCAAATATTTGATTTTGGTGAAGTTTATTTTTGGGCCTATTTCTCGAGACTTGTTATTTAATTCCATCAGTATTTTTTATAATTCTTCTTTTGTGTTAGCAATCAGAGTGACATCATCTGCGAACTTTAAGTGATTTAATCGTTCACCGTCCATTATCCAGTAATTACTTTTTAAAATAACCAGTCAAGTGCAAGTTGAACTTGCACAATTAGTGTACCGTACGTTGATTGCTTTTAAAATAAAAAATGTTGTTACGGTGGTATAAAATGATCAGTGACTTGACCAAAATACACCCCAAATAAGTTTTCAACAAAGTTTGTTTCCAATCTTTACTGAAAATTGATGACCTTGAAATTTTTGGTTTTTTGTATTTACCAGATAAGTTATTAAAGGTAATGCACTCGTGATAATTTTCGTTCAATCTACACCCCCTGGAGAATATTCCAGAATTTTTTCAAAATTTTTCGATCAGTACTTTTCGAGATAAGGCGGGGGGACAGCGACTTTTGGCGATTTTTTAAAAATAATACAAAGAAAAGTGTGCGCAAGTATTACATTATACAGTAATACCCCGCTTAGCGCGACCCCGTTATGCGCGGTTTCACTATAACGCGAATTTCAAATTTCGCGCTCATGTAGTCATTAACTTCTCTATGGTCGCGGGGGGATCCCCGCTTTCTCTGAATATTCTCTTTGAAGAATTGGGAATTCCCTGTCCTTCGACTTTGTTCTATGGGGATTTCCTCGTTCGTTTCGTGTGTTCATTTGTTCCGTAATGTTAGTTCGGTCGGCTGGCAGTTTTGTTTTAATATTTATTGGAGATACATACATACATAATTTAACCCTACGTTAAAAATGCCGCCTGTAAAGAAAAAAGAGCGTAAAAAGCGTCACTTTGGAATTGAAGATGAAAGTGTTAAGAAGAATGGAAAATGGAGGCAAAGCAACAATTGTTGGGAGAGATTTTGGACTCTCAGAATCGACTGTGAGAAACGATTTATAAAAATCGGGAAAAAATTAAAATCTCCAGCGAAGGTTCAACACCTATAAGTGCAACAAAACTTTCTCGTTCGAGATCATCTATCTTAGAAAGAATGGAGAAATTACTGTCAGTCTGGATCGAAGATTTGAATAAGAAGAACACACCACTAAGTCAAGATCTCATATGCACAAAAGCAAAATCTTTGTATGAGATGCTGAAAACAAAAGAAGGAGAAGGGAGTGCCACTCCGACTTTTGCTGCCAGCAGAGGCTGGTTCCATCGGTTCAAGCAGCGTTCTAATCTTCACAATATCCACATAACAGGCGAGGCGGCCAGCGCGGGACATTCAAGCTGCAGCTGAGTTTCCAGACAAGTTTCAAGACTTCGTTAGACGAGAGAAAATTCCTGCTTGTCTCATCTTCAATGTTGATGAGACCGCACTTTACTGGAAAAAAATGCCATCTCGAACATTCATTTCTAAGGAAGAACGTCAAGCCAGTGGTTTCAAAGCTGCGAAAGATCGACTAACACTTCTGCTGGGTGGTAATGCCACTGGTGATTTCAAACTGAAACCTTTACTAGTGTACCATTCAGAAACACCCCGTGCAATGCGAGGCACAGACAAGACAAGTCTACCAGTTGTGTGGCGATCAAATAGAAAGGCGTGGGTTACACGGGAAATTTTTCAAGAATGGTATTCTAATAGTTTTTGCCCATCAGTCAAATCATACTGTGACAGAAATGGGCTTGAACCTAAAGTTATATTACTCTTAGACAATGCCCCAGGACATCCAACCTCACTTGATACGCCCAGAGACTTAAAAGTGTACGTAAAGTTCCTTCCACCAAACACTACGTCAATATTACAACCTATGGACCAGGGAGCAATAGCAAAACTTCAAAGCTTATTACCATCGCCGCACTTTTAGCCAACTAATTCATGAAACTGACGGGGAAGGAAGACAGTCTATGCGAGAGTGGTGGAAGTCATACAACATTATGAAGTCTATTCACAACATAGAAGAGGCTTGGAAGGAAGTTAAAATGAGTTGTATGAATGGGGTGTGGCGTAATCTTTGGCCAGATGTAGTGGAAGCACCTAGAAGAATTGTCCAGATGCAGAGACAAGTGCTTGAAGACATTGCTGCAATGATTGAGGGGTCTGAACTTGAAGATGTCACGGTAGAAGATCTCGTAGAACTTGTAGCAACGCACGACGATCCTATTAGCAATGAAGATCTGATCGAGTTACAGAATAATCCTATCTACGATGAGGAAGAACAAGTAGAAGAGAAAGTTTTATCTTCAGGGGAAATACAAAATGCACTTTCAAAAATTTATTCAGGTTTGGACATATTGCAGAGTATAGACAATAATGATGACCGTGTCTTGACCGTGTGTCAAACAATTAAAAACAGTGTTGGGTGTTATGAACGTATTTTACAAGAACGTAAACAAAACGTTACCCAAAAGACAATAGATGTATTTTTCCGTAAAAAATAAGAGTATGTATTGCATAAAGTGTTCTTAGAATTAAAGTGATTGATTAAAATGATTTGTATTTTTTTGTATTAAATTTTGACTATGTTTAATCATAAACCTCGATATACGCGAATTTCAGTTAACGCGATTTTTTTCGGAACGTATCCCTCGCGTAAAGCGGGGTATTACTGTATATATATATATATATATATATATATATATATATATATATATATATATATATATATATATACATATATATATATATATATATATATATATATATATATATATATATATATATAATTTTACTCGTGTTTTCACAAGCTTTCATTTGACACCACACTCGATGATCTACTAAAAAAATTTTTTTTTCACTTCCGATTTCAGCCCCCAAAACTAACCCCTTAAGTCAAAATTTGATTTTCAAAACTACACGGCTTTGAGAAGGTCATCAATTCCTATATTATTACCAAATTTTCAACTTTCTATGACAAATAGTTTCGGAGAAGAAATCGGGTGTGACAGACGGACAAACAGACACCGAAGTGATTTTATAAGTGTTCCGTACGGAACACTTAAAACATGTATAATTCAATATTGACTTTTAATCTAAAACTCATTTATGTACATTTTCCTCAGATTTATCTGTTATAATTTTATTATTACGTTTTAGAGGATCAGTGAGTGGTATTATTAGCGGCCAACAGAAAGCAACAGTTGTTGTATGGGATTCTGTAAATGAAGAGCATGACTTACAAGAACTTGGTTATTTATACAGTGCTAACACTGACGACAAAGGATATTACATTATTAATAATGTTCGTCCAGGATATTACAAGGTGATAGCGTACCCTTTGGCTGGTCAAGGAAGTGAAAATATGCCTGAAACTTCAGTTACCGTTACTGCAGGTATAGAGTTCTTTTAATTATCGTTGTCTGAAAACTTCACGTTGTAGAGTCTTTCTCAAATCTTTCTGCAAACACTCATCTACTACTATTTTATATTATATCAAAAATGTAATAGCAGCTGCGACTGTATTGAGAAATTATCGTATATCTCAAAAAAAAGCAACTTTAGGAAATAGCTGGTGTGTTGACAGTATTTATGTAATTTTAAAGCATATGTCGTTTAAGGACCTAGTGTACACCGTCTTGTTTTATGATGGTGAAATTTTTTTTTTTTTTTTTTTTATTGGTCTAGCACACGTGCTACAGAGAAGTCCCTAAAGCGCTACAGGAACGACACGTGTGCGGAGAAAGCGATTCACGTTGTTCTTGAATCGCTCGGTGGGGAAACACAGTCTTGGGTAAATTATTCCAAAGGGATGATGTTCTCCATATAAAAGACTGCTTCAAAAGCGTTGTACGAGGAGTAACAAGCTGAACCTCATACGGATTAGCGCGAAGTGTACTTCTAACATGCCACATCCTTCGAACACTTTCCATGAAAGTACTTGTAGAATAGGCTCAAGTCGCCAACCGTTCTTCGATGTTCCAGTGAATCAAGGCCGACGGTCAGTTTCCGGGTCTCAATCAGACGAACAGCTCTTCTCTGAATAGAATCCAACAAATGCAGTGTATGTTTGGGAGCGGAGCTCCAAACATGGGAGCAGTATTCCATAGTTGGTCGAATTTGAGCTTTGTAAAGAATCAACAGTTGTTGTGGAGTGTAAAGCTTTCTGGTTCGAAATAATATTCCCAACTTTTGACAAGCTCTCCTTGTTATGCCTGCAACATGTTCATGCCAGGACATATTTGCTCCCAAATTAACGCCCAACAAATTGAGTGACGATGTTAGAGGAATGGAGTGCCCCGACATAACTATGTCGGGTGCAGCAACGTTAACTTTTTTAGAAAAACTGCCGCCTGGGTTTTTGTAGCGTTAAATTCCACTTGGTTACTGCCCCAAGATAGAATTTCTTCCAGGTCTTTGTTAAGTTGAATGACTTCCTGCTGTCTGCGGATATTCGTCTGAGTAGCCGATGTCCGAGCGTTCAAAGTGAATGAAGAGATAAGTATACTGTCATCTGCAAAGCTGCAGGTTGGATTCTCGGTCTTTTCCAGCAGATCGTTAATGTAGATGAGAAGGAGAGTAGGAGGCAGTATGGAGCCTTGGGGTACACCGGCGTTGATAGTGAAGGTGTTAGAAAGAAATCCGTCGACTGTCACTCGTAAAGAACACATCTTTTCAGATTGAGACCGCTTAATATTCTCCTAGGCCTATTTTACAAAAAATACAAGTTTATACGTATCAGGTTTTGCAAGATCTATAACTGTTTCACAAACGTACCATTTTAGATATATAACAAGTGACATTTTACAAGTAAATTACTTGTAATTAAGTGTCCATTTAGTTGTACCTATCAAGTCTAGTTAACAAAATGATAATTGACATTTCATTTTTATTAATTTTTTCTTCATATAGTCCATTTGTTTGGAGTTGATAGCACACGACATGGGTTATAAACATTAAAATGTCATAAACCATAAGCGTCCGAAATTTCTCTACCAATTATTTGTATGTTTAGTTTTAATCACCTTTATTTTCTATCTCTATACAACAGTGCGACCTTTTTCTAAAAAAAATTTTATTACATGCCTACTAAACTTTACAGTAAGCTATATAAATCAACGCATTTCAAGTTTGTTTTTAGTAAGTAAATAATGAAACTAAAATCCTATTTGTATGATAAGGGGCCTAAACGAGTACAATTAACAAATCTTAAGAACTAGAAATTTACAGTATTATAAAGTTTAATGATAATAGGTACAATAAAATTATTTGAGATTTTAGCAGTTATTGGAATATAATTAACCAAAGTACTTTTCGGTAGGTAGCTGCCTCAGTACCTAAGTATGTAATAAAAATATTCTGTGTAAATACAAAAATTAAGCAAAAACCTATAATATGCTTAGTTCAAATCAGAACAGCGATGGCTTCAACTTTCAGTTTTGCCCCGATCAAATTTGGAGGAGTCTGCAAATCTGCATTTTCCCTGCGAGAAAAAACAATGATGGTTAACGTCTACGATGCCCTAGTGCATCAACAGCCAACAAGCCAAGTCCGTGAAATTGTGGAAACCTGTGCCAACATGACGGGAGTTAGATTAGCAACTATTTATAGATTTCTAAAAGAAAGAAAACGCGATCCTTGCAACGAACCTCAGAATCACAAAGGAAACGAGCCCTTAGAGGTCGATGAAGACTTTAAAAACGTAATAAGAAGAAAAGTACACCATTTTTTTATTAAGTGAGAAATACCTACACTACATAAAGTTTTGCAAGAAATCAGAGATCAGGACTTACCAAATTTAAAAGAATGGAAATTTTGGAAAATCCTTCATAACATGAATTTTCGTTGAGAAAACACAATAAAAAATCTGTTCTTATCGATAAAATGGAAATAATCTGTTGGAGAAGAGAATATTTACGAGCAATCAGAAAATTTCGAGCCGAAGAAAGAAATATTTTTTATTTAGATGAGACTTGGGCTAATGAGAGACACACAGTGCAAAAATTCTGGACTGACAAAAACATTACGAGTGCGAAAAACAAGCGGATTTCGTCGGATTTCTCGACGATGGCTTGTTGGAATTCGAATCAAAGTCAACTAAAGATTACCATGAGGAGATGACGGCCAATGTTTTTGGGGAATACTTCCAACAAATGACTGAATGTATATCATCAGAATCAGTTATAGTATTAGACAATGCCCCATACCATTCTCGATTATTAGAACGACTCCTGCCAAATTAATGCAAGAAAATGGATATTCTTCAATGGATAAGAGACAAAAATCTCAAACATGAAGATGGTATGTTAAAAGCGGAACTTCGCAAAATTGCGAAACAAAATAAGGCACAGTTCAAGGAAAACGCAGTCGATGAGATGGCAAAAGAACGGAATATCACAATGCTTAGATTACTTACATATCAGTGCGAATTGAATCCCATAGAGCTAATTTGGGCACAAATGAAAGGCCTCGTTGCAAGGGAAAACATCACGTTTAAATTTCAAGACGTAAGGCAATTATTACTCGCCGGAATAGAGAGGATCAAAGAGGATAATTGAAAAAAATAGCATTCGACATGTTATAGAAGAAGAAAATAAAATGTGGAAACTTGACGAATACATCGAAGAAACTGTGGAAATAGAACCCTTAATTACTAATTTAAGAGAAGTCGAGTCTTCAGATTTTGAAGATGATGATTGTTTTTGATTGTAATTAAAGTACTTATATATCGTGAATAGTAAATTTGTATATATACAAAGATGTATAGATTAAAAAAATTTTTGGTAATAAATTTTATATTTGTATAACTTTATTTTAAGATAATTTTGTTTATTAAACACAGCAGATTACGCTCGGATGGCTACGGTACCGATGAACCCTCTTTTACATTTTATGACTCTATTGTCTAGCAGAGGTTTTCTGCCTAAAAAATAATTCAAAACAGGTAGCAAAATCCGGTAAAATGCATAAGAAATCCCTTTTTTTTGGGCACACCCCAACATGTATTTGCATCTACAATGAAAGAATTCTGCTATCAAGTCCAAACAAATACACTGTAACTTGAAAAATGGTAGATAGTTTAAATTATGACAAATTATGATGTAGTTTTACACCGGAAAATGAAAATATCTAAATTATTAAAAGACGTCGAAAAATATTTTGGCCCAAAATCATTTCTAAATTTTAGACTTGTTAGGAAAGCCAACGTTAGAATGAAATGTGTCTAAACAGAATAAATAAGAATAGTCATGGGATACATACGATCGGTCAAGTTAGAACATGTCGCCTATAACTTGTAGTCGGTAAAAGAAATTTCTTTTTTTATGAGGTTATTGTTGGCACCCCTGTTGAAGTTGGCCACCACTATGGCAAATTCGTTATATATATTATACTCTGCTGTATATATCAGGACGTTCCCGTCGGTGTTCGTATAGTCCAGAGGTTCTCAAACTTTTTTTTCTCGTAGACCACTTTCAAAATTTTACTGGTTTCGGTGGACCCCCTGCTGCTACATTTCTACCATATTCCCAAAACTCGTCAAAAAAAATGTGAAGATCAGATCTAACGATGGAAATTTGCGTCGTGGCTGAGTTCCAACCCTAAATTCGGAGTGGTAAAAATAAAAAGAAAAATAATATATTTTCTTGTGTTCTATTTTTTAAAATAATATGATTACAGACTTAAACATTAATAACGTACCGTAACTTCAACAATGCAAATCAACAATTAAAAAAAAATAGTCATAATTTTAATGGGAGGGATGTACTTGATGGATTGACAGCAAATTATCAATATTTGGCTTCAGTTTTGTAAGGAATAACCGCAAATCTCCCCGTTCTGTAATGTTTGAATCTGCTCCTTTTTGTTGTTAATAGGTTTGTAACGACACTAAAACTTTTTTCGACAAGGTATGACGAGGGAAACTCTATCAAAAGTTTTCTCGCAATTTCCCACAGCCCAGGATATTTTTCGGGTATTTCTGCCTGCATCCAAAATGTTTGATAGCTTTTTTAAAATTTCACCTTCAGCTCCTCATTGGCGCTAAGCTCGAGTAGCTCCTCTTGTAATACCACATTCGCCACTTCCATTTCATCAAATGGATTTATGATCCATGGTGATATTTCCATCGTCAGAATATCTTCAAATCTATTTTTGAAGTCATCATGCAGGGCATTTAAATGTTGAACGTATGTCTGAATATCCTCATCAAGACATTCTGCCTGTGACAAGTTTGGAAACTGAAAATTTCAATTTTCCAAGAAAAGCCGAAATTACACCCTTTATTTTTATTAAATTTAGGGCTGTCCCCTTGTAACTGCAAGTTAATGTCATTAAATTTTTTGAACAAATCTGTCAAATACGCGATGTCTGCTTTCAATTTGATCAGGTTTTCTTTTAAATCTGAATCTTTACTTTCCAGAAACTCTAAAACTGATTCAAAAAGTGAGTAAAATCTTGTTAAACATGCACTTTTCGACAACCAGGCGTATTTCAGTATGTAAGAGCAATCGTTGGAAGTCATTTTCGTCGCACAATTGTGCAAATAAACGGATATTCAACACATTGCTTCTTATTTTGTTAACTGCTTTAATCACAAATTGAACCGATTGGTGCAATCTATCACTCAAATTTTTCGCTACCAGGTGTTGTCGGTGGATGATACAGTGAATTGCAGTTACTCCTGGTATAATTCTTTTAAGATGGCCTATAAACCCACGATATCGCCCGAAGATGGCATGAGCTCCATCTGCTGCCACCAAAATAATGTTTGTAAATGGAATCGATTTTTTTCTTAAAAAAAATCACGCAGGACATTAAATATTGATTCGCCTTTAGTGTCCGTCTCCAAAGTTTTCGCAAATAGCAGCTCTTCATGGATTTCTTCGTCCATAACAAACAGATATGCCAATAATAATGCTTCATCTCCAGGTAAAGTTGACTCGTCCAGTTGAATAGAAAAAATGAGTTGTCTGCAGATAATTACACAAGAAGCTTTCAATATCAGAGCTCATTTCATCAATACGTCTTTGTACAGTGTTGTTACTCAAAGGAATTCTTTTGAGTACGTCAAATAGAGGTTTGTGCAGAACAGTTTTTAAAACCTCTTCAACAGCAGGTAAAATTAATTGTTCTCCGATGGTGTGCGGTTTTCCAGATTTCGCTATAAGCAATGAGATATTGTAAAATGCCCGCAAGCCATCATCATTACTTTGAGACGTTGAAGCGAACATACTGTGCACGGTGGATCTCTTTTCATATTTTTCCTTCAATGTTTGAAAATACTTTAAATCTTTACCTATTTTATCAGGATGACAAACCTTCTTAGATGATCTTCGAGCTTCGATGGTTTCATAGAGTCATTGCTCAAAACTTGGTTGCATAAAAGGCATATGGGCAATCGTTTGTCTGCCTTTGATGGAAGGAAACCAAATTTTAAATAATCAACACTGTACTGTCGACATTTCGTCTTAGATTCAGCCATGTTTCGTATCAGTTACCTACCTGTAAAAAAAAAATGTTTGTTTTAGTAATCATAAGGCGACTTTAACAGGATATGGCTATTTTAACAGAATAAAATAGGATTAACTAATTATTGCAATGAAAAAACCAAAATGCCGGCGGCAAAACTGATTTTAATTGTTAAAAGCAATAAACTGCTAAGACCCATATAGAGGTTTTCACAAAACGGCTGAACCTATTTTAATGTAATATAAAATATTTTTTGATTAATTATATTTTGATACATTTCTGTAAATTCGAGAGAAAATACTTTTAAAGAATATTTTGGCATCAAAACTCCACGATTTGAATAATTTTATTTATTACTTTTTTGTACGTTACGAGTGATACATAAAGACACGTACAATTTATGAAAATATTTTTAGTCATTTAGCATTAGCAACTACGAGGGCACTGAAATATGTACAAACATGCAGGTCAATCATATATCTCTCCTTTAGTGAATCACCACAGTCGGGTAAATAAATAATTTTATAATAAAAAGTACTAAAAGTTCAATCTTTCTCGGCTTTCCGTTCTTTTATAGAAGTATCGAATAATGGCCCTATTCAGTATTAATTTTTATTACGTACCTACTACACGCAAACATAACAAATATAATATTATTACAATATAAAATAAAAGTATGAATAACAAATAGGCAGGTACTTACTTTTTTCCGGCACTGGCAAACACTGACAGCGATTCACTCACACTTTTCTTTTCAAAATTCCGGAATCAAATGAGTAACGTTTGTCCTTGGCATTCGTAGTTATATTGGTGAAGAATCAAACAAGTTCATGCAAAATTGCAACCACAGCACAAGTCGTATTTCGTCCCTTTGTACGTCTGAACGGGTTGCGTTGCGGGCGAGCGGGCGGCGCTTTGCAAGTCTCGACGCGCGTTGTACTGAATATCGAATATGCAAGTTTTTACAAGTAACAGTCGCTGACCTTCTTAATATACACTACTCAAAAAAAATAAAGGAGGTTTTAAAACAAGGAAATTAATGCTAAATAAACAGGCTATTTGATCCATATGCCGGCCTAACTGAAAAAAAAATTTTTTTCAAGCCCGTGGACCAAAAAAAAAAGCAAAATATTTGCTCTGTTAGGATTGCATGAGAACCGTAGCTCCTAAAAAATTTTAGCCAAAAAATCTGAAAATTAGAATCTTAAAGCTTCAAAATGCTTTTTTTTAAAGTCTCAATACGACCATTTTTTCACCGAAATACAGCCTGTCAAAAATCACCGAAAAATTTGGATTTTTTTTTGCTCCCTTAATTTTTTTGAGTAGTGTATTATCTGCCTACATTGATAGGTAAAGCCAAACCAACATTTTTGTTCTTTACTATCGAAACCAGATAATTTTTCGTGGACCCCCACTTACAACTTGTGAACCCCCATTTTTTTTTCACGCCAACGTAGACTCCCGTCGAGTCTCCCGTGGACCCCTGGGGGTCCAACTAAACCACTTTGGGAATCACTGGTCTAGTCTCTTATGTTTCTTAGCCATGATTTCCTCTTTCTACCCAAACCTCGTCTTCCGACAATTTATCCTTCCAGTATGAGTTGGAACTGTTCATATTCTGTGTGACGCATTGTATGTCCGAGGTAGGCTGTTTTTCTGATCTTAATTGTCTGGACTGACCATTGTGAAGCATTCATCTTGCTTAGCACTTCTGTATGTCCAGCTGATTCTTAGCATTCGTCTGTATAGCCACATTTCGAACGCCTGGAGCTTTCTGATGTCATCCTGTTTAAGAGTCCATGCTTCGCACCCGTAGAGCAGTAGTGGCCAGATGTAGCACTTTAATGTTCATAATCTTGTATGGATGGATAACTTCGGGTGACACGAGAATTTTCGCATGTTGATGAAGCCGGGTCTGGATATCTCAATACGGTTATGGTTAAATAGTACTTCGAGGCAAGGTTCCTATGGAATAATCTAAAAGTCCGAAAAAAACGCCTACAGTGGCTGCTAAGTATGCTGCTAAGCGAAAAACACGGAGAGAAATGACTCACGGGGGCAGAGGAAAACATAGATTGTGGCAGAAGCAATGTACTGTTTGCTGATGAAGCTTTATTTCAGGGTTATGTTAGCACCCCTCGAGCCTGGTCAATTTCCACTAACTAATTGGTTTAGCGCACCATAAAACACCCTGTGAAGATCAATGTTTGGGAATGTCTTGCAGAAAAAGGTTTTAGAAAACTCTTCATCTTTACCTACAATTTGAACGCTGAAAAAATGTTCCAGGTATACAAGAAGGTATTAGTACTGACTGCCAAACAGTGGTTTGTCGATAAAAATGAGGCGTGGATTCTTTAAGAGAATAACAACCCCAAACCTGGAAGTAACACGTCTAGTAAGGGGAAAAGGGAATCCGATATCGTCACACTAGATTGGCCATCCCAGACCCTGAAATACATTTTTTAATGTACTGTACTACTTCATTCAACTCGGCGATTTTATGCGCTAACTATAAAAATGCTGCCGTGTATAATTTTGTACTAGGGGGTACTAGAGCGCAGTACAGAAGTTTCATACTTGCTACGAACAAATCATACGATTGTTTATGAAATACTTGTTAATAATAACTTGTAATTACAAGTGCTACATTCTTACAACTATTCTCGGCTTGTATCTTTGGAAAACAGGGGTGTAGTCTAAAATAATCGGAGATCTTGTAATAAATGATGGAGCATCACCACAATCCTTTTTGTTTAATTTTAATAAAGGTCTGGTATACACAGGATTAAGTCCTTTCTGATTGCGGGATTGTCCATTCTCTGGTGTCTCGTTTCAGTCTCTTGCAAATTTAATGTTCACAAATGTTTCCGCCGCTTCACCGCACTATTGAACTCGATTCCTAAGAAGGCTTCAGAATTCGTAAGGCTTATTCCAGTTTTTGGCTCCTTTCATGAATATCAGTATGATCAAGTGCCCAAATATAAATCAAGTTCTATATGAAATGTGAACTACTAAAGCCTAGATTTCAGCTTGGACCACTGATAGCCTCGGGACTCGTTTCGCCATCATCAGACGCTTTCACCTGCCAGAGATACTATTTGTTGTATCTTACTTCATGTTTTTTTGTGCTCTTGTTTGTCAATCCTAGCTGATGAGCCGTGATACTGCAAATGCATCCTGAGATGGATTGATAGAGGAGAAAACAGTGGTTATTGCTGAAATATGGATTTTTTTCTTTGTAGAAGTTCACTGCTGATATATATATATATATATATATATATATATATATATATATATATATATATATATATATATATATATATATATAGCGGTTTATTTACAGCTACTGTGACAGTTTACCGCATCTTATTTTCCAAGCCTTCCTATCTCCAAAGGTTTCTTCCTCCAAATCTCGTTTTTTTTGCATCGCTTTTGCTATCTCTGTGTTGTATCTTTTTCTTGGGCTTCCTCTTTTTTGTCGTTGCCGAGGTTTCCATTTCCATATTCTTTTTGATTCATTTGCCTCATATGCCCATACCATAGGAGCTATTTTCTTTCCACTCGATCTATTAGCGACTCTTGGACTCCTATCTTCTCCCTTATAGTTTCGTTTGGAATCCTGTCCGTAATAGTTTTCTTGCAAGATGTTCTCCAAAACACCATTTCTGTGGGGTTCAACTTCCCTTTTCTTTTTTAGTAAGGGACCACACTTCTGCTCCATACGTTGAAGTTCTTTTAACAAAGGTACTCAAAATATGCTTTTTTGTAGCTATTTTTAGTTTGCCATTCCATATTATAGGATCTAGCTGTTTAATAACGTTTCTTCCTCTTGTAATTTTTTCTTGTACGTCTCTTATGTGTGTGCTGAAATATGGATTTTTTTCTTTGTAGAAAGTGATATAGATTTCCATTACTGGGTTCGAACTCTAACGATCAAGCTACCTAGCGGTAATTGTTTTTCATTGATATGTGAAGCTCATAATAGTTTTAATTTTTAGGAGGTCGTCACCATGTACCGCTAGACCTCCCAGAACCAGGAAATATCATGTGGTCATTAGGGGAAGTCAATCGAAGATCTGACGAATTTAACTTTGCTGATCAGCCACGTAATTACCAATGGGAATGGAAAACGCCTGTAACAAATACTTTTTATATTGGTTCAAGTAATCCTAAGACTGACTGGTAAGTCGACTTGTTCTTAAAGAGCAAACTATTATTATGATGATTAGATAACATATATATGATTTAGGTAAAAATTTGTCAAGTGAGCCCAAGTGGTAGAATGTACCACCATCAATATTTTTGAGAAAATTTGATTTGTTTATTTACAATGTCTGATTGAAAATTTCTGCATCGTCTGATAAAAAAATAATTTTCCCGTAAAGCATTGACGGAAAATTGATGAAAATTCGAGATGATGGTAAGAACTAAACGCAGCCGACAGTAGCATTCTTAAAACATGTTGTTATTCATTGCTGATATTTTTTTTCTTATTTTTTAATAAACAAATGCTGATTTGGCCCCTGTTCTACATTCTACTCTTCCTCTTCATAAGCCACTGCTTTTCCACTGCAGGAGATAGGCCTCTTCAAATTTCTTCCAATTGTCTCTATCCTGTGCAAGATGGAGCCATCTACTGCCTGTTATAAACCTGATATCATCAGTCCATCTTTTCGTTAGTCTTCCGGCAGTTTGTCTGCTCTCCCAAGGTCTCCTGTTCTACATACGAAGATTTTTTCAAGAAGTTTAAGCTCTGAGCACTATATATTGTAAAACTGTTTAAATATTTTTATGCCCATAGGTTAACGGAAAATAATATTATTTTTATAATAATCATCAATCAAATTTTCTGAATTCCAAGAATGTTGATGGTGTGATATTCTACCAGCGGATTATGTTTCAATATTTAGTTTTAATTTTTCTTACCACGTTGAAAACCATGAGATCACTTGGAAAATTTGTACCCTTCTGGAATAGGGGAGTAAGATATTATTATTTTTTTGTAAAGTTTCACTCGTGTTATTTATTTCTATATTATAAATATATATTTCCTTATAGATTAAGAAATATTAATGACTTTTTCAATCAAACTTCCAACTGAAACCGTTGTACTGCACGATCTTGATAGAGGGCTGTTCTTTTAATATGAAGTTAAAATCAGTCGAGATTCAACTGATATCTTATTATCATATTACGCGAGTACAGCATTAAAGTGTTAGTTTTTGCACTTCTCACTGTCAATTCTAACTCGTGTCAAAATATGGGCTTGCAATTTGGGTCTTCCACAAGTAAACCATCTGACTCGGTTTTACGATAGTTGTTTGATTCCTGTCCAGATTTTCCCGCACAGTTTGGACCTCTTTTTTTACAGTCATGTGACAGACAGTTCTGGGTTTTCCTCTACCACATTGCTCCTGCGAATTCCAATCCAAAGTAATTTTGGCGATGTTCTCACTAAGATTGTTCGATGCATAGCGAAAACAGCCCAGCCCCATGTTCTCTTTCTAATTTCTACTTTTGGTTTATCTTCCGTCCTAATTCGTTCCTCGTTTCTTATTAGATTAGGCCAGTAAATGAGCTTCCAGCAGTTATTTATGAAAATTTGTAACTTATGTATACAGCTGTATAATGAAACCGATTTTACATTGCTGTTAAAAATTTTCAGTTCGATTATCCGACTTTATTGATGATAGATCCATATGAGATTCAGTTTTCCAAAGGCTTGTCGAGCTTTAAAGATTCTGCTATCTACGTCCTGTTCTCTCGTGCCGGAATCAGCAATTGGGCCCTTCAAGTATCTGAAAATCTTCTATTATTTCGGTGTTCTTTACATTTATTTGTAGTTATTCAGTGCTGCTACTCAAAATTCTGTTGTCTTTTGTCCTTAAAGTATGTTTCGTTTGTGTAGTCAAGGTTTCTTAGAGGCGTGGTGATTGTCCATTAAATGCTTGTCCTTATTTCAAGTGCCTTTGTGAGTGTCAAATGGAGGGCTTAATTAAAAAAAAGTGGACCAAATACAGTCATGTCTGACTTCGATATTGACCGTGATTCTGTTTGCAGTAATACTTTTGTGTAAAATACAGCACCTAGCTCGTCCATAGAGTGCTTTTATTATGTTTACAATTTTTTAGGGCGCTCTAAAGTGCAAAGAACACTTCACTGCGCCCTACTCGATGGTATCGAAACCACGTTGGAAATCCACAAAGATGAGGCAGAGGGAGGACATGTATTCCATTATTTGTTCGGTTATGATTCTTAAGGTACTAATTTAGTCTGTACGGAATTTGCTTGTACAGAAACCTGTGGTCTTAGTAAAGCTTCAACCGCCTCTATAGACGACCGTATATGATGCTTTTTGTTATTTTGTTTACATTTGGGTAAATCACTTTTTTTTGTTTTTTTTTTTATGATAAGGCCCTCCTTCCAATTATCGGCAAAGTTCCATGCAGATTCTATCAGCGGCAGTAACAATTTGATTGCGTTTTGCGGACAGGCTTTAAAGATCTCTGACGGGAGATTATCAGTTCCGTCTGTGTTAATTTTTGTTCTTTTCATTATCTATTCTCTGCAGATGAGTTGTGATTCGACAAATTGCGGTCGGAGATTATTCATGAAAGAGCGATAAAACTTTGTCGAAATATGGGATTTGTGCCATTTGTGTAATATGTAGTGAACTATTATTAAATAGAACTGTTTAATTTTAACAATATAAACTACTTAATTACTTTGTTAACTGTCACTAAATATATTTGTAAAGATTTTACAATTGCGTTATCGTGATTTCGTAGTACAACTACATTGTCAAACACTTAACTAAGACTAAAACAGATTTTTGGTATTTTTATGTTTATATGATGAACAGATGTGGGTCTATTATATGTTAAAATAGTTGCAACAGAACAGAATTCGCTACGTCTAATTGACTATTCAGTAAATTTTTATTATGGTCCTTTGAATGTCTGTAAATTTCTATGGATTTTAAGAAATTGAGTTTTGACCTTTTAGGTGCCATATGGAGTATTTATAAACAATTAATATTGGGAAAAGTATGGCCTGTTTCCAAGAAATGTTTAGCAAAGTGTAATTTTTCATTTTTTAGCCTATAAGAGGCATTGTGTTCTGCGAATCTTGTTTTGAAATTCCGTCCCGTTTGGCCTACTTAATAGCTATTGCACTCTTGACAATTAAGTTTATAAACTCCTGATTTATTGTATTTATTAGTTTTATCTTTGGCATTGAAAAATATATTGGATAATTTTTGAGCAGGTTTTAAAGCTATTCTTGTTTTTTCGGGGATATTTTATCCGAGATGGGACCAAAATATGTCAGAGGTATGAATGTTTTCTTTTCTCGGTATTCTTTTACGGGGTAGATTAAGCTGAAAGTGTTTGTGTGTTTTCGTTTACGGCTTATTAAGGTATTAATTATTTTAGGTTGGACGCCGTTATTGAGTGCTATATTTTTGATTGTGTCCAGTTCCTTTTTTAAATTATTTTTACTAAGAGGGATATTGAAGGCTCTATGGATCATAGATCTATAGGCTGCCAGTTTATGGGAGTTAGGGTGTATTAAGTCAGCTGGGATGGTGACATTTGAAAAGGTTGGTTTGCGGAAGATATTGAATTTCCTTTCTTCAAAATTGTAACATCTAAGAAATTTATTTTATTATCTGTTTCCTTTTCCAGTGTGAATTTAATAGGTGATTTAAAGTAGAATTTAGTTCAATATCATTTCCAAGGAAACATATTAGGATGTCGTCCACATATCTAAATCAAAAGAGAATATTTTTCGCGTGTTGAGTTTTTAGAAAACTATTTTCCAATTCTGACATAAAAATTTCGGCTAGCAAAGGACTAAGTGGAAACCCCATGGCAAGACCATCCCTTTGTTTGAAAAATTGATTATTGAACTGAAAATAATTTTCGGTTATACAAAATTCGAACGGTTTCAATATATCTTGTATTGTTATATTGATGTTGTTTTTTTGTAACATAGTTTTTATATTTTCTAAACAATCTTTATTTGGGATATTGGAGAACATATTTGTTACATCGAATGAAACTAGAAAGGCGTTATTTGGGATGGAGATATTTTTAAGTTTATTTGTGAGGTCTATAGAGTTTTTGTGTTGTATTTTGAATTGAATTGTGTAATTTCTTTAAAGATGGTGTCGAGATGTGTTGCTAGATTTTTTAAGGGGGTGTTGCTGTACGATACTACTGGTCTTATTGGCGAATTTTCTTTATGTATTTTCATCATGCCATAAAGTTTGTGACAATTAACAAAGTAATTAAGTAGTTTTATTGTTAAAATGTACTGTCACAAAGTAACGGACCAATCAATCAACTCTGTTTAATTTTAGTTTTTACTTTCGTTTTGCTAGCGTTTCATTTTATTTGTAGGTATTACGCCCAATCTCAAGCTGGTCACTGGTACATAAAGTACAACGACAGCCAAGATGGATCAGCAAGAAAATTACGTATAGCTCTGGCAGCTGCCAGTCAAAAACCTCATCTCTTAGTTTACGTTAATGGTCATAAAATTGGTGACGACTACTACGGAAATGACCAGGCTGTTTATAGAAGTGCTATGCAAAGCGGTCAATTCTATTCTAAAATTTATGATGTAAATTCAGCGCAAATCGTAAATGGTGAAAACACAATAGAGCTTTATATGAGCAGGGGACAAATCATGTATGACGCTATCAGTATGCAGAAAGTTTAGAATATGTGGACTATTGCGTTAATGGTTTTAAATTAAAGTACTACTTCATGATATTTTGTTTTTGTTCATTACTTATGCTTTTTATCACTATGAATGGTATGTATGCGTCTATGTTTATATATTTCTCACAGTGGCTAACGTATCGGATGCAATTATCTGATTATGCATGAAAATTCAATTCAACATTAAAAACAAAATATTTAAAAATCTACGTTATGAAAGGGTATTTAAAAGAATTATATACAGGGTTACAGGGAAAGTCGTCCTAGATAATTAAGGACGTTATAGTTTAGGTCGTTTCTGACCGATTTGACTCTATGACATGATGTCCTAAACTTAACCGTTTTCGAGATATTGAAGTTTAAAGATTTTCTAAAAAAAAACATGTTTTTTTGGTTTTATATCGATTTTTTTTATTAGAGGTTCTCGAGTGCGATTTTTTGGTTATTTTTAGTTAGTCTGTATGTCAAGTATCAAAAATCATCAAAAAAATTTGAACTAGTTACTAACAGTTTCAAATGGCGGCTTGTTAATGTTTCTAAATTACGAATTTTTACCAAGTGTTTCCTACTTTAAATCAATAAAGAGAAAAAAAAAATGTATGGAAGTTATTCTGCAAATTATTTTAAAAACTTTTACGTCTTTTTAGCTATCAAAAAAGGTATAATACTAGGAGTTTAATAGGAAAACTGTACACAGAATGACACCTAAAGCGGGCTCGGGTAGCAAAAGGTAAATTTTTAGTTCTAGGTAAAAATACGAAAAATACACAAATAAAACAAACAACCTTGCAATTTAATATTTTTTATTAATTATAATTCATGTTCTAATATGGTCGCCCCTATTTCTAACACAAATTCTCATTCTTTTTCTTAAATTACTTTTCACAACGCTGGTTGTGAGGTGCCGCCTCATTTCGTCAGCAGCATCAATTATTTTTGTCTTAGGACATCCACGTTTTCGATAGGAGTCATCTGGTCGTATACGAGACTTTTCATGTGACCCCACACATAAAAATCCATCGGTGTTAGGTCTGGGCTTCTCGCCGGCCAAGGTATGGGTCCGCCTCTTCCAATCCATCTGTTGGGATAATTGTCATTGAGCCATGCACAAACACTTCCTCTGTAGTGAGCTGGGCAGCCATCGTGTTGAAAGTACATGTTTTGTCTCAAACCAATAGGTAGGTCTTCCATCAAATTAGGTAAATCGTTCCGCAAAAAAAATTGTAGTATTCCTTGCCATTCAAATTATCTGGCAGGAAGAATGGCCCAACCAAATAATTTGAAATTATACCCATCCACACATTTAAGCTGAATCTTGTTTGTGATCCTTTCGTTCTTTTTTTGTTTGGGTTGCCTTCCTCTTTAGAAGCCCAATAGTGGGCATTGTGGTAGTTTGTAAGACCGTCTTTGTCGAATTGCGACTCGTCAGTCTATAGTATTTTCTTAAAAAAAGATGCATCTTCGATATCGGTATTGAGCATAAATCTGCAGAATTCTAATCGTCGCAACGGATCCCCTTCTTCAATGACTTGCACGGGCGTATAGTGGTAAGGGTGTTGCCCAACAGTATGCATTACAAACCATACCTTCCACTGCGAAATACCAAGCTGTTGTGCCACAACATTTGTAGATGTGGTTGGGTCCACCTCAAAGAGACGTCGTATTTCGTTTTCTTCGTCTTCGTCAAAGATACGTGGTCGTCCCATGTCAGTCCGCCGTCTTTGTACGGAACCAGTTTCTCGTAGTCTTCGATAAGTTCCATCAAATACGCTAACATCAGGTACACGACGAGTAGGATATCGCAGTATGTATTCATCACGTGCACGCGACGACAATCCTTCGCAAAATCCGTAACACATTAGGATGTCAGCATATTCCTCGTTGGTATACGTTGCCATATTCACAAGCAGAGATCAAAATCCAGTTACGAGCCAATTCTCACAGTCAGAAGATGAAACACAGATATTTTTGAAAAGCACGGTATAGCACATCTACCACGGACGAATCGCATGAGCAGACTAAAAATCATTCAATAATGTTTAGTGAACAGAAAATGTCACTCGCACAGAGAGTACCCCGACCGGAAAAATACTTACCCAACCCTTTTTATTGTTTGAAGGTGCAGGTAGTAAACCGGTAATTGGTAGTATCTAAATTCTATTATTATGTTACTCTAAATTTGGGCCTATTGAAATCTCATTTTCTTAGAATTTTCAATAGATCCAGTAGATATTATACCGTTTTAGATAGCTAAAAAGACGTAAAAGTTTTTAAAATAATTTGCAGAATAACTTCCATACATTTTTTTTTCTCTTTATTGATTTAAAGTAGGAAACACTTGGTAAAAATTCGTAATTTAGAAACATTAACAAGCCGCCATTTGAAACTGTTAGTAACTAGTTCAAATTTTTTTGATGATTTTTGATACTTGACATACAGACTAACTAAAAATAACCAAAAAATCGCACTCGAGAACCTCTAATAAAAAAAAATCGATATAAAAGCAAAAAAAAAACATGTTTTTTTTAGAAAATCTTTAAACTTTAATATCTCGAAAACGGTTAAGTTTAGGACATCATGTCATATAGTCAAATCGGTCAGAAACGACCTAAACTATAACGTCCTTAATTATCTAGGACGACTTTCTCTGTAACCCTGTATACAGTCTGTCAAGTAAGAACGTCTGACGTGATCATGTTGGAAGACGCCACCCGTTCTGTTGACTAGTTCTGACCAATTTTGTTTAATCGCTGGCTTCAATCTTGTCATATCTAGACCAAGAGGGCGACCCGAAATTAAGGCTTGTCTGCTGACTGTCTGTCGTCGAGTCGAATAAAAGCCTTTAACGTTGATTTGCCCAGATAGAGCCCAAATGGTACATCCAAAAATGGTCAGTCGTTTAACCACTTAATCACCATAACATTTATTACACTAAAAAGTCGAGCGCCCCAAAGGGCAAACGCCGCCGGGACCGGAACCAGCTTTAAGTCGTAAAAAACGTCGATTCAAAAATTGTCATTTAATCATATAAAATCAATAAATTTAGTTTGTTGTTAATAAAATATGAGGAAATCTGTAAAAGGCAGACGCTACCAATACCGGAGGACGAAGCTGGACCCGCATTTTCCAGTCGAAAACGGTCGTTTTTCAAGTTTTTAAATAAATAAGACTGTAAGTTCCATATTTCGGGTCCTACGCGGCCGCCCAAGTTATTTTTGGAAAATTTAGGCCTTAATTAATAAAATATCACGTGGTCGGACGCCTAGCTTGCACCCGACCAAGCCAAGACATTTTTAGTTGAGCCAAATGTTATCATTCTATCACACATTATATCCACAAGAGAACCAATTCGTTTTACAGTGGGGCTTAAGCTTGCGGATTCCTAACACCTGGTGACCTGTTACAAATTTTAAAACTCCGAATATCCAGATATTGACTAAGAGCACTTAAAATAAGTTTAATTTTCGACATTTCGAAAAAATTTCGGAAAACTTAATAGAGGGTAAGAGCAATCCTAAAAAAAAAAACTAGTAAACAGCGACACATTTTATTAATGTAAGGACTAACAATTTATATATTAATTAGAGATTTAAAATAATGAAACATTTTAAATAAATAACATTTAAACAAATCACTACTCTAAAAATAAACTACGAGGCGTATTCGAAAAGTAAGGGCCGCTTGCTTATATTTAAATAATGGCGGACCTGAACAAAGTTGTACACATGCAGCGCCATCTATGTTTCCGAAGCCACTGAAGTTATTATTTTGATTCAGTAGTCGTTTGCCTGTCGGCGAATGCAAACAACAATGTCGGCGAAAATCGTTGCTCCTGCCAGTTGTGAAGTGCGTGCTGTGATTCGATTTTTGTGTGCAATTGCACAAATGTGCATGATGAAGAACCGAGTGGCAGGCCCAGTATCCAGACCGATGAAATCGTTCAATAAGTGGACAAAAAGCTGCGATCTGATCCACGATTGCACCTGAAACAGTGGTTTGGTGGACGACGGTTTAAAGACGACGAAGAACTCAAGACTACCGTTGTCAACTGGTTCAATTCCCAGGCGGAGAACTTCAATGCAGAGGAATTAAAGAAACTGGTACAGCGTCAGTGCTTAAAAGTGAACCGTGATTATGTGGGAAAGTGAAGTAGGCTTGTAGGAAACTAAAACCGTCAATAAAAACTTTCTCTAACGAATATATTTTTTAATAACCAAACGGCCCTTACTTTTTAAATACGCCTCGTATATGAGATCAAACAGAATATAAATAGAATATTTTAATTTATTCGATGTTGAGGTACGGTTTAATATCTTCCAACTCAGTCAATCGTCGCGGATCTACTTGCTCTGAGCACATGGGACAAGAATCTTCTGTCTTTAATAATCTAAAAATAACAATTTTAAGTTATTTACAATGCTAGCAAAATAGTTCAATTTTACAGTAAAGAGCATTTTTAACACGACGCTGTAAAATATATTTAGATGTCAATATGCCTGGACCTAATTTTACTAACAAGATATCAAATGACAAATGGCTCGTCTTGAATCTGGGGTTCTCACGAAAGAAAAAATAAATGTATAAATGAAGCCATTTTTCACATAACAAAGAGAAAATTTTGAAATCATATCGAGTGAAGGAATGATGTAATTGCAGATTTCAATAATAGAGTTTGTGATGGTTTTACTTTTTCTTTCAGATCTCTCAAAATCTTTAAACAATTAAAAGAATGGAGCGTCCGCGAAAGTTAACACTCTTGAATCATCGCAGGTTGTACTCGTTGGGAAAAACATTTCCAGGCCGTTCACTCCAAAGGAATGATTTTTCCATATAAAACGGTTATTGCAGAAGGTGATACAAGGAATAACAAGCTGAAACTCATACGTATGTGATGTACGAAAATATTTAAAAAATATACTCAAGTCATTAATTTTCCTCGACGTTTCCAAGAACCAAGAGCCCCCAATAAGGCTATAAACTATTTTTTTAATATAATCTTGTAACTGTAAATTATATTTGGAAAAAAATAATTTGAATAAGTATCTGCATTTTTATAATGATAAATTTTACTTGGTTACTGTAACCTCACACAGAATTTCTTCTAGGTCTTTGTTAGGTTGTACAACTTTCTGCTGCTGTATGAATAACTGGAGTTTGATCGTTTAGGACAAATGGAGGAACAGGCGTGCTATTATTAGCATCGATATAAATTGTTGTTCTGTCTTTTCCAGCAGCTCGTTATTGTAAAGTAGATAGAAAGTAGACGACAGTTTGAAGGTCTGGTTAAAACTGGCGTTGATATTAAAGGTGTCAGAAATAACGCGATCGGCTGCCACTTGGAAAGAACAATTTCTGGGAAACTCGCGAGTCATAAACAAATCCTTTCAAGCATACCATAAGAGGGCAACTTCTCGATATTCTCCTTAATATTTAGTTGCGTCCTCTGTCTATTATAGGTCGAGAGATGTCATGCTGATCTTTGCTTGTCAAAGTTATATCGATGGTCGTTAATAATAATAACTGAACAGGTCAGTGAAAATATTGAGCAAATTATAAGCACTTGTACATCATCATCAATGCGGTTCTTTTTATAGCGTTTTTCGCCTTCCGGTTACCAGTTTCCATCCTTTTCGATCTTCCCAATCTACGGGTCTTAGATTTCTCTCTGACACTGCGCTCTGAACACCTCCAAATCATGTGGCTCTTGGTCCCCCTCTTCGCCTCTTGTCGTTTGGTACCCACTTTGGAATCATCTTAGGTATTCGGTGTTCTTTCAATCTTTCCACGTGTCCGTACCATATAAGTTGCCGTCGTTGAATTTACTCAATAATCGTAGTTTTTTACTTTCCTTACATCCCTTATTCTCTCATTTCTACCTCTATCCATTCTTGACATTCTAGCCGATCTTCGCAAGTAATCCGTTTTGTGTTCAAATCGTTTCGTTAATTGCCAAGTTTGACAACTGTATAACACTGCGTATAATACTGCATTAAAAATGCAGTGCTTTCTCTCTGATGTTATGTGCTTCGACCACAGAATAGAGTTTAGGTGTCTTATGCCTTATTCCACTCTCCACTTCTTTCACTCCTTGTTCCATTCTACCGTCTTTACTTACAAAATTACATAACATTTTGACGATTAGTTTATAAGTTACAGTGGTTTAAGTGACGCTACTTTTGACATTTTCAAACACTGTTTTTTGATGGAAAAAAATACCGTTCAAGCAAAGCAATGGCTTGATAAGTGTTACGAGGACTCTGTCTCTGGAAAATCACACATCATTTACTAGTATGCTGAATTGAAACGCGGTCGTACAGACACAAACGATGCTGAATGGTCTGGACGCCCAAATGAGGTAGATACGCCGAAAAACATCAAAAAAATCCACAAAATTGTTTGGGCTGACCGTAAAGTGAAATTGCGTGAGATAGTTAACACCCTAAAGATATCAAAAGAACGTGTTCGTCATAGTTTGCATGAACATTTGGGCATGAGAAAGCTCTGTTCGAAATGGGTACCGCGTTTGCTCACAGTAGAGCGAAGACAACAATGGGTTGATGATTCTGTGCGTCCGTTTGGACCTGTTTAAGCGCAATTAAAAGGATTTTTTTCATGCGATATGTGAAAATGGATGAAACATGGATCCACCACTTCACACCGGAATCAAATCGGCAGTCGGCTAGGAAGGTTTTGGCCCCTGTATTTTGGGACGCGCATGGAATAATTTTCATCGACTATGCTGAGAAGGGAAAATCATCAATAGCGAATATTAAATAAAGTTATTGGTGCGTTTGAAGGCAGAAATCGCAAAGAAACGGCCCCAAATGAACAAGAAAAAAGTATTCTTTCATCAAAACAATGCACCATGTCACAAGTCAATGGTTACGATGGCAAAATTGCATGAATTGAAGTTCGAATTGCTGCCTGATCCACCGAATTCTACAGATCTGGCCCCCAGCGACTATTATATATATCGTAGTTATATAAGTCGAATTTTGCAAAAGAATGTGTTTTAACTAACATTAGTCCTAAAAGATTATACTAATCGATATAATAATGTCGCCAAAGTTATGCATAAACTCCGTATGAAATACGACTTATTGGAGAAGAGGAGCCCCTACAACATCTACAGCTCGAAACAGGTCATGGAAAATGAAGAAGCAATACTATATTGGGACAGAATGCTTCTTACAGACCATTCTATACAGAAAAATAAACCGAACATCTTCCTACTGGACAGATCATAAAATAAAAGATATTTGATTGAGGGAGCAGTACCAGCAAATGTTTTCAAAAGCACCTGAAAAATAGGAATATGGAACCTGGATAGTCTGTAAATTACACCAATTATCATTGGAGCTACACGACAAATACCTAAAAACTTACTGGATGGACTGAAAACCCTGGGAATATCCGAAAATAATTATTTAGAAATGCCAAAATCCATAGTACTAGCTACATGAAACATCATAAGGAGACTTTTGAATCGATAAACTTCAACAGATAGAGGGAAAGTCTTGCTACTTACCAGCTGACATCTTTTTTATACAACTAAGCGTAAATAATAATAATTTCCTATATTCAAGATTTAGAACCACCTAAACTCAGACAGTCATTAAAACAGCAGAATAACAACAATTTTATAGACAACACAAAAAATCCCCAACATGGAGTGTTTTATAGGAAGATCGATTAGCTGCAGTAGTTGAAAAAAACTTTTCTTTTTCTACAGTCTGCAAGTTTTAAGTCAGAGACGAGGGATTTTTATTATTTGCCAGAATGGTGTGATTAATACCCTATTGTATTGTAGTGGATTTACTGCACTAGGCGACATTAAGTGTAGGGCATGTAACAAAGAACCAGAATCACTGATGCATTTATACAGCGTGTCCTGTCCACGCTATATCATCTTACATCCATCGTCATAATGCAGTGTTGCGTGTGCTATATTACCATCTTAGACATTCGTACGGTATCGATGACGTTCCCAGACTGCAGTATCTTTCGGGAGAGATCGGTTGTAGAAAATGACAAGTATTGCATTTACTGGAATTTTGCCTTTTCGACCACAAGACGTCTGCAAGCCAACAAACCTGATATAGTATTTATGTAATTGAGTTTTCGGGACCTGCAGTAACAAATATAGCAATCGAAAAGGAAGAAAAACATTCTAAGTACCAAGATTTAAACTACGAACTTCGCGCTTTTTTTCCTCGACAGTTAGTAACAATGGTGGTCCCAGTCCTCCGAGTTTTAGGAAGAATTAAAAACACATTTCTGAAGAACCTTAAGAAGATACTGGCTTAGTGTGCCTTGGCTGATTCACTAACAATGAAGATGCAGGAGCCAGTTATCCTTGGTTCTTTCAGATTGTTCAGGCAGATGAATTTGGGGGATAGTCACTAACCAGACGGACACGAGGTCTGATTATCATTTTTAATCCACATCGCGTGACAGCCTGTGTGGGTCGGAGTCATTGGATTTGTCGCATCGGACTCTTTTTTTCTTTTTTAGATTAGATTACTTGACATTTTTAGTTATTATGTTACGATTACTTAGTGTCACATACTTACTGTAGAAATTCATCTCGAAAAGCTGGAAACTCACAATTAGGGCAACACGTGAGACCGCTGGCAGTAACGTGGCGTCCCTAAAAAAATACTATTTCGTCTACCATATTTAACTAACTAATTAATATTTTTAGGGCAACTGACATTTACCTTTTTTTTCACTAAATATCAAAAAAATTGCAAATAATAATATTAAAAGATTCTTGTAAAATTTTCCTGTTTTTTTAATGCGTTTTTTAAACAATTTTTTTTCTATAATAACAAAAAAATAGAATAAAAAAGTGCATTAATTTTTTTTAAATTTTTTTTTTGTAATTCTAAAAGATTCTTTGCTTAAATTTAAGCATATTTTGCGACTTGCATTTTTTCTTAAAACTTGACAGTTTTTGTCTTAAAAATTCTTGAAATTTAAAAAATTTTTTTCTTTTTTGCTGAGTACCAAAAAAAATTGATATTTAAAAAAAAAATATTTCCAACAAAAGTTTTTTATTTTTTCATGTACGAGGCTGGTTTGAAAAGGCCGTGCAAAAATAAAAACTACTTTTTTATTTTTCGACATAGTCTCCTTTTAGGCTTCTACACTTCGTCCAACGATGTTCTAGTTTGTCGATCCCTTCCGAATAATAGGATTTGTCCAAGTCTGCAAAATATCCATTAGTGTCTGCAATCACCTCCTCGTTTGAATAAAATCTTTGTCCCGCCAGCCATTTCTTCAAAACGAGTTGGAATCCTATTTCCATTAATTTTGCGACCACAACTGCTGAGGTGTGTGCTGGTGCGTTGTCGTGATGGAAAAGGACTTTCTTGTGGGCCAATCGCGGGCGTTTTTCTTGCAGCTCGGTTTTCAAACGGTCCAATAACGATGAATAATATTCACCTGTAATAGTTTTACCCTTTTCCAGGTAGTCGATGAGGATTATCCCTTGCGAATCCCAAAAGACAGTCGCCATAACCTTTCCGGCCGAAGGAACGGTCTTCGCCTTTTTTGGTGCAGATTCCCCCTTGGTAACCCATTGTTTAGATTGTTGTTTGGTCTTAGGAGTATAGTAATGTATCCATGTTTCATCCACAGTGACGAAACGATGCTTAAAGTCCTCCGGATTCTTCTGGAACAGCTGCAAACCATCCTTGCAACACTTCACACGATTCCGTTTTTGGTCAAGCGTGAGCAATCGCGGCACCCATCTTGCGGATAGCTTTCTCATGTCCAAATGTTTATGCAAAATATTATGTACCCGTTCAGTCGAGATGCCCACAGCACTAGCAATCTCACGCACCTTAACTCTTCTGTCATCCATCACCATATCATGGATTTGATCAATGATTTCTGGAGTCGTAACCTCCACAGGCCGTCCAGAACGTTCAGCGTCACTTGTGCCCATATGGCCAGTTCGAAAATTTTGAAACCACTTATAAACTGTTCTAATCGAAGGTGCAGAGTCACCATAATGTTTATCAAGCTTCTCTTTAGTCTCCTGAGGCGTTTTGCCTTTCATAAAGTAATGTTTAATCACCACACGAAATTCTTTTTCGTCCATTTCTTGAAAATCACTTGACTTCCTTGATTCACACGAATGCCAAACACAAAAAAATAGACCAATATGGCTGAAACTTCATTCAAGAGATGCTACTAACTAAACATGACCTCGATACGCGCCGATGGTGCCATCTCTCGGACTTTGCACGGGCTTTTCAAACCAGCCTCGTAGAATACGAATCTGCAAAAAATATATTGCTTTCTATTTTTAAAAAAAATGAGTTGACCTTGAAAACGCCATTCAAGGTCAAATTTCTTACTATCATTGTATCTCCCTCTTTGAGCCCTGCAACTTTTCTTTAAAACATTTTTTGGCAATGCTTATTTTTGCAGTTATTCGTATTTTTCAAGTTAAATGGGACACCCGGTACATATATATATATATATATATATATATATATATATATATATATATATATATATGTATATATGTATATATGTATATATATATATATATATATATATATATATATATATATATATATATATATATATATATATATATATATACATATATGTAGTAGTCGTTTTTCGGGTATCCCGTGTTAGCAACATTCAACGCCAAGTGATCAACGCTTTGAAAAAGATGGATGAGGTTCCATCGAAACGTCAGCGAAACTGTCCATCAAGGGACTTTAATATATATATGATTGTCTCTAACAATGTTCGTAATTACAGCTAAATTTAATTTACTTACAGTTATTATACAAAACGGTAGATTATTTTTACAATTGTTGCAAGTGACTTCGGTTTCTGGTAATAGTTTTTCACAGTATGGGCATGGAGTTGAAGGTTCCGCAGGATCACCACTTTCTTCACTATCTTTACCACCTTTAGGCGGTTTTCGAACTACTGCTTCGATTCTCTTGGCATATTTGGGGTCCACCTAAATATTAATATAATTAGTTAATATTTGGAAAAAGATATATATATATATATATATATATATATATATATATATATATATATATATATATATATATATGTATATATATATCGAGACGCATGTATACCGCTCTAACTTACTTGTTTTCTGTACTCTGGATTCATAAGAGTGGTGGCGTATTTGTAAGAGGCATGTTTCAAGCCAGCCTTATGACATTCTATAACAGTCGAGGTAAGAATAGGAACAACATCTAAAATAGAAAATAAATTGTACGAGAGTTTGCTTTTCACATTTTACTAAATTAAAGTAAGTAGCCAGAATCTAGAATCGCAGATATGTATGAATACAGGATGCATCACCAAAATCAGGACAAATCAAGCAATTTTTTTAAGGGCATCTTTTTTAATGAAAAATGAAGTTTGAAAATAATCGGTCAAGTGCAAGTTGAACTTGCGCAATTAGTGTTCCGTACGTTGATTGCTTTTAACATAAAAATTTTTGTTACAGATGTATAAAATGATCAGTGACTTCACAAAACACGCCCCAAATGAGTTTTCAACAAAGTTTGTTTCTAATCTTTACTGAAATCTGATGACCTTGAAATTTTTGTTTTTTTTAAATACCAGAAAAATTATTAAAGGTAATGCACTCGTGATAATTTTCGTTCAATCTACACCCCGTGGAGAATATTCCGGAATTTTTTCAAAATTTTTTGATAAGTACTTTTCGAGATAAGGCGGAGGACAGCGATTTTTTGCGATTTTTTAAAAATAATACAAAGAAAAGTGTGCGCAAGTATTACATTATATATACATTTTTTACTCGTGTTTTCACAAGCTTTTATTTGACACCACACTCGATAACCTAGTAAAATTATTTTTTTTCACTTCCGATTTCACCCCCCAAAACTAACCCCTTAAGTCAAATTTAACTCTCAAAACTACATGGCTCTGATGAGGCCATCAATTCCTGTATTTTTACCAAATTTCAACTTTCTATGTCAAATAGTTTCGGGGAAAATCGGGTGTGTGACAGACAGACAGACACCGAAGTGATCTTATAAGTGTTCCGTACGGAACACTAAAAAAAAAACGATTTGTTGTATGTATGTTAATAACAATCATTCAACCTATTCCTCATTAGCTTGAATAACGGCCTCCATTTTCGGTCTGAAGCCCGGGCACGCCCTCTGTAATTCCATGTTGTTCATATTAACGAACGCTGCCCCAACAGCAGTTATTATTGATGTCACTTGGGATGCCGAAACTTGTTTGTAACCCTTTCAACTACGCTCCATACGTAGTTATCCAAGGGATTAAAAATTTGGAGGCTACCCATATTTTCTATCCACGAATTCACTATATTATTCAGAAGTTTTAAATATACTTCTTTGGTCAGAGTTTCCGCTTTTTGGAAGAAATGCGGTGGCATGACATTACCCTTACTAGATACAACACCTAGTACGTGGACACATGCTGAAAACTTCGTTCTAGCAACAACGGGGAAACGGGGAGATCCTCGGGGTCATCAGCAAACCAGCGATCATTTCTCCGAATAATTTTGCACCAACAGTGAACATTTTTTCCGTTGGAGAAAAATTGATGCGCGGCGCCGCTTCATGTTTCAAAGAATAGATAAGCAGATTTTAGCGAGCCACTTGCTTAGTCCTAGCCTCTTCAGAGAGCATCTGTCTTATCTTAATTGTATAGAAAAGGTATCAAAGGTCCTCTTCAACAATTCTACGTATTATCGGCTTGCTTACATTCACCATCGACGCCAATTTTCGTAATGATTGCCCTGGGGCCTCCGAAATCAGCGCATGAGTCTTTTTGATGACTTCAGGGGTCCTTACGATACATTCTTTCAAGAGGTGCTTCCTCGCCGGGTACTGAAACTCTCATTGGACTGTTTCTTGAGCTTTATAGTTGGTTACAACGTCATAAATAGTTCATTTCGAGTATTCGAAAAACCTAATTATTTCCAGTGCTAAGCGGCCTCCGATGACCGTGACTCTTCGATTATACTCTGCACTTGTTTTCGACATGGCGACAATTTTGAGACTGATACTATTTACTTCAGTTCGTTTTGCTACTCGGATGCCAACAGCGACTTCTAGCGGAAGCATAATATAGCAGGATATTTCGATTGAAACTTGGTCGGACTTTATTGACGCACCATGTACATTATGAAAGACTAGAGTCTGTTTTAAAATGTGTTATGAATATACTTCTAGAAAAATTCATAAAAAAATTACAGCTATTTAGACTTACGGGCAGGAAATTTTGAAATATTATTAGCAACTCGTAAGAGCATTCTTGCTCCCTTTAAATCATCACCTCTCCTGACGTGAAGTCTAACCAATATGTAGCTATGTAGTAACATTAAATTTGTCGACATCTCGAACGGTATTTTAATGTTGTTCTGCCTTAGTTCCTGGTACATAGCGAACAGAACATCGTGAGCATTTCTACAAAAACATATAATAATTACATTAAATATTTAGTTATTCTGGACAACTGACGAGTAAAAACTATACTAATGGGCTGAAAAATGGCCTTCGACACTGTACAGTGAGATCACTTATGGAGGATTCTTCAAAAAATGAGGATACCAGACCACCTAGTCTTCTTAATCCAGAAATTATACAGCAACAACATCGCCTATGTTAGAGTTGAGAAAAATTTGTCTAAGCAATTCCAAGTCGGAATGCGGGTGACGCAGGGTTGTATCCTGTCTCCACTACTCTTCAACATATATGGTGAATGGATTATCCGCAAAGCGACGGAAGAGTGGAATGGAGGGGGTATCACTAGGAGGCAAAAAGTTCTTGAACTTAAGATACGCTGATGATACTACAATAGTGGTTAGTTCCAAGGAAGAAATGGTCAAACTGCTGCACCTAATCGAAAAGGTTAGTGCAAATGTCGGCCATTCACTATATCAAAAGAAATGTTCTCTTCTTATAATAGATCGAGCTAAAATTTTGCATCCTTTCAACAAAATCAACGATAGACCACTGAAGACAGATATTATATACTTAGGCCTCAGAATTTCTAACAAGGGGGGGCTGCGAAGAAGAAATTAAAAGAAGGATAGCGATGACCAAAACTGCAATAACAAGCCTAAGCAAAGTATCATCACAGAATACATAAAACACATGCCATGAAAGAATATAGGCTTTCAAAACTATATCCTACAGGCGGACACTCAGAATTTCCTGGACAGCTCATAGGACGCATGCATCTATTCTGAACGATCTTAAGATCCAAAATAGTGACCGGCTATTAACATCGATTTAGAGAAAAATAGCATCATTTTTTATCACATAATAAGGAGAGATGGCATGGAAAAGTTGCTGATCCAGGGGAAAGTGGACGGTAGAAGAAAGGGAGGGGGGGGGGGGTGAACAATTACCGGAGACTATTACGTTGGTTCATTGGACGGTTTGTATGGTCAAATCAAAAGAAAGGTCCGCATTTAGCGAAGAAAAAAGTGTTGTTTCACCAAGATAATGTATTGAATTGCACTATATGAAAGGTATCCAAATGTTGGAAGATCGCTGAAAGTGTATCGTTCTTGAAGGAAACTATGTCGAAGAGTAAAATCGATTTTTGGCGAAAATATTGGTTTTTTCTTCATAAGTTTCGACACTTTTTACTCCATGTAGTTCTACACTCCCCTGTTAATACCCTGGTCTCTTTTTAATAGGATGATTTGGGCCTTTCAAGACAATCTGTATCATATGTGTAACACTTGCACTTACCTATAAAAGCCGTTAATCTGCTCTTCGTTGGCGATAATTAACGCCGATTTAGACGCCTCTCTATACTGTTTCCTAGCCATATAAAGCCTGAACAAATATTTGGGATCTTTGGGTAAACCATCCGAATCGCCCAATAAAAAATTCGATTAAAACGTTAGCCAGAGATTCGTCGTTCGATGAGGCGACTACATCGATTGCTGTTGATACTGCTTCTTTTTCTTTGGAATTCGATTTACCAGCAACAAGTAGATGTTTCATTGCCTAAAATATTGAAATTAAAAACAATTCAAGAAACATAAAATTAATAATACGTGCGCTTTTCAAAATCAAAACTGTGGTATAGCCTGTCCCAAAATATAAGATCCTAATTTTTGCTGTTTTAAGTGTGCGGTATAAAAATTCTGACCTTTTGTTTATGATAGGTTGCAGAGACGGACTTAAGAATTTTATTCATTAATGCAAATAAATAAAATTATAAGTATTTTTGGAGATGTTTATTTATAGATGCATGTAAAAACAAATGGATAAGAAGTACAAATATACAGTTTAAATGAAAGGGGTTTACAAGAGGGGACATATTATATAAATAAAAATATACTTTAACTTAAGTCTAATTCGGTTTCACTATCACTGTCATCAGCTGAGGTAATTATTAATGCTTTTATATTATTAACATAAATATATGAATCTTCAACTTTAACAACGTGCTGAATGGAATTCTTCCAGCTTTTTTGTGCCCTTATTTTTGATTTAACTCGATGCCAAATATGTTCATTTGGATTAAACACACAATAATACGGAGGAAACCGCAAAACAGTGTGTCATATTTTCTCAGCCATACTATCACAAACATATTTCTTTTTCAATTTATAGTCTTTCAAAACTTCCAAAAGATCACTTTTTTTATAACTAAAAAATAAATGTCATTTTCTAACATATATTCCTGTATTTCCGATTTGGAGTTGGCTGCATTAGGAACCTTATTTACTAGGCAACTATGATAACTTGCATTGTCCAAAACTATAACACTCTGTTGAGGAACATTTGGCAAAAGGAAATTTTGAAACCAATTTTCAAAAAGTTCTGCGGTCGTCTCTTTGTGACAGTCCAAACTAGAATCTTTTCTGTTTTTTGCAGATAATAGTAGAAAATTTGAAACCCACCCCTTTTCAAATCGAGCATGCAGAATGGTTATTCGTTTACCTTTATTTAAAGGTGCGTTAGTCTGACATTTTGTACTGCTGTCAACCCACCCTTTTTGCACAGTGTCATGGGTATCGAACCCTGTTTCGTCAAGGTAAATTATTAGTGAATTCTCTGATAGATACTTTTTCACTTCTTGTAAATAAGTATGTCGCAAGATTCGTAATCTTCGTGACTCCATCACTATTTGCCTTTTGTTGATTTTTCGGAACATGAATCCCATTCTTAAGAGAATTCTGTAAAGGGTTGATCGGCCACAACGTATATTGGTCCCGTCCTGCACCAGTCTTAATTTTATTTTGTCTAGTCTCGGCACCAACTGCTCTTCATACATAGAATATATTTTTCTCCTGATAACGTCTTTTTCACAATTGTCTACATGATCTTTCCCTTTTTCCTGTTCCTGAGTGATGGTTTTCCTACAATACCCTTAATCGTAGAAATTGGGGTTTTTGTTAGTGTTTTTTGCAAAGCACTTTGTTTATTCAAATTTCTTTTTACCAAACTGTCGTAAACATTTTTCACTATTTGTTTAGCGTCAAGTGATAAATGTTTTCTCTTGCGATAGTCACTATTGCAATTTTCCCACGGACGTCACATAATTAACATAGAACCGTTACGTTGTAAGTAAAACTAAAAATAAAAATAATAAAAAAATTTTCGAAACTTAATGGGGACCTGTGGTCATTAGGATTATAGTATGATTCATAGGCTAGTATCTCTCCCCCTTAATAAAAATAATTTTCAGATAGAACTTAACATCATCAAACAAATCGCACTTAATAATGGTTATTCGTTAAATTTACTCGATAAAATCCTACAAAAAAAGGTAAATAAAAAAACCATCGATATGATTTATCCTAAAAGCAAAGAAAAGCAAACAATTACAAAGTTATATCATATATAGGTTACTCGACTTGAAAAATAGATAAAATCCTCAGAAGTGTAGACATTAAAGTAGCTTACAAAACAAACAATTCTTTAGGCAAATTTATTAAAAATAATAAAACTAAAACGGATAATCTTAAAAAATCAAGAGTTTCTCAACTAAATTGTGGAGATTGTGACAAAACTTACACAGGCCAGACTCGTAGATATTTTGGTAAAAGATTAGATGAACACTATAAATATTTCATCAAAGGAAAAACCGAATTCAATTATGCAAAACATATAATCGAGAATGGTCACACCTTCAATAATAATTTCAAAATTCTACGCAATGAGAACAAAAGCCAGAGATTAAACTTAATTAAGTCTCCAGATATAAACAAACTTAAAAATTCCAACTGTCTATTGAACGATCAGGTAGACCTTAATAATTCACCTTTGTTAAATATTTTCTATTAATATTTAATTAGTTAATGGTAAAAATAAATTTTCTTTTCTGGTTCCTATTTATATATTACCAGCTTTATTCTTTAATGTTCAGTAATTCAGAATGTAACGTCAGAAGAAGCTACTGTGATACCGAAACATGTTACGGTGTATTACAAATATAGTGAAAAGTTTGTGTAAATAATTGTTTTATTAACAATAAAACTACTTAATTACTTTGTTAACTGTCACTAAATATATTTGTAAAGATTTTACAATTGCGTTATCGCGATTTCGTAGTACAACTACATTGTCAAACGCTTAACTAAGACTAAAACAGATTTTTGGTATTTTATGTTTTTATGATGAACAGATGTGGGTCTATTTTATATTAAAAAACTTTGAACAAAGGAGAATTTGCTACGTCTAATTGACTATTCAGTAAATTTATATTATGGTCCTTTGAATGTCTGTAAATTTCTATAGATTCTAAGAAGTTGAGTTTTGACCCTTTAGGTGCCATATGGAGTATTTGTAAACAATCGATATTGGGAAAAGTATGGCCTGTTTCTAAGAAATGTTTAGCAAAGTGTGATTTTTCATTTTTTAGCCTATAAGAGGCATTGTGTTCTGCGAATCTTGTCTTGAAATTTCGTCCCGTTTGGCCTACGTAACAGCTATTGCACTCTTGACAATTAAGTTTATAAACTCCTGATTTATTATATTTATTAGTTTTATCTTTGGCATTAAAAAATATATTGGATAATTTTTGAGCGGGTTTTAAAGCTATTCTTGTTTTTTCGGTCGGTGTTTATCATTATATGTTTTATTTTTTCTTTTTTAATATTTGGGTCACCTATGTTTTTTGTCATTGAATCAGCCACAAAAAACATAGGTGACCCAAATATTAAAAAAGAAAAAATAAAACATATAATGATAAACACAAAAAACACTACTTGCAGTAACCAAGAACAATTAACGATAGCGTCCATTCAGTCTAAAATAAAAGAGAATAACTTACTAATAACAAAAGCAGACAAAGGCAACTCCATCATAGCTCTTGATAAAAACCATTACATTCAAAAAGTAAATGATTTTTTGGAAAAGAAAATCCAGTAAAACTAAAAAAAGATCCAACGGATAAAATTCAAAAACAACTCAAGACCCTGCTAAATGAAACCCTGAGCATTGTGGATGAAAGAGAAAAGTTTAAAATAATAAACCAAAATCCTACATCACCAAAACTTTATGGCCTGATAAAAATACATAAAGAAAATTCGCCAATAAGACCAGTAGTATCGTACAGCAACACCCCCCTAAAAAATCTGGCAACACATCTCAACACCATCTTCAAAGAAATTACACAATTCAATCCAAAATACAAAACAAAAAACTCTATAGACCTTACAAATAAACTTAAAAATATCTCCATCCCAAAAATAACGCCCTTCTGGTTTCATTCGATGTAACAAATATGTTCTCCAATATCCCAAATAAAGATTGTTTAGAAATTATAAAAACTATGTTACAAAAAAACAACGTCAATATAACAATACAACAAGATATATTGAAACTGTTCGAATTTTGTATATCCGAAAATTATTTTCAGTTCAATAATCAATTTTTCAAACAAAGAGATGGACTTGCCATGGGGTCTCCACTTAGTCCTTTGCTAGCCGAAATCTTTATGTCAGAATTGGAAAACAGTTTTCTAAGAACTCAACACGCGAAAAATATTCTCTTTTGGTTTAGATATGTGGACGACATCTTAGTATGTTTCCTTGGAAATGATACTGAACTAAATTCCACTTTAAATCAGCTAAATAATTTACACCTCAACATAAAATTCACACTTGAAAAGGAAACCGATAATAAAATAAATTTCTTAGATATTACAATTTTAAAAAAGGAAAATAGACTAGAATTCTATATCTTCCGCAAACCAACCTTTTCAGATGTCACCATCCCAGCTGACTCAATACACCCTAACTCCCATAAACTGGCAGCCTATAGATCTATGATCCATAGGGCCTTCAATATCCCTCTTAGTAAAAATAATTTAAAAAAAGAACTGGACACAATCAAAAATATAGCACTCAATAACGGCTTCCAACCTAAAATAATTAATACCTTAATAAGCCGTAAACGAAAACAAATCACTCTCAGCTTAATCTACCCCGTAAAAGAATACCGAGAAAAGAAAACATTCATACCTCTGACATATTTTGGTCCCATCTCGGATAAAATATCCCAAGTTCTCACGACCGAAAAAAACATAGAATAGCTTTAAAACCCGCTCAAAAATTATCCAATATATTTTTTAATGCCAAAGATAAAACTAATAAATATAATAAATCAGGAGTTTATAAACTTAATTGTCAAGAGTGCAATAGCTGTTACGTAGGCCAAACGGGACGAAATTTCAAGACAAGATTCGCAGAACACAATGCCTCTTATAGGCTAAAAAATGAAAAAATCACACTTTGCTAAACATTTCTTAGAAACAGGCCATACTTTTCCCAATATCGATTGTTTACAAATACTCCATATGGCACCTAAAGGGTCAAAACTCAACTTCTTAGAATCTATAGAAATTTACAGACATTCAAAGGACCATAATATAAATTTACTGAATAGTCAATTAGACGTAGCAAATTCTCCTTTGTTCAAAGTTTTTTAATATAAAATAGACCCACATCTGTTCATCATAAAAACATAAAATACCAAAAATCTGTTTTAGTCTTAGTTAAGCGTTTGACAATGTAGTTGTACTACGAAATCGCGATAACGCAATTGTAAAATCTTTACAAATATATTTAGTGACAGTTAACAAAGTAATTAAGTAGTTTTATTGTTAAAATGTACTGTCACAAAGTAACGGACCACTCAATCAACTCTTTAATTGTTTTATTATTTTTTCACATTTGCCATAATTATTACGGATTTTGTCTTTGAATTGTTGTGGCTGTTACTTGATGGAAATTCATAACGAATGTAATGAATGAGTAATATTGTCAAATTTCCACTTTATTTAGTTTCACTGAAACTGTATGACGCGTTTCGCTATACTATAGCTTCTTCTGATACAAAATGATATTTGAGTATTAGTGTTGTTACATTTTTATAAATACCCTAATGTAGATAGGTAATAAAATTAATACTATATGCTAATGAATATTGCTGGGAAATCCATTCTGAATATTAATTGTATAAATTGAGTAAAGGGGAGTTACCATGGGCCAGACAGGTATCTTTTTGTTCGTTTAAAATGATGTCTGAATTTTTAATTCTATTTATTTCTAAATTTTCTAATAGGTTTAATTTGACGCCTTTGTTTTGTATGTGTAGAATTTTAAATTTATCGTCAAAAAGATGATTTGATTCTGTTAAATGATTACTGTACGCTGAGTCAGTTTTGTTTTTTAAACATAAAAGAAGCTATTTAAAAAACAAAACTGACTCAGCGTTCAGTAATCATTTATCAGAATCAAATCATCTTTTTGACGATAAATTTAAAATTCTACACATACAAAACAAAGGCGTAAAATTAAACCTATTAGAAAATTTAGAAATAAATAGAATTAAAAATTCAGACATCATTTTAAACGAACAAAAAGATACCTGTCTGGCTCATGGTAACTCCCCTTTACTCAATTTATACAATTAATATTCAGAATGGATTTCCCAGCAATATTCATTAGCATATAGTATTAATTTTATTACCTATCTACATTAGGGTATTTATAAAAATGTAACAACACTAATACTCAAATATCATTTTGTATCAGAAGAAGCTATAGTATAGCGAAACGCGTCATACAGTTTCAGTGAAACTAAATAAAGTGGAAATTTGACAATATTAGTCTTTCATTACATTCATTACGGATTTCCACCGAGTATCGGCTGAAACAATTGTATTAAAAAAAAAAACTATAATTACCGACTTTCAAAGGAATCAATTAGACTTGAAGTTTTGCGTTTTAAAATTATAATAACTTTAAAATTTTATAAAAGGGTGAACGGTCTAAACATTTTTGTTTACCCTCGATAAGGAGATAAGACCCTGAAATAAAAAATTATAAAATATACACGGAGAGTTTCTGTTACTTTGAACTGGAAGCACTGTGTACCTCTGGACATTCTTTAACTAGCACTTATACAACTTAGTGTCTTGAATTATTGAAAAGGCTATCAACTACCCCCATTCTATCAATCAAAATCATAAAAAAAATACACCCAGAGAATTAGTTTCATCCTGAGTTTGAGATATTTTAACTGGTAGTTATACAGTTTTGAGGATCACTTCACTGTCTGTCCGTCTGTCACCTGATTTTCTACGAAACTATTTGACAAAGAAAGTTGACTTTAGGAATTGATGGCCCACTCAGAGCCGTGTAGTTTTGAAAGTTAAATTTTGACTTAAGGGGTTAGTTCGGAAGTGAAAAAAAAAATTACCAGGTCATCGAGTCGGGTGTCAAAAGAAAGTGAAAATACGAGTTAAATATATGTAATATTTACGCGCACTTTTCTTTGTGCTATATACCAACTAGTTCTATGATTATGACAACTATTAAAATATTTCACTGGACGGAGTGCCTTCTACTTAAAATATATATTGTTCATTTTAACTTATATCTTTACCTTATGATATTCTCTAGCGTGAAACCAATATTTTCCAGCCAGCAAAAGGTCCCTTTCATTTTCGAAATGCAATGCCACATTGGCAAAATCACTCGGTTTTATTTCATCTTCGGTAAAACTGTTAAGCAGGATTTCACCGTAGAGTTGAATTTTTCCATTTTTCTTCGCTAATTCAAAAGCATCTTCCATACATATTGAGAGTACCAGGAATCTTATAGCTGAAGTAATGTCATTTAATTTTTGAAAAAACCTACGAATAATAATTAATCTCCCTCAAGGGATGTTTTTGAAAAGGAATTTCATTGGTTGGAGATGTTTGATATTTTGGAAGAACTGAAATTTGCTCACGACCTCTAAAATACTTAAAATTATAATTAAAGTTTTTTTTCTAATGATTAAGACCGTAATTACTATTATTATCATGATTTAAAGATAAACTATTTCCTGATTGAAAAAAAAAAATGCAGTAAGCAAAAAGTTGTAATTTTGGTGCCAATACGTAATTTTACTTTTTAAATGAAGAAATTAATTTTAACCAGTCTGTAGTACTCAAAGGCCACGAAAAACTAAGCATTTTTTGTGGCCTATCAAGAATTAAACATGAGAAAAGTTCATTAGTCCGCAAATTTCATAAAATCATTGCCATGACAGTTAATATTCTATGAACTGATTCTTATTTATAATGTTTCATTTCGCTCTAAATTCCCAAAGTATTAAATAATTTCAAACTCAACCAATCTCTTCCTCCACTCTTACCCTTACCAATCTCAACTAATACCCAATTCTACCCTCTTTCCTTTACCTTTCCCATCTGCAACATTTTCACCCCCATGTCTTTAGTCATTTTCTTATTTCGTGTAACATCATTAGGTAGGACTTCATCCGTAGTCACTTGCTAAATACTAATTGTTTTACTGATTAACTGAAGTTTTTTCCTCTTGGTTACCCTGCATTATATCTTTAGTTCAATATAACACTTACCTTTGAAAATATCTATCAACTAAGTACGTATTACTTAATAGCTTTCTCGGGGTAAATTTTTTTTTTCCTTACAGAAGCTTTGTAGTGAGCAGCAGTGCTCCAAAGGTATCAAGACCTTTTTTTTTACTTTGGTTCAGTGATCTCTGATCTTAAGAAACTCAAGAAATTAAACTATAACCAGCTATTACTTGGCGGTATGGTCGAGCCGGTGGAGTTCCATGTTAATCATACACCGTCTTTCCAAAAAGTTCCCGGACTGATTTTTTCCCCGGCCTTAAGCAACGCCATTTCGTAAACAATAGTAAAAGCTTGAATTCACATTTGTAAACAACACATTTGCCTTCAACCAGTCAGTTGTGATCAGGCAGTGCTGAGTAGAAGACGTGCGAACTGTATGTATCGTAGACGTTGTGTCACAAAATTGTGATGGAGCAGCGAGCAGTGATCAAATTTCATGTGAAACTTGTGAAACCTTGCAAAAAATCTGCGATGATGATTGTTTATCGGGTTCACAAGTGTTTGAATGGTTTAAACGCTTTCAGGAAAGATAGAACACAGAAGAAATATGTCCCGAAACGCTAGCCAATATATCAAGGTATTATTCGATTTCGACAAAACTCCAAAATGGCGGACTATTTTTTGAAAAACTTTTATGAAACTCTGTATATATAGGTTTTTGGGGTCGCTGATTACCAATATGAAGTTCAAATTTCAAAAAACAAAATGGCGGCTCCAAAATGGCGGACTATTTTTGGAAAACCGTGACTTATTTTTGTGAAACTCTGTAGAAATGGGGTTTTAGGCTCGCTCATTTAGAATATGAAGTTCAAATTTTAAAAAACAAAATGGCAGCTCCAAAATGGAGGACTATTTTTGGAAAGACGTGACTTATTTTTATGATATTTTTAATGAATTTTTAAACAATTTGCTACATTATGCAACAATTTCAAGAATTTTAAAATTATTTTTACAATTTAGTACTAATTTATTGAACTTTTCAAGTATTTTTCAATTTTAGCAACAATTTCCGGAAGTTGTAAACAATTTGCTACATGTTGTAACATTTTTCCGAATTGTTTAACTAACTTTATTACTCTGCAACAATTTACAGAATTTTTCAAACAATTGTTTGAATTTTGTAACATTATCCCGAATTTTTTAGCAATTTTTTTAAGCTTGCGACACTCTCGAATTTTCAGAAAAACGGAATTCAAGCACACCTTTGCACAAAACCTAACACAGATACCAAACTTGCGAGATCTAGCACTCAATTTTTTTAATATTTTGGCAAAAAAATGTCTAATAAACAACCTTCAACTGGTTTCACGTTAGAGTTCAATGGAGTTTTTAACTTATTGCTTGTTCTTTAAAGATTTTTGGGAATACTTTCTTAAAAAACTCGATAATTGAACAGTTAATTACTCACTTAACATTAAGTAAATATGAAATTCCAGAAACACAATGAAATTGTACTCACCTTCAAGGTCAGAATTCATTTTATACAACAATTATACATTCACTTTTATACTTTCTATACTAGATTCAACTTGATGACGTCTGACGTGCTTCACTTGCACTCGACGCTTCGAAATGAAATGAAAGTTGTGAGACAGGTGCAAGCGGAAGATGCACCTAAGTGGTCTTATATCATAGTAGACGAATTGGCAGAAGTATTCAAACAGGTAAAATTCCTAAATAAAATCGTTTATTTCTTACATTATGGTCAGCTGTTCGGGTTTTCGGACTACTGTGCAGGAATCGCTCGAGGATGATGCAAGGTAAGGCATCCCAGCACAAGTTCCACCGTGAAAATTCGTCATCTTCTGCAAACCTACCATCAGCGTTCACGCAGATTGATGGCAGAAAAAAGCGTAACATATCTAAATCAAGTGCTCAAGACATTGTCTGAAATGTTTTGAACAAGAGGAAAGTGTGTGCGAAGTTTGTTTCCCACAGCCTGACACCTGAACAAAAACAGTAACGGCTGGACGCCAGCCGAAACTTCATCGAAATGAAAAATCGATACGATTCTTTTCTGCAGAAAATAATCACGGGCGCTGAGACGTGATGTTATCAATACGAGCTTACAACAAAACGGCAAAATCCGCAATGGCTCGGTAGTGGTTCGGCGAGAGCGAAGAAAATGCCACTGACGAAGTCAAGAACAAAGACGATGCTCGTCGCATTTTGTGACGTTTAAGGAATTATCCACAAAGAATTTGTTCCCGATGACACTACAGTGAACGCAAAGAACTACGATGAAACGGAAAGAATTTTTTCTTGCTACATGACTACGCGCCCGGTCATACGGCTGGAATTGTACGGCAGGTTTTGGAGCTAAACCAAGTATCTGTACTCCTTATTAGCCTGATTAGCCCCTTTTTTAATTCCAAAAATCAGGATCCACATAAAGGGTCAACGAGATGACGATACGGAGGTCGTTAAAGCCACTGATGATCTCAAAGAGGAGATTTTTTAACAGTGTAATATTGGACTGTGTAGAAGATTTGAAGTAATAAGTGTTCACTTCTAATTTTTCCATTTTTTTTATTAAGGCAGTCCAGGAATATTTTGGACAGACGGTGTATTTTATGTAGAATCCGTCCCACGCCAGCTTAGGCAACCTCCATAAGTTTGGGTAACCTCAAGTTATTTTTAATACAGCTTTTAGGCAACAATTCTTACCTCTAGTCTTACCTATATCTTTGTCTCACTTATGTAACAAGCCTTTTATAAATGAATATATGATAATTACAAGAACCACTGGGCGCATTTTACTTGCTTCATAACACTCACTTGTGAAAATTATGCTATCCAAGCTGCATTAAAATGTAAACAAAATTAAATTTCAAAAATTTGTGAACTTACTTGGCCACAAGTTTAGCACCCTCTATACTTTTTAGTTTCTTGTACAATTTCGACAGCCACTTCGGGATTATTTAAATGTTCCAAATGCAACCTTATCAAAGAGTCATAATCCTTAGCTTTCTCATATGCCTTAACGGCCTCCTCATATTTTCCCTCCTTTTCTTTCGCCTTTGCATATTGCAGATATATCTTGTTCGATGTTACGTAAGGTAAGAGCTCGCCGATTTTTGACCAATTTTTAAGAATAATGTAATTCGATGCAGCTTTATCGTACTAAAAAAAAAGTAATATTGTTCATACAAAGATTTTAATAATAATTATTTAAGAAGAGGTCATAGATCAAGATTGGTATATCAGTGCAGTCTCGTTCCTGAAACTAAAATACACGCTTTAAGACAAATTTGCAAAAGTAGCGTGTTTATATAAGCGGGCGGATTCAAAAGTCGGGGAAAAAATAAGGTAATAATATTTTTTAGCAAGTATAAAAATTTATTTCTCAACATAATTTCCATTGAGCTCAATACATTTGGTCCCAGCGTGAATCCGTTTGTTTTATTCCCTCAGAAAAGAAAATGTTTCTAACTATGCATAATACTTGTTTTTATATTAGTTAACAGAAAAATCGTTCAGCGTATGGTAGAATCTGCGAAGGAAGTAGCATGACGATGAAAATCCATGAAACAAGACACGGTGGCATATAAGTTAAAAACTTTGAATAAAGATATAAGGAAATGTATTAGAAGAGATTTTAAGAAACTATAACAATGAAAAAATTGAAGAAACTCTGCAGAACAAGAAGGGTATAAAACTTTTACGATGATCATTAAATGAAGAACAACTACAAATAACAAAATTAGTAGATGAGAACAACCAAATAATAACTCAAACGAATGAACTAAGAATGAATATAGAGAGATTCTACAAGGACTTTCATGAGAGTAAAGTTGAACCACCACCAGATAAAAGCGAGTCACTTCGAATACGAGTAATGAATGAAGGATAAAATGGTAAGAGGAAGAGCAGCAGGTGAAGACGGCATATTTGTCGAAATGTTGCAATAGGGCGAAGAGCCCATATTACGAATGCTAGATATATTATATAATAAGTGCCTCGATATGTGCGATGTACCTCAAAATTGGGATAATGTTGTGGTAGCCCTGCTCTTCAAAAAAGGAGATAAGTCTAAATTAATCAACTATAGATCATCAACATAATAACTGCGAGACTCGCAAAGAAATTGGACGTTTACCAACCCAGAGAACAAGCCGGTTTTAGAAAAGGCTCTAGTACACTGTAACCTTAATAGAAAAGTCAAACTAGTATAATTTTAAGATTTGGGTGACCTTTGTGGATTACGAGAAAGTGTTTGACTTCCTTGAATTATGGGCAACATTAAATAGTCTAAATAACTGTAGAATTGACAGCAGTTACTCGCAGATTATTCAAAATATATATAAAAATACAACATTTCAGACAGTATTGAAAAAAATATCAATAAGCCTAGGTAATCATAAGAAGCCAGACGACTTATACTGTACCTTACCTGTTCACATTTCTCGAAGAGCATGGCCGCTTCGGCATACTGTCTCTTTTTATCGAGGATCTCGGCACATTCTTTAATCAGTTGTTTATTAAGCAGCTCCACCGCTATACTTATGCCGTGCCTGTAGTTGCCACAATGTAATGTAGTGCGGGCAATTCCAGCTTTACAAGTGAAAACGTGTTCTGCACTAACGTTTTCTTGCAATCCTTTTTCATAATGGACTAAGGCTTCCGAGTAGTTACCACTGAAATAATTTATTTGCTGTTTAAGATGTTTTTACGTTGTTATATTGAGAATAATTTTTTATAATCATAATAATAATTAAACAATTAACAGACTCGATCGTTACTTGATTGAAATTCATACTACATACATAAAATACTAAAGGACCCAGCACATTTCTTATGGGAAGTAGCCCTCGGTAAAATTGTCTGAAATCGATATATGTTATTCCTCTCGAGCTCCTTTTCAAAAGTTCTCATGGGCACAAAGTCGGAACATGGACAATTTTTCGGATATCGAGGGTAAAAAGACGATTTTCGGAAATTTTGTCGATAACAACATTGAGCCGTCAGGTTGTTTATGTGCCATTCTCCGGGGTATACGGACCTTTTTTTCGGTCGCTGATTCTAAATCTGGTGTCAAAAATGACATTTGATAGTTGGCAGCTGTCCAAAAACTGCCAACTCGCATTATTTCTAATAAAATGCCTATCAGAATATACATCGGGTCGTTTTACGGTCGCTGATTCCAACTCCGGTGGCAAAAATGTCATTTGAAACTTGGCAGCCACCAATAAAATGTCAGCTCACCTGCAACCACTTGCAACAAAATGTTCATCAGAATATATATCAGATGATTTTTTTTATCGACTTTTAGCATTACCCGGGAACAATGACGTAGTAGATTTCTGTTTCCTTTGGGGTCCTTGTTTACTGCGAGTCTCCGTGCCTCTCACGATTGGGGTGCTTGATTAGGGTATGTATAATCTGATGGGTATTTTATTAGAAATAAGGCGAGTTTACAGTTTTTGACAGCTACCAACTGTCAAATGTCATTTTTGACACCAGATTTGGAATCAGCGACCGAAAAAACCCCCGTATGCCCCGCATAAAACAACATCACGGCTCTACGCTGTTATCGACGAGATCTCCGAAAATCGTCTTTCTACCCCCGAGATCTGAAAAACTGTCCATTTTTCGACTTTGTGTCCATGGTAAGTTTTGATCAGGAGCTCGAGAGGAATAACATCTATCGATTTCAGACAATTTCACCGAGGGCCACTTCCAATAAGAAACGTGCGGGGTCATTTTTTAGTAAAATTTCCACTTTTATTGATTTTTAGTGTTCCGTACGGAACACTTAGAAGATCACTTCGGTGTCTGTCTGTCTGTCACACCCGATTTTCTCCGAAGCTATTTGACATAGAAAGTTGAAATTTGGTAATAATATAGGAATTGATGGCCTCATCAGAGCCATGTAGTTTTGAGAGTTAAATTTTGACTTAAGGGGTTAGTTTTGGGGGGTGAAGTCGGAAGTAAAAAAAAAATTTTTTACTTGGTTATCGAGTATGGTGTCAAATGAAAGCTTGTGAAAACACGAGTAAAAAATGTATATATATAATGTAATACTTACACGCACTTTTCTTTGTATTATTTTTAAAAAAAAAATAGCGAAAAATCGCTGTCCCCCGCCTTATCTCGAAAAGTACTTATCAAAAAATTTTAAAAAAATTCCAGAATATTCTCCACCGGGTGTAGATTGAACGAAAATTGTCACGAATGCATTACCTTTAATAATCTTTCTGGTATTTAAAAAAAAAACAAAAATTTCAAGGTCATCAGATTTCAGTAGAAATTGGAAACAAACTTTGTTGAAAACTCATTTGGGGTGTGTTTTGTGATGTCACTGATCATTTTATACCTCTGTAACAAAATTTTTTATTTTAAAAGCAATCAACGTACGGAACACTAATTGCGCAAGTTCAACTTGCACTTGACCGGTTTTATTATACTTGAGACGTGTTTCGCTAATACATTAGCTTTATCAAAAGTATGGGTATAGAATGAAATAAACATTTTCGATGGTTTAATTAGTAAATATTTACAGGTAGGTCGTACCTAAAAGATAACAACAAAACTCAATAATTTAGCAAATTATCTCCTCACAATGGGGCATTTCCGAGGCCGTTGACCATTTAATAATGTGTTTGTATTCTTTTTCTTATTGATCTCGAGGGGCTCAAATAAATTTAATTTATGCGATTTGTTCTGAACGTGTAAAATATGGAAATTATTATCAAATATATGATTCTCTTCTATTAGATGTTTGGTATATGAAGAATCAGTTTTACTTTTTAAAAAACTTTTATTATATTCTGAAATTCTTTGTTCGAAAATTCTACCTCTTTGTCCTATGTAAAGTTATTTCAAGAACCACAATTAAGTTGGTAAACACCAGATTTATGTTTGATATGTTTGTTTAAGTTGTTATTTGTACTGAATATGATTGGACGTTCTGTTTTCTTAAGTATTTTGCGATTTCTTCAGTTGTTGGGCACCTATAGGTTAATATTGCGTAATTATTATTAATAGTTTTTGTTTTCAGATACATTAGATTAATTATTTGTTGTAACTGTTTTTTGCGTAAAATTGTATCTACAGTTTTTTACATTAAATCCGTTGTTTAATAAGATTAAGTTCATTTAAAAAAATAGTGTTTTATTCTTATTTAATAATTAAACCTTGTATCTAATACTAATTATAAAGAATAGGTAAATTGTCATGGTTGTAGCCTAGCCTCCCCCATAAAGCTGAGAGTCCTGTTAAGCTCAATAGAAGCAAATAACCGAATACATTATAAATAATTATATGATATGTGACTGACAGCAAAAGATCCGATAAAAATAGAAAGAATAGTAGAAAAAGAAGTAAGAACGTGTCGCGTTGTTCATTAAAAAATGTAATTAATTAAAAGTTTTTACATCATTCGGCAGTAAAGTATTGTCATTAAAATGCTAATGATTCAGTGGTTCGTCCAGTTTCCATCCGAGTCGATGATCGCCTGGCATCTTCAGACCATACTTTCGACGAGATTTTCCACGTATTCTTGGGGCAAATATTTCCAAATTGTCTGAATTTTCCGTGACCGCTGCTTCCTGGCGCACATAGGGAAATATAAAGCATTTTTTGGACAAAAATCGAGACGTGGCTTACGTTTTTGACCAATTTGAACACATACTCATTTTAAATACTCGCGAACACTTCTAGTTTACTCTCCAACTGCAGAATTTTAAATAAATTCACTTATGATTATATCTGATTATATATCCGTTATGTGAAAAATACATATTTACCCCATATTAGGAAAATTTGACTAAATTTGGTATTTTAACGTATATACGTACAGTTTGAATTTGAAGATAATTTTTAAAAAAATGTGATACTCTAACCTCAAAGCTTCCAGATGCAAACATTCCTAATCGTAAAAATGGAATAGTTCTTTACAATCAAAATTGTCCCTGTAAATAACTTTTTAACCTCAAAAAAGTTTAAAAACATCAATATTCTTGGTTATAAGTAGGGCATTTCTTTTATGTAGTTCATAAAAGTATCTAAAATACAATAGCTTTTTATATATAGATCGACTGACAGGCGAACAAAAAGCTACGTATGGTAAGTTTAAACCTAACATAACATAATAGGTAGAGTTATGAACGAGCAGAAAGGTATATACGAGGCTGGTTTGAAAAGTCCGTGCAAAAATAAAAACTACTTATGTGTTTGGGGTAAACCTTTTTTATTTTTCGACATAGTCTCCTTTTAGGCTTATACACTTCGTCCAACGATGTTTTAGTTTGTTGATTCCTTCCGAATAATAGGATTTGTCCAAGTCTGCAAAATATCCATTAGTGTCTGCAATCACCTCCTCGTTTGAATAAAATCTTTGTCCCGCCAGCCATTTCTTCAAATTGGGGAACAAATAGTAGTCCGAGGGAGCCAAGTCTGGAGAATAGGGGGGATGTGAAACGAGTTGGAATCCTATTTCCATTAATTTTGCGACCACAACTGCTGAGGTGTGTGCTGGTGCGTTGTCGTGATGGAAAAGGACTTTCTTGTGGGCCAATCGCGGGCGTTTTTTTCTTGCAGCTCGGTTTTCAAACGGTCCAGAAACGATGAATAATATTCACCTGTAATAGTTTTACCCTTTTTCCAGATAGTCGATGAGGATTATCCCTTGCGAATCCCAAAAGACAGTCGCCATAACCTTTCCGGCCAAAGGAACGGTCTTCGCCTTTTTTGGTGCAGATTCCCCCTTGGTAACCCATTATTTAGATTGTTGTTTGGTCCCAGGAGTATAGTAATGTATCCATGTTTCATCCACAGTGACGAAACGACGCTTAAAGTCCTCCGGATTCTTCTGGAACAGCTGCAAACCATCCTTGCAACACTTCACACGATTCCGTTTTTTAGTCAAGCGTGAGCAATCGCGGCACCCATCTTGCGGATAGCTTTCTCATGTCCAAATGTTTATGCAAAATATTATGTACCCGTTCAGTCGAGATGCCCACAGCACTAGCAATCTAACGCACCTTAACTCTTCTGTCATCCATCACCATATCATGGATTTGATCAATGATTTCTGGAGTCGTAACCTCCACAGGCCGTCCAGAACGTTCAGCGTCACTTGTGCCTATATGGCCAGTCCGAAAATTTTGAAACCACTTATAAACTGTTCTAATCGAAGGTGCAGAGTCACCATAATGTTTATCAAGCTTCTCTTTAGTCTCCTGAGGCGTTTTGCCTTTCATAAAGTAATGTTTAATCACCACACACGAAATTCTTTTTCGTCCATTTTTTGAAAATCACTCGACTTCCTTGATTCACACGAATGCCAAACACAAAGAAATAGACCAATATGGCTGAAACTTGGTGTGCGTTCATTCAAGAGATGCTACTAACTAAACATGACCTCGATACGCGCCGGTGGTGCCATCTCTCGGACTTTGCACGGACTTTTCAAACCAGCCTCGTACTACAAGCTTTAAACCAACATAACCTAATGCATCAAGTCATAAGTGAGCAGAGAAGCATATACGACAAGCCTTGAACCTAACATAATCTAATGCATCAAGTCATAGGCGAGCAGATAGTCATATATAACGAGATTTAAACCTAACATAAACTAATGGGTTTGAGACATAAGAAAGCAGAAATGTATACACCACAAACTTTAAACTTAACATAACTTAATAGTTAGAGACATAAGACGACAGAAAGGTATATACCCCAAGCTTTACAGAGACAATTCTTTATCAGCTGGATCAAAATGCACAAAGTTATCATATTCAGATAGATTTGTGCAGGAAAGAAATGTTCCATTCTTACGATTAAAAATGTTGCAACTGGAAGCTATTTTTTTGAGATTAGAGTATCACATTTTTTAAAAATTATCTTCGAATTGGAACTGAGAAGGTTAATATATGTAAGTATATACGTTAAGATACCAAATTCAGTCGAATTTTGTACTATCCCTAATATGGGGTAAATATGTATTTTTCATATAACCGATATATGATCAGATATAATCATAAGTCGATCCGTGTACACCTTCTTACTACAAAGCTTCTGCTTTGCTACTGCTTCTCCATTGGGCTTGCATCGGGTGACTAGGATGGCCAAATTAGTGTGACGAAACCGGATTCCCCCTTCCACTAGCTACATGTTTTACTCCAATGTTTGGGGTCATTATCCTCTTGAAAAATCCACTCCTCGATGAAAATTATCGACAAACCACCGTTTGGCAGTCGGTACTAATGCCTTCTTGTACATCTGGAGCATTTTTTCAGGTTTCAAATGGTAAGTAAAGATAAGAGTATCCCAAAACCTTTTTTTCGAAAGATATCTCCAAACACGGATCTTCACAGGGTGTTTCACAGTGCGCTGATCCAATCGGTTAATGGAAATTGACCAGGCTCGTGGGATGATAACATAACCGCAAAATCGTCATCATCCAAAAAAATTACATCGTTCCAGTATTCCTCTGCCCACGCGAGTAGTTTCTCTCTGTATTTTTTGCTCAGTAATGGTTTCTTGAGTGTACTTAGCCACTTCAAATCGTTAGCTCGGAGATGAGTGAGCATCCTTTCCTACAATATAGCCAAACCTTGTTAAAAGTTAATTGAATATTTCGGGAAAACCTGTTAATAATCATTTATTCCTCCTTACCCGACACTTTTCCTCTCGAACCACTTTCTAGAAGATCATTAACATTTTTTAATTGAGAGTATTGTTTCACCCACTTGCTAACGAACGCCCTCGACTTGCTCATATACTTAACAGCCGCTGTAGGCGCCATTTTCGAACCTTTTGGATGATTACATAAGAACGGCCTCAAAGCGCCAAGCTTATGCATCACTCATGTTCGATAATGTACTCTTTAACCATAAATAAGGTTAGAAATGAATCTCTTTCCACAAAACCTCAAAAAAAAAGGAATTTCTTTTACCAACTACAAGTTATAGGCGACGCGTTCTTATTTAATCGACTGTATATTGCGAACAGGTTGGGACTGATCATGACAACAGACCGACGAAAATCAGAACTTATGTGAGTTGTAATTTACAAAATTAAAAAAAAAATGTGTTTTCTAAAATATCCGCTTTTTAACAGTTTTTTTTTATGGGTCTAGCACACGTGCTGCAGGGAAGAAGTCCCTAAAGCGCTACAGGAGCGACACGTGTGCGGAAAAAGCGATTCACGTTGTTCTTGAATCGCTGTAAATTGTACTCGGTGGGAAACACAGTCCTGGGCAAATTATTCCAAAGGGATGATGTTCTCCATATAAAAGACTGCTTGAAAAGCGTTGTACGAGGAGTAACAAGCTGAACCTCATACGGATGTGAAGTATTAGCGTGACGTGTACTTCTAACATGCACCGCTCTGGGAGGAATTAAGCGGGCCACATCGTTGGAACACTTTCCATGAAAATACTTGTAGAATAGGCTCAAGTCGTCAACCGTTCTTCGATGTTTCAGCGAATCAAGACCGCCGGTCAGTTCCGGGTCTCCAATCAGACGAACAGCTCTTCTCTGAACAGAATCCAACAAATGCAGTGTATGTTTGGGAGCGGAGCCCTAAACATGGGAGCAGTATTCCATAGTTTGTCGAATTTGAGCTTTTTAAAGAATTAACAGTTGTTGTGGAGTGTAAAGCTTTCTGGTTCGAAATAATATTCCTAACTTTTGAGAAGCTCTCTTTGCTATGCCTGCAACATGTTCATGCCAGGATATATTTGCTCCCAAATTAACGCCCAAGAAATTAAGTGACGATGTTCGAGGAATGGAGTGCCTCAACATAACTACTTCGGGTTCAGCAACATTAACTTTTTTAGAAAAAAATGCCGCCTGGTTTTTGTAGCGTTAAATTCCACTTGGTTAATGTCACCCCAAGATAAAATTTCTTCCAGGTCTTTGCTAAGTTGAATGACTTCCTGCTGTCTGCGGATATTCGTCTGAGTAGCTGATGCCCGAGCGTTTTAAAGTGAATGAAGAGATAAGCGTACTGTCATCTGCAAAGCTGTAGATTGGATTCTCGGTCTTTTCCAGCAGATCGTTAATGTAAATGAGAAAAAGAGTAGGAGACAGTATGGAGCCTTGAGGTACACCGGCGTTGATAGTGAAGGTGTTAGAAAGAAATCCGTCGACTGCCACTCGTAAAGAACGCTCTCTGAGGAAACATGAGAGCCACAAATAGAACTTTTCAGACATACCATAAGAGCGTAGCTTACACAATATCTTGAAACATACATTTTGAATAACACTAGTTTTTAAAGACTTGCATATAGTAATAATACATTCAATATATTATTACATAAAAAGCGCTTTACTCTTTTAAAGTTTAAACCGACCAATAAACTAAGTGAATACTTACACAAATTCCAATTGCTGAGCATACTCTCGAGATATCATTGAAATTTGTTCCGGTGCCATTTTTTTAGCCAATTTCAAAGCCTCGTCCCACTGCAGCAAGTCCCGTCTCATTTCCAGCGCTGCCGTTGGTTGGCTCGACTTTAAAAACCAATCTTGAGCCCTATCGAAATCCGACAGATACATAGAGACATAGCCCAATAGAAGTTTCCAATCTTCGATATCCAAAACATTCTCGAGACACATTACCATCGAAACATCTTCGATTTCTCTGTATATTTGTATGGCTAAAGAATAAGGTAGAAAAATTTGTTAGGATTAAATTGTTGTATTATTGTAGATAATTTCTGAACGTTTGTTCTCAAATATCTATAAATATGGCATGGTAATTCTATTTATATTCTGTGGTGTAGTGTCAGTTGTTTTTGACATTTGTGCCATTAGATGCCTAGCTATAGTCGTAAGACTGACAGTGATTTTTGAATGAGTTTTAAACAAAAAGTTGAGATTGACTTATGGGTTAATATTGGTTACTGAAACCGCATCAAATGCTTAAGAAAAACATTTTTAAGAAAATGGAAGTTGTGTTAAAGGAGATGAAAGAGATCAGCTTTTTTTAAAACATATGCCGTCATCCATGTACTACGCCACTATAAGGTGGCCTATGCTCTCTCGATAATTTTCTCTATTAATAATTTTATCTGAGAGGTTCTTTTAATGTTTAATAGTGGTAGTAGTATACATATAAGGGTGTTATGAATTACACTGCATATATCGAAATGAGTGACTTGTGGGGTCATTTAGAAAGAAGCACATTTAATATTTTTTTAAATTTGAACATTTTTGAAAAATTAAATTACAAAATCAACCCACCCACGAAAGGCCGACCTCTTAACAGCTGTAGGGCAAAATTAACTATCACCTTAAAAAAATCGTAGATAAAAATAAATTGCGTCTACAAAAATATTTAACGTTGATGAAAGTGGATTTTCCACCGTTCAGAAAAAAACGCAAAAAGTTTTAGGATGAAATATTTAAAATAATGAGACAAAATCTTGAATTGGGGAATGTCATACCTTCTGAGAGTGTTGTCACCATTCCAGGAACTGGTTTTATTAACTCAAACTACCCCTAAAAATAAAGTGTTACTTCTGCTTGATGGAAATACAGCGCGAAGAACCAGGAAGCGTTGAATATACAAAAGGCTAATGTTACAACTACCAAGTCTTACTACTCACCGGCTTCAGTCACCCGACGTGTCTTTTTTTTTTAAACATATGAGCTTTTATTATATGCAAGCAACAGAAAAATGACTGAGGACGAATTCAGGTCATTAAGTAACGCATTTTTTTTTAAGGGTCTAGCACACGTGCTACAGGGAAGTCCCTAAAGCGCTCCAGGAGCGGCATGTGTGCGGAAAAAGTGATTCACGTTGTTCTTGAATCAATATCAAGTTGCCAGCTTATTTGCAGAAGCTTACCAAAAAGCTGCTATCATTAGCACTACTATAAACGGATTTCAAGCAGCTGGAGTTTGACCCATGGACAAAATGCTCTCTCAAACAAACTCAAGTAATGAAAGTACATCGATCTTACAAGACCCTGCTATTATTATCAATAATGAAAACGAGCAATTGCTCAGCCACATTTAAACAGCGAACCGTCTATTTCGAGACTTAACGCCAAAGCCTTAAAAAAAATTGTCAAATCTTTATATCCAATATTACAAAAAATACTGTACAAAAAACTGTGGAAATTACATAGAGTCCTTACAAAAATAGGTCGGAAGAATCAACAAACAAAAGACGTATAATATACACGAGCCTCCCCTACAGCAGAAGCCCAAAATAAAATATTTCGTCTGTAGGCGATTATAAAGTAACAATGTTTTGTGGACATCTGACAAAAAATTCTTTCCAATCTATGATAAATAAAGGGGAACAATCCATCCCAACATTTATTGTACTATCTTTTTGACAAGGAAGCAAATAAAATTATGGTGAATTACCTGTTAAAATTTTTACTTTTTTATAATATTTAAATATAAAACTTGTGTAAATAATAAGTAATTATTTTAAATATAAGAATTTATATATACATATACGTATATATACATATATATATATATATATATATATATATATATATATATATATATATATATATATATATATATATATATATATATATATATATATATATATATATATATATATATATATGTTTTATTAAATTGGTTTAGGATCCATGTTTTCCTTTATTACTGAGATGAGTTAAATGCACAATACAAAAAACGCATTTAATATATTTTTTTCTTCTTAAATTACTCCCTTTGGTTAAAGTATTTTAACACCTCTATTTTTAATATCTTTACTTCGATAATTTGGGTTAACCTTTGTAGATAGACATATGATGTCGCGGACTTTTTTGTAAAACAATATTGCCTTACATGGTTTTCACATATCTCTAACTATTTACGTAACATACGTGAAAATATCTCGTCGACGGTTGTACACCTGAACCCTCCTCGTGAAATACTCTATCCATTAGTGAAAACCAAAATAAAATCTGTTGAGTAGTTACTGAGAAAAAATAGCGGCGGGAGACTTTCTTTTCTAGTATGTATTGATATATAATGTTCGTTGAAGCATCTGATCTGTTTTGTTTATCAATTCTAACACATTCAAATCTATTTCTTTTTGGGGACTCATTTTCCGATCGTTCAACAAAATATCCTGCTACCCGCCACTATAGGTGCGTTATAACGAATGACACTAGTATTTTCCACTATTCTCAAATAGTTCCGTTTTTTTTTTGACGCTGGGTATAAAAACTAAGTTTGTCGTAAATTCAGAAACATGAAAATATTTATGTAACTCGGGGGGTGATCTATTCAAGAATATGACACTTCTTTAGGCTAGAAAAGTAAAAAATCATGAAATTATAAAGCGAGTGTATTATATTTACCTGTTTCAATCTGGAGAGCTTTTAAGCATTCTTCTGCCAGTTTCGAAAATAATTCTTTAGATTTTAAAGTTCGACATGTCTTTAAAGCCGCCGAAAACCTGTCAAAAGCAACAGGAATTATTGCTAATGTGCTAATCACATTATAAAATAAGATAAAAAAATTTATAATAAAATATGTGGTTTTAAAATGTACATATGTATATACATATATATACATACATACATACATACATACATATATATATATATATATATATATATATATATATATATATATATATATATATATATATATATAGACATATATACGAGCCTGGTTTGAAAAGTCCGTGCAAAAATAAAAACTACCTATGTGTTTGGGGTAAACCTTTTTTATTTTTCGACATAGTCTCCTTTTAGGCTTATACACTTCGTCCAACGATGTTCTAGTTTGTTGATCCCTTCCGATTAATAGGATTTGTCCAAGTCTGCAAAATATCCATTAGTGTCTGCAATCACCTCCTCGTTTGAATAAAATCTTTGTCCCGCCAGCCATTTCTTCAAATTGGGGAACAAATAGTAGTCCGAGGGAGCCAAGTCTGGAGAATAGGGGGGATGTGAAACGAGTTGGAATCCTATTTCCATTAATTTTGCGACGACAACTGCTGAGGTGTGTGCTGGTGCGTTGTCGTGATGGAAAAGGACTTTCTTGTGGGCCAATCGCGGGCGTTTTTTTCTTGCAGCTCGGTTTTCAAACGGTCCAATAACGATGAATAATATTCACCTGTAATAGTTTTTTACCCTTTTCCAGATAGTCGATGAGGATTATCCCTTGCGAATCCCAAAAGACAGTCGCCATAACCTTTCCGGCCGAAGGAACGGTCTTTGCCTTTTTTGGTGCAGATTCCCCCTTGGTAACCCATTGTTTAGATTGTGTTGTTTGGTCTCAGGAGTATAGTAATGTATCCATGTTTCATCCGCAGTGACGAAACGACGCTTAAAGTCCTCCGGATTCTTCTGGAACAGCTGCAAACCATCCTTGCAACACTTCACACGATTCCGTTTTTGGTCAAGCGTAAGCAATCGCGGCACCCATCTTGCGGATAGCTTTCTCATGTCCAAATGTTTATGCAAAATATTATGTACCCGTTCAGTTGAGATGCCCACAGCACTAGCAATCTCACGCACCTTAACTCTTCTGTCATCCATCACCATATCATGGATTTGATCAATGATTTTTGGAGTCGTAACCTCCACAGACCGTCCAGAACGTTCAGCGTCACTTGTGCCTATATGGCCAGTCCGAAAATTTTGAAACCACTTATAAACTGTTCTAATCGAAGGTGCAGAGTCACCATAATGTTTATCAAGCTTCTCTTTAGTCTCCTGAGGCGTTTTCCCTTTCATAAAGTAATGTTTAATCACCACACGAAATTCTTTTTCGTCCACTTCTTGAAAATCACTCGACTTCCTTGATTCACACGAATGCCAAACACAAAGAAATAGACCAATATGGCTGAAACTTGGTGTGCGTTCATTCAAGAGATGCTACTAACTAAACATGACCTCGATACGCGCCGGTGGTGCCATCTCTCGGACTTTGCGCGGACTTTTCAAACCAGCCTCGTATGTATATATATATATATATATATATATATATATATATATATATATATATATATATATATATATATATATAAGTAGCAAAGTGAATGTTTAAGTTTTTATTCTAAAATGAGTACACGAAAACGTAAAGCGTTTACTTTAAAAGACAAACACGATATTATAAGGAAAATAGAAAATGGAGTTAAACGAAGTGATGTTTGCAAACAGCTGAATTTAACTAAATCGGTTTCTACCATGTGGAAGAGGAGGCCAGAAATCTTATCAATCTATGATAAAAGAATCTTTAGTTATAAAAAAAACTAAGAAAATCTACACATGATCAAGTCGATAAAGGATTCCTTAAATGGTTTAGTCAAAAACAATAGGAACATGTACCTATTACCGGCTATACTTTACAAGAGAAAGCTAGTGAATTGGGAAGGAAAATAGAGAACATCGAGTTTAACTCTTGACTGTTGTTGGCCGGAAATTCGATTAAGTTGTGAATATGTGGACATTTGTAATGCGGATGAAACGAGTTTGTTTTACAAGATGACGCCTGATAAGACATTAAAGTTTGTCGGAGAGAATTGTGCTGGTGGAAAATTATCAAAAGTAAGGATTACTGTGTTGGTAACTGCAAATATGGCTGGAACAGAGAAAAGAAAATTATTGGTGCTAGAAAAGACCGCCAATCCCAGATGTTTTAAAAGCAAACGTTTACGAGTAAAGTACAAATCAAACAGTAAAGCGACATCAGAAATTTTTAAAAACGAACTGATCGAATGCGACAAAGAATTAAAATTCACAAACAGAAAAATATTACTTTTTATTGACAACTGTCCAGCGCACCCTGAAGTTGATCTACAGCAAATAAAATTGGTTTTTATGCCTCCAAACGCAAATGCAAAACTCCAGCCTATGGATCAAGGTGTGATACATTCTTTAAAATGTCATTATAGAAAGATTTTACTTATGAAAATGTTACAGACGATTGATAAAGGTAACATTTTTTGTGTAACTCTCTTGGACGCTATAAACTTTTTCCATATGACTTGACAAAGAGTCAGTAAAGAAACCATTGCGACTGTTTTAAGCATGGCGGATTTTTCAGGAAGGAATGTAGATATGACTCAGATGTTGAGCTACCGTTGACTCAGTGGATTAAAAAACATAGAGAAAATCCTACGGATTGTCTAGAATCTATTTACGATGCTGACATTCAACAAAGTACAGTAGAAATCGAGATTAAAAAGATGTTTAATCACTTTGATTTTGAAGAATATGTATGTGCTGGTAATGGATTAATGATGAGGGAAATATTAACTGATGATCAAATTGTGACATCAGTGACTTCTGGAAAGATTTTAGGCGATAATGACGACGAAGACGAGCTTATAATATTTATGTTCCATCCATTTCAGAAATGATTAAGAAAATGACTGAAACTCGCAATTTTTTGGAATCTCGTGAAGTTCCTGAACATATATGGAGTAGTTTTTGTGACCTTGACAATTATATAAACACCATTTCTTTTTCAAGTAAAATTGTACAAACGAAAATTACTGATTTTATTGTATAAACTGCGTATTTTAATGTTGTCCTTTATACTCGTATATGTACCAACATATATAATAATAACTTTAGTGTGACTTGTTTTATTTTCCTTTGAACGTTTTCTTTTAATTTAATAATTATTATTATTCATTTTTCTAAGCATTAGCGCCCAATCTAAATAAAAAAGTAGTGAAAATAATATTAGATTTTGTTTACTGTTTGTAACGAACTTCGGATTTTTTGGAGTTTGTTATAAATGGACTTCACTGTACATATAAAGGGTGATTCATTTAGAGGTACTTTTTGTGATGGGGATTTAATTGCAGATTGCGCATGCGTCGTGTCAACTGAAGTGGCATTCCTGTTCAGTAGTGTTTGACAATTCATAATGGAAAGACTTAGCCCGGCACAGCGTCTACAAATTGTTCAACTTTATTACGAAAATGGGCGTTCTACGAGGAATGTGTATCGGGCGCTTAGAGCAACTTATGGTCCACATAATCGGCCTACCGAACGCACAATTCGCTCTACCATCAATAAGTTTGAGACCCAATTTTCATTATTGGATAATGCTCGACCGAATAGACCACATCCAGCACGTAGTGAAGAAAATATAGGGGCGGTAGCGGAGAGTGTACGCAAAGACCGTGAAGTGTCGATTCGTCGCCGTTCTCAACAGCTTGGCCTGTCATATTCAACAACTTGGCGTATTTTACGTAAGGATCTTTCTTTAAAAGCATACAAAATTCAACTAGTGCAACAACTGAAGCCGACCGACCTCCCGAATCGTTTCCGTTTTAGTCGTTGGGCTCTTGACAAGCTTGCAGAAGATCCACTGTTTTCGAGAAAAATTTTGTTCACCGATGAGACCCATTTTTGGCTTAATGGGTTCGTGAATAAACAAAATGCCCGTATTTGGGGTGATGAATAACCTGAAGAGGTTCAAGAGCTGCCATTAAATCCAGAAAAAACAACTGTTTGGTGTGGTTTTATGGGCCGGCGGAATAATCGGTCCATATTTCTTCAAAACAGAGGCCAGCCGGAATGTTACTGTGAATGGTGACCGTTATCGCGCCATGATAACAGACTATTTGATGCCAGAAATTGAAGCCCGTGGTCTCGACGAAATTTGGTTCCAACAAGATGGCGCCACTTGCCATACAGCCCGTGAAACCATGGCTTTACTGCGAGAGCAATTCGGCGAACAGATCATTTCACGCTTTGGACCAGTGAATTGGCCGGCTAGATCATGTGACATCACACCTCTTGACTTTTTTTCCTTTGGGGCTATGTAAAGTCCAAAGTCTACATGGATGAGCCAGCTACAATTGAGGCATTGGAGGCCAATATTACTCGAGTCATTGGCCAAATACCATTCGAAATACTCACACGCGTCATTGAAAATTGGAACTTCAGAATGGACGTTGTTAACCGTAGTCGCGGACAACATTTGAATTTTGAAATTATCTTTAAGAAATAATTGTAAAGAATGGTTCTTTTATATGATAATAAAGATTATAAAATAAAATTGTTTTTATTCATTTTTTTTTTATTTTAAAAAAAGTACCTCTAAATGAATCACCCTTTATATATATATATATATATATATATATATATATATATATATATATATATATATAGCCAGCTTCTGTTTATCAATATTATTTATGGCAACTTTGTCTAAAAAAAAAACTCCAACAAACTCACCTATGCAACTCAAGTTGCTTATTAAAATTTGACTCCAACACTTTCTTATCTCGCTCTAGCGTCGCATTGGATAGGTGTGAAACATCATGAGTAGACAAATTAAGCTGAGACAACTGGCCGCTAGAGGTCGCGCACATAACTTCCCCTTGGTACATTATAAGAGGTACTTGTTTCGACACTAAAACTGTCTCGCCTATCTTTTTAACTTTGGTGCCTAAAATAGCAACATTGGTCAGTATTTGTTTAATAGTTTCAGCGCTTGGAAGCAATTTAAAATTAAGAAATATATATTAATCGTTGTATTAAACTGTGATACAATAATATGAACCTTCTTGGTATAACTTCAAATATAAATATGTATGTATTTCCATATCATCGTAAACGATCAGAACATTTCGATCAGCTATATTACTGTCCCATATAGCTCCGATTACTTTGTTTGGTACATTTGGGATTGAGATCAATTCATTGGTAACCTGAAAAGATTAAAACTGACTCAGCTCTTGTTGTGTAGTTTAGTTATAGTTCTCTAAAGATGAATGAAACAGCAATTGTGTAAGCTAAAGTAAAAGAAAATTTGTAGAATAAGCCATTCGTTTGAACAAAATAATAACCAAAGGAAAAAAAAGAACTTACTGCGTTGTATACATAACCATGACCTTTAATATCAATAAAGACCAGTCTTGTTCCGGCTGGATCCAGAAAAATATTACTTATTCCTACGATATGTTTGTATTCAGTGGCTTTAGACCATTCTTCTATATGAAAATAAATTATATGACCCATATCTGTTCCGTATACCAAAAAATCAGTGGTTAATTCATGGCAAGTTATGACTAGACTATCGTTCGAAGCATTCGGAAAAATTATGGATTCTCTGTCTTCATGGCAGACTTCTGGTTGTTCAATCTAAATTAAATTTAATACAAAAATTATATTAGACCCTCTAAAATAAACCGAACGTATCGAGAAAAGAAAACAACAGCAGCTAGAAGTTTTGCAAGAACTTTTCCACTAAATTTTTTATTTTTAATACTATGACATGTTTCGCTGTACGACAGCTTCTTCAGATGGTTTGGTACAAAATGAGAATAAAATGACTATAATAAATGGTTGGTTCACAATTTATGGCAGGTAATAAAATAATTTAATTAAAATAGATTTAGTAAAGGTGAATTATTTAAGTCTAATTGTTCATTTATTAAGGAATGTGCAAGTATGTAATATTTCAAAGTTTGGGTTGAATTGGTGGTTATTTTCAATTAAATGATTTGCGTAATTTGAGTTTTTTTTTTTTTTTTTTGATGTGTGATGAAGCATCATTCTTTTTGAAAAACTTATTCCTGTTTGACTTATATGTTTTTGAGTAATTTCCACAATTTAATTTGTATACTCCAGATCTATTGTCTCCATCTGTTTTAGTTTTGTTATTTTTTATAAATTTGCCAAGTGTGTTGGATATTTTAAATGCTGTGTTAATATTTAATTTTCTCAAGAAACTATTTAAAATAATAAATATATAAATATTCCTCTAAACCAAGACGATTTTCAAAAATAATTTAATATTATAAAACAAGTAGCACTAAATAATCACTATTCACCATCCATAGCAGATAATATTCTCAAGAAAAAACTTTACAAAAAAAAGCCATTAGTACAGTTTTTCCGAATAATAAAGAACCTTATAAAAACGTAAAGTCAATAACGTATTATGGTAGATGCAACACTAAATTAAATAGTTTCTTGAGAAAATTAAATATTAATATAGTATCTAAAAACATCCAACACACTTGGCAAATTTATAAAAAATAACAAAACTAAAACAGATAGAGACAATAGATCCGGAGTATACAAATTAAATTGTGGAAATTGCTCAAAAACATTTATAGGTCAAACAGGAAGAAGTTTTTCAAAAAGAATAAAAGAACATGCTTCATCATACATCAATAGAAAAAAATAACTCAAATTAGGCGAATCCTTTAATTGAAAATAACCACCAATTCAACCCAAACTTTCAAATAATGCATACTTGCACAAAGGGCCTGAAACCTAATTACCTAGAATCTTTAAAAATAAACAAATTAATAAATAATTTACCATTACTAAATCTATTTTAATTAAATTATTTTATTACCTGCCATAAATTGTGAACCAACCATTTATTATAGTAATTTTATCCTCATTTTGTAACAAACCATCTGAAGAAGCTGTCATACAGCGAAACATGTCATGGTGTTAAAAATAAAAAATTGTGTAGAAATTTAAGTAATGTTTTTACTTCTTGCAAAACTTCTAGTTATGGATTTCCATCAAGTATCAGCTGAATCAATACACCAGTAGCTATTAGCGAAAGCGGTTATTTTCATCAGTGTTGTGTCAGCTGTTTTTTTATAGGCGTAAGCACACTTGCTGCAGAGAAATCCCTAAAGCACTACAGGAGCGATGCGTGTGCGGAAAAAACGATTCACGTTGGTCTTGAATCGCCTTCATATAATGGGCTGGTACTCGCGTATATTTGTCTATAGTAATATAAAATCATTAATAACAGCACAGAAGCATATAAATGTATAATATTTTATATAGACTTTATCCATGCATCACTGTTCTTTTTATGACAATATTTTTACTGTATTATAAACAATCAAAAGGTTATACATGTCAAGTATGGGTTAATTAAAACAAGAAGCTCGAAATTGTTTTAAAGAAGTATTGTCCTTTTAAAGATTAGAATGTTGGTATTTTACAAACAGTCAGTCAAGTAAGAAAGTGTCGCGCATTGTTCATTAAAAAGTGTATTTATCTAAAAGTTTTTTACATCGTTCGACAGTACAGGATTTCCATTAAAATGCTAATGATTCAGTAGTTCGTCCAGTCCCCATCAGCGTCGATGATAGCGCGGCATCTTCGGGGCATACTTTCGACGAGATTTTCCGCGTATTCGTGCGGCAAGATTTCCAAACTGCCCGAATTAGCCATGACAGCTGCTTCACTGTGTACATTTCTTTTCTATGAAGCTTCTGCTTGATGCGCTCTGCGTTCTCGTTTGGGGTTGCACCGGGTGACTGGGATGGTTAATCTAGTGTAATGATACCAGATTCCCCTTTCCTCTGGCTACACGTTTTACCGTCCTTTGGCAGTCGGCCTTCTTGTAAACCAAACATTCAAATTGTAGGTCAAGATAAGGAGTGTCTCAAAACCTTTTTCCGAAAGACATCACCAAACGTGGATTTTCATAAACTGTTTCACGGTGCGCTGAATTAATCGGTTATTGGAAATAAAGCTTCGTTGAAAAAAATTAGATTGCTCCAGTCTCGATCTATGTATTCCTCTGCCCATGAGAGTTGTTTGTCGCTGTGTTTCTCGCTCAGCAATGGTTTCTTGATTGTACTCAGCCACTTCAAATAAAGGGTGCCTCAAAATAATCTGACATTTTAAATTATTAATAAAACGTATTATTTTTGTTTGGAAAGTACGAATACTTTTATTTTAATATAAGGTACAAACATGGAGGTTATGTGTGGAACACAATATCCGATAAATGGCCGCCTCAACCCTGTTTACAAACGTTCAGTCATTTGACGAAATTTTCAATAACATTTTGGCATAATTGTGGACTAATTTCATTAATGGTGCGTCTAATTTCTTCCTTGAGCTCCGGAATGGTCTGTAGAACATTGGCATACACTTTTCCTTTCAGAAAACCTCAAAGAAAGAAGTCCAATGGCGTCAAATCGCACAATCTTGGTGACCAATTCACATTGCCGCGGCGCGAGATAACACGACCATGAAATTTCGTCTGCAATAACTGCATTGTTTCGCCCGCAGTGTTGTTGAAAGAATATGTCTTCCAAGTCCATGCTGTTCAATTCATCCCATAAAAAGTTAGTTATCATGTCACGATAACGAATACCATTGAGAATAACCGCATTTCCAGCAGCATTCTTGAAAAAGTACGGCCCAATCACTCCCCCAACACAAAATCAGCACCAAACAGTGACTCGTGGTGGATGCACGGAAAGCTGTTGGATCACTTGTATATTTTCGGTCCCTCAAATTCGACAGTTTTGTTTATTTACGTAGCCACTAGGTTGAAAATGCGCCTTATTGATTAAGATGATTTTCTTCGAAAAATCAAGATCGATTAGTTGATGCCCCAATGCCGAATGTACGGCGCTGCGCATGGTCTGCTGGCTCCAGTCCTTACTGGATCTTGTAAGCATGTAAATCTTTGGTCAAAAGTCGCTGCACAGACCATCTTTAAATGTTCAGTTGCTGAGCACGATGGCGAATCGAGGTGAGAGGACTTTCGTCAACACTCGCGCTCACGGCGGCTATGTTTTCATTCGACCGACTGGTACGAGAACGGCCACTGCTTTTCGCGGACAGAATTGAACCATTAGCCTCAAATTTTCTGTTTAACTGCACCATAGTGTTGCGAGATGGTGCGTTAAGATGACCAAAAGACGTGCGGACTTTTCGCAAAATTTTCACCATTTTTGTACTGAATTTTCACAATTTTCTATGCGTTGCTTGATCGTGTATTTCTCCATCACTAAACCTCAATACTTCCTGATGCCAGTTGTCAAAGATTAGTACTCTATGTTCGCCACAAAAAAAATGGCGCGCGATTTAAAATCTCAGGTCATTTTGAGACACCCTTTAGTTAGCCCGGAGATGAGTGCGAATCGTTTCACATGATACGACGCATATTCGAAAAGTAAGGGTCGTTCGGGCATAAAAAAAATATGTTACTTAGAAAAAGGTTTTATTGACGGTTTTAGTTTCCTACAAACCTACTTCACTTTTTTACATAATCGCCATTCACATCTAAGCACGTCGTAACGTTGCACCAGCTTCTTTAGTCCTTCTGCATAGAAGTTCTCCGCCTGGGAATTGAACCAGTTCACAACGGCAGTCTTGAGTTTCTCGTCGTCTTTAAACTGTTGCCCACGAAACCACTGTTTTAAGTACAATCGTCGATTAGATCGCAATTTTTAGCCCACTTGTTGAACGATTTCATCGGTCTGGATACTGGGTTTGCCATCATGCCCATTCGTGCGGCCATTATTGAAGTCTGGACTCCATTGTCTAATCTTTCCTTTACTCATTACTGTAGGTCCATAAACTAGGCACAACTCCCGATAAATTTGAGCAGCTGATTACCTTTTGCACACAAAAATCAAATCACAGCGCGCACTCCCCAACTGGCGGGAGCAACAATTTTCGCGGACACTATCGCCTGCATTCACCGACAGGCAAACGACTACCGAATCAAAACAATAACTTCAGTGGTTTCGGAAACAATCAATAGATGGCGCTGCATGTGTACAACTTTGTTCAGACCCGTCAATATTCAAATATAAGCAAACAGCCCTTACTTTTCGAATACGCCTCGTATATTCAAACCTTTCTGCTTTAGTTTTTGCGCTCCTTGGCGCAAAGTTAATTGAGGATTTCGGGAAAACATGTTAATAATCATTTTTTCGTCCTTGTTCGACACTTTGCCTCTCGAACGACGTTTTGGTAGATCATCACCACGTTTTAAATGAGAGTATCGTTTCGCCCACTTCTTAACGAATGCGTTCGACTTACTCATATACTTAGCAGCCGCTGTAGACGTCATTTTCGGATTTTTTAGATGTTTACATAGGAACATAGCCTCGAAGTACATAATTAATGTTCGATAATGTACTCTTTAGCCATAAATAAGGTTAGAAATGAATCTCTTTCAACAAAGCATTGTTTGCAGGAGTGCCAACAATTATCTCAGAAAAAACGTTTATTTTATCGACTACAAGTTATATGCACCCCTTTCTTACTTGACCAACTGTATATTACATACATGGATGACATGAAATCTCACCATATGCAACTGTATCTTTCCCTCATAGAGCACGGATGCATATTCAGGATTCAGTTTTACACTAATGACAGCTCCTAAATACTGCCGATCCTTCAAACTGAATGGTTTATCTTCGGATCCCGGTTCAGGTTTCGTTAGATCATAAAAACCATATTCTATTGTTCATACCAGCGGCCAAGTGATATTGGCCGACACCGATAAATGCTGGTTCTGTTTCTAAGTTGACAAATACCGGTTTCAATTTTTCCTAGACATGAAAATAAAAAATATGTTAAGAAAAAAAACAGCGAAAAAATTGTAAAAAAAGTGCTCCAATCTTTAAAACACCCTCTATAACTTGGGAAATATCATCTTATAACCGGAAGTTATGACTCACCTTATCAGAGCTATAACTGTACAGACTTATTTCTGTTAAACTAGACAAAATGGCAATTCTAGGCGGACAAACAGCACTTAACAACTGCATATGAGATACATAGACGTTGACTGATCCGCCTCTTGTAATTACAGCTAGTAACTGGCCGTCAGTACTCCACGCTATTCGATCCAAACCGGATTCTTGAGGTAGATTAATTACACTGGACGTTTCCTGAAGATTCGATAAATCGTGAATTTTTACACTAAAAAAATAATTTTTAAAATGTATTTGAACCAATATATATACAAGTCAAAATAAGTAAGGCTAATGAATATACGAGAAATAAATTTTAAAACTTTCAACTAAAAAAAATTACATTCTTCTGAGCCAAAAAAAAATATCTATTTTTCAAGCATTCTCTTTAACTCTCTACTTTGTTTTTTGATGTTGAAATATAAAGTTGGACACACGTTTTGTAGACACTAAAGAAACGTCGAAGAAAATCATTTTCATTCAACTTATAATGGTCATTCAGCTTTTTCTGAATGCACATTTGAGAAAAGGTCTATAGTAATTCTGTCTCTCTGCGATCTGTACAATGGATAACCCAAAAGAGCAGCAGCACGTGTATGTGAAATTTTGTTTTAAACTCAGGAAAAGTGCTACTGAAACATGAAATTATTTGGAGGCGAAGTTACGCAAATTTCGAGTGGTTAAGGCTGGTCAAACCTCTTCTGGAAGACCTGAAAGTTCAACAAATCGTGGTCGAACAATTCTAAGCGTTTCTGGTGAACTTTCTCTTGGATAGAAAACGGCCAAAACTTTCGAGCAAGAAGAGTTTCTTCTTGCATTACGCCAATGCATCGGCCCACAGCTAAAATTGTACGCAACAATTTTTAGCATAGAATTTCATGACTATCATACCCCACTCCCTTATTCGCCTAATTTAACCCGGTGTGACTTCGGGCTCTCCCTTATATGAAGATGAAAAGGCAGTAGAGGTTCTCCTCTACCGTCTCGAAGGGATAACGCGAATAGCAAGAGACGTTGGCGGCTGTAATAGCCTCGACCTTCCAAAAAATGATCGAGTAATGGAAAAAATGGTTGGACCGGTACAGTTAGCTACCGAGGGACTGCAATGAAGGTGACGGAAGTCAAGAAGCCTAAAAGTGCAATTAGGTGAAAAGGGTAACCTTACGCAATTTTTTTTGGGATCAATTATATCCAATACATTTTAGACAAAAAATATTTTAAATAAAGTTACTTTTACAGTCTGTCAAGTAAGAATGAGCCCGCGATAATTCATTTTTGATATATGTGATTCTAGCGATTCCACAAAAAATCGGTAGAGGGAACATTTATCTACGACGCATTTTAGTCGATTCCGAACATTCGTCGAAGTCATGTAAAATCTAAAATGAGCCATTTGTTTACGCATCGGTTCGAGGACGTCTTTCTTTATTCCCATCCAAAGGGGCCCCCACATTCTGCGGTGTCACTTGTGGAGAAGTGGGTAAATCGTTTTAACGAGACAAAAAATGTCGACGACTTGCCAAAATGTGGCTCGGTAGGCAAAAGTCACTCTGAAAATCGAGAAACGAATCGTGTCTTTGTTTACACAGCACCCGAAATTGACGCTGCGTCTAGGTGTGGCAAAATTACAATAATCGGGTTTGAATGTTCGACATTCGACAACATTTTCGTGCTCATGATGTTAAATTTCGAAGCACGCTGAAGAAACCTTTGCTGGGCGAAAATCACGTCACGAAATGGCTCGCTTGGGCCCACGATAAGATACTAGAGGAGTTCTTACGATCACCGGAGGCCAACCCTATTGAAAACGTTTGGTCCCTTGTAAAGAGAAGGCTCAAAGGAAAGACTCTGAGGACTGTGACTCAGTTGTGATATTCGAAAAATTTGGGGATCATTGCCGTAGTATGCAGAATATCTCGTCGACAGCATGCCTCGAAGATGTCAGGCAATTATCGGTGCAGGAGGCGATTGGACAGTTTACTAAGGTAATTGCGCCGTTGTTAGCACGCCAAAAAATCCATTGATAGGAAAAAATTTTCTCGAAATATATTTTTTCAAGAATACGAGCGGTCACGTTCTTACTTGACAGACTGTAAAGTTACTTTTAATATACTTCAACATGAAAATCAGTTTAAAAAACTGGCGATATACAGCAAATTTTCACATAACATACCTGTTATCTCCACAGGACGCAGCTTTTCCGATGGTTTCGCAAATAGCTATGCCTGTCAAAAGATTCTTGTGGTTTTTAATTTGAAATAATTCCTGCCCAACTTCCTTTATATGCGTCGATATGGCGATAAAGTATCCTGCTGAAAATCCTATTAGTATATAACCATCACCGTACCATTTGTACGACACTATAGATCCATAATGTTGTTGAAAAGCTAATTCGAACGGATTATCCGGATCTAAGAGTTTGTAAAGGTATAAGGTGCGCCTTCCCACTACCGCACTTATCTATAAAAATAAATAAATCAAAACTTAGTCAACCATAAAGCTCATATTGTAAAATAAAGTATTTGTACCTTGCACAGTGTCTCATAAATGGGTTCAAATTTGTTTGGTTTATTATGCGAACTCAATGGACAGAAGAAGCATACAGGTCTCATGATTCGGCCATTTTAAATATATATTTTTTTAAATAATCCTGATCAAATTTCGAAGAGATCTTCGGAGCCCGATTAAAAAAAAAAAACTAACGTAACCCAATCTAGCCTAACATAAAGTAAAATAATGAAAAATTAGGAAATAAAAAGTAATATTCTCTGAATCTAAAAGCTCTAAATATAACCCAATATAACCTAATCCAACCTGACACGACCTAACCAAACCTGATCTAACCTTACCTAATCTGAACTAGCCTGGCACAAACAAAATACAAAATAAATATATGTAAAATATACGTAAGGTAGGAAATGAAAAATAATAGTTTCTGAATCTAAAACCATATGTATGGTAGGTTAGGTTGTATTTAAGGTTTTAGATCCAGAGACTATTCCTTTTCATTTCCTAATTTTTCATTATTTTACTTTATGTTATGTTAGCTTAAGTTAGGTTAGTTTTTTTTTAAAATCGGTATATATATGCGTTCGGATGTCAGTTCGGAAGAATTACGACCTCTCAATACGCAAATGATCAAGTGCCGTAAATGTACACAAGCATTTGTTACAGCGTAATTCTTCATAAATATTTATGTCTGCACCTCTTCAAAATACAGCTACTGCAAGAATTAAAGGCAACCAGTAAAGCCCTCTCGCTTTGGCCGTTCGGAACCAGCATTAAACTGTAGATCCTCTTTGTCTGTGGAAACACTTAAAAAAGGTACCACCAAAAGAGAGGGTCGCCTATGTCTGTATCGGATATAGCACTTCAAGAAGAAGAATACTCTTGAAAGACATCCACCGCTGTTACTGGAGCCTGACAAATCCAAAAGTAAAGGGTCAAAAGCCTGTACATTCCCCTAAAATAACGGATTGGGCCACAATATTGGTACTTGAGCAGATGATTGAAAGCGTCTTCATATCTGTTTTACAAAAATTTTGATGGTAAGAACCAGAAAACCTGGTTTAAGCAGAATAGGGGGACATCACACACTTCAAAATTGTCCACCATTTGAGAAATATTCCCGAAAAAACTGATTTCTAAAAAAGGGAGAAACACAAATTTAGGAATTCTGATCATAGAGAGGTGTATTAGACTCGACAAAAAAGATGTACGATTTTATGCCGCCAGTTTGATATATAATGGACGACTGTACACAAAGCTGCAGCGTTGCGGAAGCGTCAAAGCACTTATCAAAAAGATAAACAAACCAATTATGTCAGTTAGTTGTTTTTAGCTAACAGCAATCCCTGTGTCAACCAAAACCAAATTCACGGTTGATCGCCTAAAATTGGTGATAGTCTGAACAATTCAACTTATACATGAAAATGAAAATGTGTGGAGAAATAGTTTCAAATTGTGGTTGATTGTGCTTCTACTTGATGGAAATTTATTATAAATACATAATAAAGACTGTTTTTAGTCAATTTCCACAGGTTTATTTATAATTTTTTTTTGACGAACACAGAAGAGTTAAGTTATTTCTTACGAATAACTGTTAAAAGTAGTTTTGCTTGAAATTTTGAAAAATACTCAATATAAATACGGTTTTACCACGCCGTATTGCCATAATTAATTGTAAAGTTTTGAGATATTTAACACGTAAAAGATAGGAATCCAAACTTTTTCTTTGATCAAAAGCATGCGTTTTTTTAAAATTACTTTGCTTTTGTTTCTTAAAATATGAAGGCAGTTTGCCTTCTAGTTATAAACAAATATAAATATACAACAAATTTTACTTTTTCATATATTTTATGAAGTGAATTTTCGCTGTGGCAACGTAGCCCGAATAAGACAGCGCGCGGATGCGGGTGTTCGTTCAAATTTTGAATTATATATGCATTGGACTGATTGGACTTCCTTTTAAAAGATTCTAAAATAAACGCGCACCTCGCACGCGTATTATTCAGTTATCAATTGATATATTTTTTAATAAATAATCCAAAGTATCGTTTTAATTAATTATACATAATTTTTATTGTACACTACCGTCAGAAAGTGTTTGCCCCATCTAGAAATTTCAATGTAGCTGCCAAAATTTAATACCTAATTAAACCCTTTTATTATATTAGGTAAATTTAATTGTTCTTAACAAGTATCCATCATAAAATTGTTTAGATAAGCCTTTTTGGTGAAATCACAAATCACAAAGTTTCGCATGATAATCGTTTTGAGGCGATTTCTGAGAATTTCAGTTGAAGTAAGAACTCATTTCAAGTTTCTAGGGATTATGGAAATTCCTAGTGACATTTTATGATAAAAAACTATGCTACAAATACCATTACCCTTTTGGAAATTAACCATTCGCAAACAGTATTTTGTCACTGATACAGGCCCAATTGTTTTGTGAAAATGCCAAAAACGATAGAAGTTTGCGTTAAAAATCGGGCTCTGATAATTGCGAGACATCAAAATGGTCCCTCGAGTCGACAAATCGCTGATGCCAAGGAGAACGGTGGACTACATTGTAAAAAAAAATTCTGCAGGACATGGAATTCCAACCAAAAACGTTCAGGAAGGCCTCGAAAAAAAAACGACTCCCGTTGAAGACAGAGTTATAACACTGTCCAGCAGACGTAATCGCCGCCTAACCGCACAAGAAATCACGGTTCAAGTAAACCTGGAACGGCCCATCCCTATCAGCGTGACAACCGTGAAGAACAGGTTAGCAGAAGGTGCACTACACGGGAGAGTTGCAGTGAGGAAACCACTTCTTACGCAAGTGGACCAATGGAATTCCGTCCTTTGAGGCGACGAATCTAAATTCGAAATTTTCAGTTCAAATCGACAAGTTTACGTGCAGCGGTCAGCTGGAGAGGGGATGTTGCTTACAGTAAAACATGGTGGAGGTTCAGTAATGGTTTGGGGTTGTTTTGGTAACGGTAAAGTTGGAAAAATCTTTAAGATAGAAGGAATCACGCGAAAAGAACAGTATCAAGAAATTTTGCTAACTCAAATGCTTCCTTCTGGAAGAGTTATTTTTCAGGGGAAATTTTTTTTCAGCATACAACGACCCTAAACATTCTGCTAAACAAATTAGAGAACTTTTGGACCAATGGAAATCCGATGACGTCTTGAACCCCATCGAATTTGCTGTGCGACCATGTGGACAGGCGTGTACGAAAACTCAATCCAACATCAGAAAATCACTTGTGGGAACTTTTGCAAGCAGAATGGGTTAAAATATCCGAAGAAACTACTGGACAGAATGCCGAAACTCTATAAAGCAGTAATTAAAAACAAAGGAGGTCACATAGGTGATAAAAATCCTGGAAAATCACGAATATTTTTCTGATTTTCTATACTGTAAATAATGTGAAAATAAATGATTCATTAAAATTACAAAAAAAAATATTATCTGCGTTTTTGTTGTCTTGGTTATTATAAATAACACGTGATTGCGTACGACGGGAATCAAGCTAGAAGTTACATTGCCACATTCATTATACCCTGAAAACAAATTATTTCGCGCCTTTTTCTAACATAATCATCTGTCTTCTCGTAAGAAATATCTTAAATATAGATCCGACGAAGTTGCATCGACGGCGAAACGCGTCATCAAAAAAAAATTATAAATAAAATAGTTTCAGCAAAAAAATGTCATTTTTTAGACGCATCGCAACTTACAGTGTTTTCTCCTCCAATCCTTTCATCTGACTTAATTTCAGCAAAAAGCAAATCTGACGGTTCAGCCCTTAAGTTGATGATCTTTAGTGTATCACCTTCAGCATTACTAACAGAAATTGTTTTATCATCCGAACCCAGGGCAAGTAGATTTTCCTTATTCCAGGCGCCACAAGTTACTCTTTTTGTGTGTTTCCCTATGACTGGAATTCGTCTGAAAATACATATATTGTTGAGTTTTAATTCAACAAGGATCATTTAAAAATTTTTTTAAATAAAATAACTGCATATATTGTGTATATTTTTAATTTTGAATTCTACTCAAATATGTCTAAACTTAACCAAATAAAGTAATTGCGACTTGACATTTAAAGTACTTCTGATAAGGACTGGTACTTAAAGCTCTTTTTCTGGGGGCTTAGCTAAGCTCTACTCAAGATTATATGTCAATATTTATTAACCGACCAATAGAAACGAGGAGGACAAACCAAGAAAATATGATGACGAAAACCGCAAGGAAAAAGGATATGGGAACAGGAAAGGAAGGAGAAAAGGAACAAGAACTTAATATGGAAGAGAGGAGAGAAAGAACAATAGAAACTTGGAAACTGGGCACATGGAAAGTAAAAGGACTGAATGGGAAGGAGTTGGAATTGATAGATGAGTTTGAAGGGACGGGCTTGGAAATATTGACAATTAGCGAAACAAAGAGAAAGGGACAAGGAAGAATAAGTTTAAATAATGAACATATACTGATATACAGTGGAGCACAACAGAGCCAAAATCCTGGAAAGAAGCAGTGAAAATGGCAAAGAATAGAGACAGATGGAAGAAATTTATATGTGGAGATTGAGAGGAAAAAAAAAGGGGAATGTATAACTGCCCTACATCATATGGCAGAAGGGATATACGATTATATATATATATATATATATATATATATATATATATATATATATATATATATATATATATATATATATATATATGGATATATATTAATGTGTATTCTTGTTAATAATTAATTTGAGATCTAATAAAAAGTGCATTGTAGATGTTTTTAGGTATTCTTTATCAACAATGTCCTGATAATAACAAACAAAAATATGTAAATAAATTCTAGTTTGGCTTCGTTAAGAGAAAATCTATATTACTACATTGGATGAAAAGTCGACGAAATAGTCGATCAGTATTATTCCACGCACATCCCAAAAAACATTTGCCAAAACCTTTCCAGCTGATGTTTATATTTTTGAACGCTTCGGTCAACTTTCATGCGGTTTCAGCCACTCTGCGAACTGCCTGTTAGACTCAGGCATGTAGTGGTGGATCCATGTTTTGTCCGTTGTTACGGGCAAAAACTTCTTTGGACTACGTACCAATAAAAAACAGCGTCCTGTTGTTGGTATTAATCAATCATGAGAGTGCGAGACACCCGTCGGGCACATAACTTTTTCATATGCAAAATATGCCTCACGCGTTCTGTTGATATCTTTACGATGTCAACTATCACTCTCACTTCCACTTTGCGGTCATTCAGAACAATAAGGTGAATTTTTTTATGGTTTTCGGAACAACTACCTTATTTGGAAGTCAAGAACGTGGTGCATCATCGGTGCTTGCCACTACTAACAAACACAGCCAACTGCAAAGCATTTGGTATGACACCCTAACGTCATTTTTAAGGTCTATTGGTACAAAAGGAAGTAACTAATCAGCGACAACAGTGACATTATTTTGCTAGCGACAGAAATTTGCAGTGGTGATATATACTGAGTAGTATCATTTTCCCCATGATTTCACATTCCCAACACAGAAATTTCAGAGACAGTTCACTTAATTTTAAAAATCTTTCTTGTACATACACTACGTTAGTTTCATCTATCGATCATTTTCTTAAAAATTTTCTGATATGAGGAAAGTTATCATTTGCATTTTAAATACCTATATGCCGTTAACATAAAGAAAAATATCGATTTTGATCAAATAATTTTCTAGATCGATATTGGAAATCATCTGTCAAATTATTTATGTTGGGGCCAGCTGCCTTTGACAGTCTTTGACCGATTAATATCGGCTTAGCCGTTTTATTTCATTTATGGTATGGCTACACACCCATGTATACAGTTATAAGATACACTGAAAAAAAACATAATATGAAACAATAGAGTTAAAGAAACAAGTAGCTATGTACCGCATTTAAGTTCACTAAACCATCGACATATAGTTGCGTTCGACTAAGCAGATATGCCATAACACATCTATTCTTAGATTCTGGCTGTATTTTTTCCCATCAAAAACAATGTTTAGACAACACACGAAATTCTTTTTGTTCCATCGTTTCGCAAAAATTAAAAGCATTGTCAGTAAATATTTACCGACTAGAGCTCCAGCCCTAATCGAGTTCAAAAATTTTTCAACATATTCAGGTTAGTTACAGTGGTTTCATTGACGCTACTATTGATATTTTCAGAACAATGGAAAAATCGAATTTCATGTGTTAATTAACCACTGTTTTTTAATGGGAAAAAAATACCGTTCAAACAAAGCAATGGCTTGATAAGTGTTACGGGGCTCTGCCCCTGGAAAATCACTCATCATTTACTGGTATGCTGAACTTAAACGCGGTCGTACAGATACAAATGATGATGAACGCTCTGGACGCCCAAATGAGGTGCTTACACTGGAAAATATAAAAAAATCCACAAAATTGTTTTGGATGACCGTAAAGTGAAATTGCGTTAAACAGCTGACATTCTAAAGATATCGAAAGAACGTGTTGATCGTATTTTTCATGAACATTTGGGCATGAGAAAGCTCTGTTCGAAATGGGTACCGCCTTTGCTCACAGCGGACCAAAAACAACAACGTGTTGATGATTCTGGGTGCTGTTTGGACCTGTTTAAGCGCAATAAAAAGGATTTTTTATGAGATATGTGACAATGGATGAAACGTGGATCCACTAGTACATACCGGAATCAAATCGGTATTCAGCTGAGAGGACAGCAGCCGGTGAAATCCATCCGACGTGACCAAAGACACAAAAGTCGGCTGGAAAGCTTTTGGCCTCTTTGGAATGCGCATGGAATAATTTTCATCAACATGTTGAGAAAGAAAAAACCATCAATAGCGAATATTATATAAAGTTATTGGTGCGTTTGAAGGCAGAAATCGCAAAGTAACGGCTCCAAATGAATAATAAAAAAGTTCTCTTTCATCAATGGTTACAATGGCAAAATTGACCGAATTAAAGTTCGAATTGCTTCCTCATCCACCGTATTCTCCAGATTTGGCCCCAGCGACTATTATCTATTCGCAAACCTCAAAAAAATGCTCGCGGGAAAGAGATTTAGCTGCAACGAAGACGTTATCGCCGAAACTGACGCCTATTTTGATGGCAAAGACAAATCCTTCTACAAGAAAGGTATAGAAATGTTAGAAAAGCGTTGAACTGATTGTATCGCTCTTGAAGGAGACTATATTGATGAATAAAGTCGAATTTTGCAAAAAAAATGTGTTTTAAATAGCTAGACAAAAACTTCTCAGCCTACCTGTTAGATGTGTTTATCAGTGGGATGGTGGTAGGCGAGGGGGGGGGGGGGGGGGGTGAAAAATGTTTGTTCAATTTTTTTACTCCTCCCTCCTTGCCCTCGTCTGTCTCACCACCATCTCGTTCTGCTGACACTTTATTAGAAGTGATAAAACGGCGTATCGAACCCGGAACGACAATTATGTCGAATGGAAAGCATATAATAGTCTTTTCCATCAAGGTAAATTATACAGATATAGAACCTGAACTAACCTGAACTTCTTACATCTAATTGATCACTCACATACATACACACATGCATACATACATATAGGCCACACATATATTTATTTTTTCAGGTTACAAGCACCTTACTGTCAACCAGTCCTACAACTTTGTCGATCCTGATACAGGGGCATACACTTAAAATATTGAGAGAGTATGGCGAGATGCTCGTGATATAGATTTTCTATTCAGGTGGCATTTTCTGCATCATACTATAGGAGTACATGAATTGGCCGTTGCCATAAAGAACTATTTTACAAATAATAATAATAATGAAAAATAATTATAAATAACCTATTTTATATATCTATAAATGAAATTATAGATAAAAATATATATTTTTGGATGTTTGAAAATATCACATTTTTTTTTGATAAATATTTTTTTCTTTTTTGTAAAAAAAAATTGATAACATTTGTTAAAATCCATAAAGCATGACTGTGATGACCCTGTAGCATTTTTATTGACAGAATTATTGCATGTGAAGCCACAGGTATAGGCTAATAAATAATATTGTGCATATCCTAACAGACCTGATTATTATTATTTAATAATGAAACATTTACTTTGAGGTATTGTGATTGTATATGGAGACATTCCCTTTAGTAGTTCCAACAGCTAGCATGGGCCCAGTCTTAGCCCAGGTCACACATGACATGTAATCCTTTAATCCAACATCAATGATCATCTTTTTGCTTGCATTGGCGTCCCATATAATCAGTTGAGTTTGACTTACTATTCCTAATAAATCACCATCTGAATCCCAGCTGAAGCTCGTACATAGACTGCAATTAAATAACAATATTTATTTAGTTATAACTTATATGCCAACAAAAAGTTACTAATAGAACAAATACAAAATAACCAGTTCACAACTTATAATGGTAAATAAAACAATAAGCCAAAACACATATAATGAACAAAAACACTTTAGACAATATAGAATATGTATAAATAACAATTATAAAAAATTTGAAAGATTCAGTTATAAACTGGACACATTCTAAACGCAGATAATCTGAACATAATGTTTGTAGTAGTTTTGTACATTTTATTCTTATTTAAAGAAGATATTTCAAAAAATTCGTTGTACTTAATTATGAGTCGGTGACCAAATCAAATAACTATATTCTAATTTGTTTCACGATAAGGATGTATGTTAAATTCTTGTAAATATAGCTTTAAAGATTTACATTTTCTTGAGATAAACCCTCACATTTTTGCAGCTTATGCTATTATTATATCTATGTGAGAACTCTCAAATCCAAAATATTTTCTATTTTAACCAACACTGGGTCATTGACACAAATAGTTAGGGATATTGCACCACCGCCACATGAAAAATTTATAGAGAAACTGATTTTTTTTATTTCATAATTTTTTGTAATACCTGCTCTGGGCTTAGTAAAGATTATTATGCTCTACTGAAATTAAAATACACACTACCTATTAGCACACTTCCAAGTGTCTATTATGGTATGACATTTCACTGCCTCATTTTCAACATCCTGGAGATACGGGACAAATATTAACTTGCTACGAGGGCTGTTTGAAAAATTCTTGGCCTGACACATAGATGGCGTTAAAAACTGTGAAACCATAATTATATTGAAAAGTTCCATCCTTAATATAACCATGTGTCAAATTTTATTTCGATCTGTCAATTCATTCGAGTAGCAGCAACTGTTTAATATCGACGTGTCATTGATTTTTTGAAAATGGAAAAAATTTAATATTGCGTAGTGATTAAATTCTTTCTTTTGGATGGTTTAACACCAACAAATATTCATCCAAAATTGTTACAAGTGAATAAGGATGCATCACCTGCACTTTAAACTCTAAAAAATGGGCGGCTCTTTTTGTAAATCTGGTCATACAAGCCTTGAAGATGATCCACGAAGAATTACATATGAAAAAGCTTTGTGCGAGATGGGTGTCACATTTGCTGACAATTGACCAAAAAAGCATTCAAATGTGTATTTCACAAGTGTGTTTGGATCGTTTTAAGCAAAATAAAATGGATTTCAAGTGTCGTTTCAACTGTGAAACTTGCATTCATCACTATACATCAGAGCCAGTGGAAGTGCACCATAGAAGACAAAGACGGTTCCATCAGCAGGGAAGGTTATACCAACAGTTTCTTAGGGTTACAAAGGTGTTTTGTTGATTGATTATCTTCAGAAAGGTAAAACAATTAATTCTGAAAATTATTGTAATTTGATGCAAAAATTCATGAGAAAAGAGCTGCTTTGAAAAAGAAAAGAATCATTTTTCATCAAGACAATGCACATGTTCACACAAGGGTTTTGACAATCGCAAAATTCAGCGAATTAAAGTAAAAATTGCTTAAACATCCAGCTTATTCACCAGATTTGGCTCCCTCTGACTATTATCTGTTTTCAAACCTGGCAATTCACATAAAAAAAAATTGTTTCATTGTTAGGCTGAGAACTTCTCAGACAGCCCTCGTATTTATGCAGAAACATACCATTAGAAAAATATTTGATCTGACAGAAGCTGAATCATGTTGTCAGACATTTAGAAAAAATAAAATACTTTGAGTGACCTCAATATACAGACTAAAATATATCACTCATATGTCTAAGAATAATAATTGGTTCAAATGGAATCTATACAATCACAACCACCAAATGCTTCTACACTTGTAATATAAAAACTGCATTCTTTTAAAAATAGTTGCACCACTCATGTTTTTCTTCAATGACAGAAAGCATAAATTCATAAATATTTTTAAGAAAAACCTTAAACATTTATTATTATTTATAACATGTCAGAGTTTAGGGACTAAGGAAAGATTAATATGAGTATTTTAAAAGTAGTTCCAGTTATACCTATGTAACTAGTTTTATAATTTATAATTTTATATTATTACTATAGTCTGTCATCTAGATTTGACTTATTCTATGTTATCTATATCATCTCACGGCCTGATAAATGTATCTGAATAGCGACTTACTTTGGTAGTCGTATCCTTTCTACTATCTCCCCATATCGATCAAATATATTAACCATACAGTCAATGCCTGTTGTAGCCATAAACATGCCAGAACCTTTCTGCCATGATACGTAGATATCTCCATTTCCATGTGGCTGTTCTAAACGAAAAAGAAGCTAAAACAAGAAATAAGGAACGGGTACATACATCATTTTATTTAAAAACCTCAAAAGAAAAATTAATAGATAATTTTATATAAGAGCGGATCATATTTTGTAAAAAAATATCAAAGTTACCTTTTCTGAACCCATTTTTGTGTTGTTTTTTATTAATACTTAAACAAAATACAATTAAACCTTTTCAATACAAACAAACGGTGTTTTTTAACTTTTCTAAAATGTAAACATAGCAGTGTTGCCATGACATCAGTATACAGCATGACATAGAGGATGGACTGAGTGTTCCGTATACCGCTGTGAAGAAATATGGACGCAAAAGTGTGAGAGAGACAAAGCGAATGAATGGCCAGTAGCTGTCGCTTTTTAGAATGCCGCTAAGCTAGGGCGCTATTAAAAATTATATTTCTAAGTGTTCTATTTGAACTAAAATCGGGTATGTGGCTTTTCTCGCCTTGAATTCCGTTTCGGGGGGTACTACGCCTTGTTTATTATAGGCCTACAGAAAAGAGACAGGTATTGGCCGCACAATTGCTTTGTCTCTTTCTAGAGAGTGGTCAATTTTATGAAGTTAATGCTCAGTCCATCCTCTGTCTATGGTATACAGGCACTCGTACTTACGGTAGGTTAGGTTCCCGAAATAAGCGACATAAATCGAAAGGAGCATAGACTAGGGATTCGGGACAATTTCCATTATAAGAGAGGAGAAGAATGATCTTGGCAAAACTGCCTAGCCATGGCCGACGAAGTTATCAATGAGTTATCAACTTTGTCCTCATGGGGGAAATGCAGTGTGGTCAAAGTATATAGAGGAAGATTGATTTTTTCTATCCATTAAGTGTTGTAAGGTCAATTACCGGTTGATCACAATAAAAACGGTAGACCAAAAAAAGCAGGTCAGGGGAATAAAAGAAAACATGCCAGATCATTTGTTGCTACCGGTAGTTAGAAAATAATGTATTTACATACGTTTAAAACGATATAAAATAAAAAGAATGAATTAATAAAATCTGTACAATCACATTAATTCAAGAAATAATCTTCCTAAATTACCTAATTTTATCAACAATCAAATTTCAAGGTTATTCGACATCAAGCTTCTCGTGAATTAGTAGTTCTCTAGTAAAATGGTAGGATAAAGCACAACCCTGTCGAGCGTTGTCCAAACGAAGAGTTGACAATTGTCATTTCTAGTTAAAATACCTAACCCGACTTTTTAAACATACTTTTTTAAAAATCTAATTCAATATGTCCAAGAAAAGAGATGTAATGACTAAAGAAAATGCAATACAGGCCGTAGTTATTGCAGACACCTTCGAAGATGAGTTTGTACCCATTTCTAACGATATACCATTGGTAAGATTTAATTAAATACTTCATTTTCAATTATCCATCATATAGATAGATATATAATGTTTCATCATCATTCAGGTACTTAATAAAAGTAAGTTTTAAAGTTAATCACAATCAAATTATAATTTCGTACACTAAAAACGTATTTATAAGAAGTAGCTTATAACTTAACTAGTCTGCTAAAATTTTAAATTAATTTAATTTATTGATAAAAACTAGATTAAAATGCATTTGAAAAATCTTACTAAATGGAGTAAAACGTCTACCTATAAGAATTAGAATTGTAACTAAAGTTATGTAAAGAAAACAATTGTACCAGTGTGTCATATCCTTTTTAGAAAAAATGAACATTAAATTTCACCTGTACTAAGAAAAATATATCTGAAAATTTCAATTTTTAGGAATAGCAATGTAAGGTTTACCCTATAAAATGGGGTAGTAGTATTTTTGAAAAAATCTCATATTCGACCTATATAGTTCTGTGATTCATTTTTCCAACTGAAGAGTCACAAGTACAAACTGCAGTTTTTACATCAGTTGTGTATTGTTAAAAATTAGAACCATTACTGCCTCATTGAGCTAATTTACAGATTTGATAAATAACTTCTGTGCTATTTTCCATATGGTTTTTTAAAAATTAGAGATATTAATTTTAAAATTTGGAGAGCCTTAATTACAATATATGGCATTAAATTTTATATGCTCTGTAACAGCTTCCACTATATATTGTTTTCAAAGACTACCAATTATCTTCATTTTTAGTGCCTTTTTTTCCAGTTGTGAACAAGCCCCTTATTGATTACACTTTGGAATTACTGATGTAAAAACTGCAGTTTTTACATCAGTTGTGTATTGTTAAAATTAGAACCATTACTGCCTCATTGAGCTAATTTACAGATTTGATAAATAACTTCTGTGCTATTTTCCATATGGTTTTTTAAAAATTAGAGATATTAATTTTAAAATTTGGAGAGCCTTAATTACAATATATGGCATTAAATTTTATATGCTCTGTAACAGCTTCCACTATATATTGTTTTCAAAGACTACCAATTATCTTCATTTTTAGTGCCTTTTTCCAGTTGTGAACAAGCCCCTTATTGATTACACTTTGGAATTTTTGTCCCTCGGAGGTGTTGAAGAAACATTTCTATTTTGTTGTAATCATATTGCAGAAGTAAAATCACATATAAGGTATTTATGTCAGATAATATACTGAATGTTGTTACAGTAATAACAAACTAAAGATTTTTAAAGTTGTCTTTAAAATTAATTAGACAATAACAGCTTATGTGGTAAATAATTGATCTCTTGAAAACACAAAGAGCTAAAACTAGATGTAAATTAAAAAATGTAAGAAAGAAAGTAATATATATTGTCAGTAAATAAGGTGAGCTGTGGACCCCAATCTAAAGAAGTTAGTTTTGTGACAGGAGAATAAAATGAATTCTCTATAATTAAGAAAAACTTTTTCATTCTCTTATAGTTGTCTCTGTAATATATATAAAAAAATATTCAAATTTTTTTTAGTACCAGTACTGAAGAAGCAGTAGGATGGGCTTTGACTATGAAAGTTCACATCATTGTTTCGGAGAGTTGTCGATCAGTTGGAGACTGTTTAAGAGATTTAGATGCAAAAGGTTTATTGAGAGGTGATTTTGTTTTATTAGAGCCTGGAGTAATTTCAAACATTCAACTTTCACCACTGCTAAAAAAACATCAGTAAGTAATTAAATTGACACTATATTAAAACAGGTCATGATGAAATTAAAGATAAAGTGTTACCAGGGTCAAGTTTTGTACCTTATTTGATTCTAAGAAATACATATGTGGATCACAAAAATTAAAATTTTTTTTACTCTAAGGATTTGCAAAATTCTTTCATCAAAAGAAAACATTTACTTATATCCATATGTAGCAGCTTTGGCTCCATAGTATAGTTCCACAGGTTAGTTAAAATGTATTTAGCTTGGCCACATTCTACATCAGACTGCTTGCCAGGAGACATCAGCAGACTTTCAAAAGGCAGCATACCCTAAGAAAGGCATTTGTTATTGGTGGGTGGCCTGTTGGACCATAAAAGGCTGACAATGAAGGCACCATTTCTGTATATGGATGGAACAGATTAAGTCCTACTATTCATACTACTACTAATATATGAGTGATATAGAATAAAACTATATTGTGACTTGTGAAATTCCTTACTGCATATACTTCATTAATCTTTAAACTGACTATGGCTCATATAATTTATATAAAGAGTGTGTCTAAAAATGAGCTATGATATTGATGCAGAATTATTAAATCAATTTAAAAATTATCTTACCAGCAAGCACTTCTTAATAATTTTGCAGAATTATAAAAATTTTCATTGAATATACTAAAGAAAGTAACATATTATCTTCTTTCTTTATAAGGGATATTTGTGTACCACAAATAAATATCTGTCAAAATATAGATACTAGAGATGTAACAGGTATATGATCAAGCAGATAAATTGTGATATAGATATCTTCGTATGTCATCATTTTTAGACCAGAATCTGTTCCTTTTTTCTTCCCTTTTTAACCTCAGAATTTTTTACTATACATTGAAGAAGCTGGTGCTGAAAGAAATTTAAGACCAAGATCTCCTAACCTAGGAATATTCATAAAATTAATCTGCCACCATAAAAAAGGATTTGCTTTATGATCTGTCTTCTGTTCCATGGGAGAGCTTTTTATTTTTATCTCTGGTTGGACCAGTATTAGAGAATACATCCCAAAATGTTTCTTACATTTTTTTGGTATTGTTAAGCGGATGTACCTAGTTGTGAAGCTGAAAAAAAGCGTTTTTTTTTTTAAATTTTTCTTAATGAAACTATTTATTCTATAAATCAGGTTTTTATTTTCTATAATAATCCACACCTTAAAATACAATTTGTGAAATTTCCCTGCAACCCCTTTTTTTTAAGAAGCATTGCGGAACGCACAATTACTGGGAGTTGGATCATCAGAAAAAATTTTCATCAAATGATCTTGGTTTAAACAAAAAAGTGAAGAAATTACGTTATTACGTTTTACATTTTTGCTAAAAAATGAAGCTGCTCGCTACCTGCTCCGAGAACTCTACGCAACGGTATTTCTTTTAAAATACTATAACTTCTTCAAGATATCACACTAAGAGAAGATGTAAAAATCCAAAAATCGAATTTTTGACTTGGATGACTAGGTATATGTTATTTATATATATATATATATATATATATATATATATATATATATATATATATATATATATATATATATATATATTGTTATGTTTTTTAAAATACTAAGTGGGACATCATCCGAGGAGTCCGATTCTATTACTGATATCACTTCTTCATTGGGTTCAATACTTACTTTTAATGGTATTACTTGTTTGATGTATTTTAAAAATGTCTTTTAACATGCTCTTTGTTGGTGAAATATGCAACTTCAAATCTGGGATTCAGGAACGTAACAATTATATTATTGTTATTGATTTCAAAAAGCACTACCCATTACATAATGTAAGGTAAAAATCTGGCATACAGGACATAAAATTATACTTTATGAATGTAATATAGATGGTCTAAAAAGTTGATATTTATGTAATTAAATTCCAAATCAACTGTCTTTTTTTTTTTGCTAAAACATGTAATGATTTTTTAGTGAATTGTGCCAAACTGATAAAGGGGCAGCAATGACTGTAATATTTCAGGAATCGGGAATTGGTCACATAAGTTTATGTCCGCAAGATGAAACTTTGGTTGCTGTGACAAATAAACATAGAGTGCTTTTCCATAAAAAGACTAGAAAAACTAATGAAAAGAGAGTAGAGTTTCCATTGGTATGTATAAAATTACATATTTTTTTTTTACAAATGTTATGAAATATGTAATTTTTCATGTTGTTTTTGTAACTGATATATTTAATTCACACATACTTATTAAGAGTTTTCTGATGGAATTTCATTATTTAACCCTAACAATGGAACTGAGATAGACTCCGGACAGCTTCTGTTTCAGAATTTGTTTGGTTTAGTTAGACATTTGCTTTAGATCCGATGACCCAAGTGACTGCGCTAAGGGGGTTTCCGATGTCATTGTGGCTAGTTTGGAAGCTTACATCCCTCTTTTGAAGAAATACTGTTCCAGCGGCAAGCTTCGGGCCTCATTACAGCGATTCAAGAGCAACGTGAATCGCTTTTTCCACACACGAGTCGCTTCAGGAGCGCTTTTGGGATTTCCTCGCCTTAAGATACTACCGGACAATG
>CM032449.1:5033037-5128037 GCA_019049505.1 Pachyrhynchus sulphureomaculatus
CAAACTTTGCTGAAAACTCATTTAGAGAATGTTTTTATTGTAAAAGCAATCAACGTACGGAACACTAATTGCCCAAGTCCGACTTGCACTTGGCCGGTTTTTTTTTAGTTATGTCATAAACCAAATCAGATGACAAGCGCGCTTCAGCCATCTGGAAACAAATGGGCCTGTTTTTTGTATCTCTCACAGAACTACGTAAATTAACATTATGATGTAAGGGCAGATCACTATTAGAAAAAACGTAGTAATAATATTTGCTTATGTTACTTTCCTTGCTGAAGGAAAATAATGTTTTTGCCAAAAAAATTATCTTCCGAAATTTTTGCGTTTCTTCATCTTTCAGGGTCTTTAGACCCAAAAAATCATCGCTACCCATTTTCGTCGGTCTATTCACTTGATAATTCTCAAATGAAATGACAACGATTTCAAATTTGGTAGAAATACAAGGGCGAATTAAAAAATCTTGTAAAAAACAAGGTAAAGAAAATTTTTTTGCAAAAATAATTCATTTCTCAACATAATCTTCATTGAGTTCTTGCTTGTTAACAAATTTTACTTTGAGAGAATTTTCAAACTGTACTTGGTAATCCAGTTATCACAGAGGATGAAACACAAACTGCATTGAACCAAATGAAAAACAATAGATGCCCTGAAGATCAGATCACTGCAGTAAATCTCTGAAATATGCAATGAAGGTCCTACTAAATAAATGTCTCCATGATGGAAAAATACCAACAAAATGGTGTAATTCGGAGGTTATAGTTCTCTTTAAGAAAGGCAATAATACTGATATCGAAAAAATTATCTTTCCATATCTGTCTTTTGTCGCACTTATATAAGCTCTTCACTAAAATCTTAACCAATCGCCTATCAGCAAAACTATCAACCTGTCGAACAGGCAGGCTTCAGAAAGGGATTTAGCATGATCGACCACCTCTGTACAATACGTACTGTAATAGAAAAATATACAGAATATAACGTACTAATACATTTGGCCTTCATTGATTTTCATAAGGCATTTGATACTGTTGAAATCTGGCCAATTCTAAAATCCCTAGCGAATGAAAAAAAAAACAGATATGTAAAAATAATAGAGAACACCTATAAAGAAGCATCAATACATATTAAAATTGACGAAACAACTCACTAACAACATACCATTAAAAAGAGGAGTGCGACAAGGAGATACTATCTCACCTAAATTATTTACGATGGCCCTTGAAGACCTCTTTAAGGAGTTAAATTTGGATGAGAAAGGCATCATCATCGACGGCACTAGACTGAGTCACCTAAGACACCAATGAGCTACAGGAAATGTTGAACCAACTGAATGTGGTCTCTACAATGGTAGGTCGTAAAAATGAAATTTTAAAAAACTAAATTTATGAGCCTTGAAGAGACCAACATACAGATAGGAAATAACTCCATAGAACGTGTCTACGAGTAGTAGACTTAGTATACACTGTTAAGATCGGAAAGGAGATTTAGCATGCAGAAATTACCAGGCGAATAAGGCTGGCATGGGCAGCCTTTGGAAAACTAGTACAAATCTCAAAAAGTAGTATAATACCCATAAACCTAAAAAGTAGGTCTGCAACTCCTGTGTTCTACCGGTCAGCACATATGGACTGGAAAGGATGTGTCTCATCAAACCATTTGTTAAAAAAACTCGTGACTTCACAGAGAGCAATGGAGAGAAGCATGGTTGGTTTCTCCCTTAGGGATAGAATTCATAATGAGCAGATAAGGAGATGAACCAAAGTCACTTCTCGAGGAGGCAAAGACGAAGTGCTGATGGGCAGGTTGTGTAGCTATATCATTTGGAGACAGATGGGTGTATAGGATCACAGAATAGAGACCCAGAGAAACAGGGAGAAGCGTTGGTCGTCCACAAAAACGATGGGTCGATGATATAAGAGTAGTAGTAGGCCAGCAGTGGTTAAAGGTGGCAAAAGGCAGGGAAACATGGAAGAAAGTAAAAGAGACTTTCATTCAGGAGTGGACAGACTTATGTTGAGAAGAAGAAGAAGATTTGTTACATTGCCGTTTAAACATATTGTTATAAGTTACTCTTTTTAGTATGTTTTAAATCTTATTTAATTTTATTAAATATATTTTAATTTGATATAATGCAACGTTTCCCCTAGTAAGGAAAGTAAAAACATATGTGTTAGGAGAATCGTTTTTATAAAAATTACCGGCAGGATATTTTTAGAAACAGATTAATTCCACAAGACTCAGCAGTAGCCACAACATCAAATGTGGATTTGTCGGCAACTCTTACCAGAAGTATATTAGGTCCCAACGTTATAGTTGGGAAGAACGTTAAAATTCAGGATTCGTTTATTTTTGAAAATACACGGATAGAAGACGATGCTGTAATATCTTTAAGTATCATCGGCCCAGAATGTCACGTTAAAAAGGCAGCCAAAGTAACTGCATCATCAGTATTAGGAAAAGGAGTTGTTATCAATGAAGATCTGTTAGTAGAAAATACATTGGTGCAGTCGAATAAGCCTGATGATGGTAAGTTAATTTTTAAGTGGGTAAAATACACTTGGCCTTTCTTCTTAAACTGTCGTCTATTTTCCTATTAGAAAGATTTGTAACTCATGACTTAATAAACTGTTGACTCGATAGGGTGTGCGTTGCTTTTCCTTAGCGTTTTTCGGAATAGTGATAAACGTTGGTATAAGCCATTCGTTAAGTATAATTCCTGTTTTATATACGGTTTTAAAAACAAGTGTACAAAAATATGAGTATATTTCTCTTTACCAGGTGTACAAGTATGAAATGCGGATTTTTTTTCCAAAAAAAACATGTTAAATTCGGAAGAATGATAAAAAGTGCTTTATTCAAAGTATGCTCCATCGCTTGTTATACATTTTTCCCATCTTTCGGGCAATTTGTGAATACCACACCAGTAAAAATCTTCCCCTTTTGCTGCGAACCATTCATCGAGCTATTTTTTCACATCTTCGTACGAATCAAAGCGCTGCTCAGCAAGTGCGTGACCCATCGATGCAAACAAGTGGTAATCGGAAGGAGCCAAGTCTGGTGAGTAAGCCGCATGGGATAGAACTTCCCAGCTGAGTGCTTCCAACGTGTCGCGAACTGGTTTTGACGTATGTGATGGAGGATTGTCATGAAGAAAAATGACTTTGTGTTGCCTTTTTTTCGGTATTCTGGCCTTCTTTTAAGCAGCGAACGGTTCAAATCGGTCAATATTATTGTTGGTAACGTTTAGTATTAACCGTTTCCCCAGGGTTTTAACAGGTCATAATAGACCACGCCCCTCTGGTCCCACCAAACACAGAGCATCGTTTTTCTGCCAAAGCGATTCGGTCTTGTGGTCGATGTGGATGGTGCGCCTGGGTCTACCCATGATTTTTTGCGCTTGAGATTCTCAAAATAAATCCACTTTTCATCCCCTGCGACTAAACGATGCAAAAATGACTTTCTTTTGTACCGAGCGAGCAAAATGTCACATCTGTTGTCTGAAATCCGCATTTCATTCTTGTACACCTGGTATTGTTCTTCTGTTCCGTCACGTTTGTTTTTATATTATTCCTTTTTAGCTTTTCCCTTTTCTCGTTATTGTTTTTCATCTTTAATCGTTCATTCATTAATTGGAAGTCATCGATTTCCATCTTTTTCTATGTTTAATTTTTTTTATCGTTTTATCATTTACCTCCCTGCCTCAGTAGGGATTAACAGTTTCTGTATCATGGCGGGGATATTATCGTATTCGTCAACATTGTGTTTTTCTACAATAACTGCTACCTACAATATAAGGCGCCTTACCTTGACCTAAACACGGCTTTCTCAGGCGGTTACCCATCCTAGTACTAAACGAGGTCGGTTTGAGTTAACGTTGATGATCATCTGTCGCCAAGCCGAAACAACCAAACACTGAACAGTGTTTCGTCAGTTTAAAGCTATTTCATGTTTGATTTGAAGTTTTTAACTTACCGCTTTTAAAGTCCATAGTTTTTTGTTGATCTTATCCTGTATTTTTTGTTTTACTTCTTTATTCTTCGACCGGGAGCCAATGGAACGTAAACAATGAATAATTTGTGCTCAAGTTTGCTTAGAAATATTAATTTTTTAACTAAATTTGAAGTTACTAGCTAATAGTTGTAGCATTTTGTTTAAATATATGTACTTACCGAAAAGCTATTTCCATTTTAACACTGTCATCGACAATTATATCGTCACTGCCGTACATCTGGGACAGTCTTTCATGAATAACTTTTTCTCCATTTCCTTCTTTAATGAGAAATTTTGTCACTACGTGATGCCTCAAATAACTTTCACATATTTTCGCAAAATCGTAAAAACTGCAAAACGCAATAAACTGGTTCTCAACGACCGACGAACAAGGTCGTGAAGCTGAATCATTCTCAGTCAGTTGTGGCTTTACTCAGCTTATCGATAAACCAACACGGATCTCTGATCGAGACGGAGAGTTCCCCAGTCTTTTGGACATGCTTTTAACCACCAGTTCAGAGATTTATACCACAGTAAACATAAAACAGTAGCGACAGTCCGACATGGCACCTTTAATCTCACGGGGTTCGAGTTTGTAATGATTACATGACCTGTCGCCATAATGCTGGTATGATACCCGCGAGTTTTTGAAATATTCAAGTTCCTTCTTTCAAGAAAAAACCCATTCTGTACAATAAAAATGAATTTTGCTGATTGCAAGGAAGAAAAAAACAAGAAAAGTTTTTTTTAGAAACATTCTTATTAAAACAGTATACAAAAAACGGGGAAAAAGCAAAAAATACAAGGAAAAATACATTTGGCTTCAACGCTTCTTGCACGTTATTCATTTAAATATCTCATTGTTGAATTTATATTTTTCAACTATTAGAGATATTGTTCGTGGGAAAAAATGTTCATTTTGAGAATATATCTCTGCACACCTTCAGCTTCTCGCGTCAACAATCATGCTCTTTATGTTTCAGCGAATCCCAGTAATCTGAAGAGATTAAAAATAATTATAATTTTCATTTTAAGATGAGATCATGTCTTTCAAACTGTTTTACAAATAAAATGTATCTCTTATTATGAAAACACAATTGTCATAATGTATATATAATATATTGCATAATAAAAATAAAGAATTATGAATTACCATGTAGGATCTTTAGGAAATCTAAAAAAACTAACTCCATTAGAGATACCACATATATTTTTACAAGCACTAACTGTACAACAAAAACTTCCACTGAACATCTTTTTAGTGTTCTGTACGGAACAGTTATAAGATCACTTCGGTGTCTGTCTGTCTGTCTGTCTGTTTGTCACACCCGATTTTCTCCGAAACTATTTGACATAGAAAGTTGAAATTTGGTAATAATATAGGAATTGATGGCCTCATCGGAGCCATGTAGTTTTGAGAGTTAAATTTTGACTTAAGGGGTTAGTTTTGGGGGGTGAAATCGGAAGTGAAAAAAATAATTTTTTATTAGGTCATCGAGTGTGGTGTCAAATGAAAGCTTGTGAAAACACGAGTAAAAGATATATATATATATATATATATATATATATATATATATATATATATATATATATAATGTAATACTTGCGCGCACTTTTGGTTGTATTATTTTTAAAAAATCGCGAAAAATCGCTGTCCCCTGTGAAAGTACTTATCAAAAAATTTAAAAATTCTGGAATATTCTCTACGGGGAGTAGATTGAACGAAAATTATCACGAGTGCATTACCTTTAATAATTTATCTGGTATATAAAAAAAAAACCAAATATTTCAAAGTCATCAGATTTCAGTAAAGATTGGAAACAAACCTTGTTGAAAACTCATTTGAGATGTGTTTTGTGAAGTCACTGATCATTTTGTACCTCTGCAACAAATTTTTTTATTTTAAAAGCAATCAACGTACGGAACACTAATTGCTCAAGTTCAACTTGCACTTGACCGATCTTTATAATTATTTTTAATTTTAACGTTATTTGCTTATTAGAAATTTATTAATAATGAATTTCGAAGCACGGTATACAAAGATTCTCCTTGAAATCCAGATGTAAACACAACCCGCGACTGCGCTGGCAGCCATGTTGTTGGTATGATAGGGGACCGTTGCGTGATAGAAAACAGGACCTAAAAATTTTCTTGAGCGTCTCTACTATGTTTTATGTTTACTGTGTTTATGCCGTCATCGTAAATCCGCAGTAGTATCCTACCGATCAGTAATAGAGAGGCGCCTAAACCACGCAAGATTTGGGACTACAAATCTTCTGAATGGGAAGAACTTATGGAATATTTTCGAACTTTCCCTTCTTCAGACGTTTGTTTTAGATCCGACGATTCAACATTCATTTCTCGAAAAAAATACCCTTCCAACGTCAAGCGTTGGTTCGACCGAAAATGGAAAGAAGTTGTTGCTTCTAAACATCTTCCTACCTATAATGGCGTGAAAATCCTAATGCTATAAATTGTAACATCTCTATTCGTGCCCGGATGCAAATAAATTGTCGGCGAAACTAGGGAAACTCACAATCAAATAATTAAAACAAACTTCTTGCCTGCCCCAATAATTCCAGGTCCTTTTGGTCAATTGCTAAGGCGATTAGTCAAAAATTCATTAAATCCACTATACCACCACTGACACGGCTATATAATGCTACGCACACGTTTCACTCCTGTAGCACTTTAGGGATTTTCCTGCAGCATGTGTGCTATGCCCATAAAAAAAGTAATTTTCATTACTTGGTAGATAACTTAAAAACTACCCTCGTAATTACCTTCATGTTTCTGTCAGCTCAACCTAAATTACTACTACGACGTAATTGTAGACGACTTTAAGAAAAAGCATATGACACTTAAACTTTTCAATCTACTCTCGCAAATTATTAGCTTAAGTTTTAGCTCAACCCGAAGACCAAATAGGTGAGGCAGCTTACCGCTTACGAGCAGACGAAGATGAAGAAGATTTACGCCTGGACAAACTATTGGCTCAACAAATGTCTAGACTACACATTCACGATTCATTTTATGAATCTGAATATGAGAGTGAAGATGCTTTTAGTGAGAGTGAAGAAGAGCTGTCCTATACTAATTCGCCACCGCCTGATGATACGAAATGTAAATGTTTAGCACTGTTTTTGATATCTTTAGAGTTGAAAATAATAAGGTTCCAAATGACATTTAAACAAAAACACTGGTTTCAAGTCGGGGCTAGGTAGCCTACACCTAGCCAACTTGTATGCTGTCCATCTTGTACCTCTCGTTAGTTGTGTTCGCATTCGCGTTAAATGTATTTATGGAATGCCTGTATACAGTCCGTCAAGTAAGAACCCATCGCCTGTAACTTGTAGTCGATAAAAGACATTTCTTTTTTTATGTTATTGTTCGCACCATTGCAAACAATGCTTTGTGGAGAGAGATTTATTTCTATTCTTATTTATGGTTAAATAGTACATTATCGATCGTGAGTGTTACATACGTCTCACGCTTCGAGGGTGTTTTCTTATGTAATCATCCAAAGGTTCCGAAAATGACGCCAACAGCGGCTGCTAAGTATATGAGTAAGTCGAGGGTATTCATTAGCAAGTGGGTGAAACGATACTCTCAGGACGTACTTTGAGAGGAAAACTGTCGAACAAGGACTTTGATTATTAACATGTTTTCCCGAAACCCTCCATTGACTGCACCAAGGGGTGTAAAAAGTAAAGCAGAAAGATGTTGGTATATCGTATGACATGAGTCGCACTCATCTTTTTATTTATTTGAGAATATATGGGTACACCCCTTTTTACAATGTATTTATAATACTTTACAATATAACCATATCAATAACAGAACGGCCGAAAATGTGGGATGAAACACAAGAACGGCTTACATTCCTACTGTGAAACAATCAGCGGCAGAGCGTCCCTTCTGAATGAAGAGGGGAAACCTGAAAAAATGTTCAGTTCCCGATACTGGTTCATGAATCTCATAGCCCTCAGCAGCGGTGAATGACAACCATAATCAGTTCTGTGGAAGCCAGTAAAGTTCAGTTTGCCTTAAATGTCTTTGAGGTATATTAGATTTTACGAATGACAGCAAAGTAGGACAATCTATCAACCCGTTAATTATCTTATACAGAAAATACTGATCACTCACCAAACGTCTATGAGCTAACAGATTCAAGTTCATATGACTCCTAATAATAGTATAATCATGGTCTGTGGCACTCCAGAAATTGCAATAAAATATATGATAGCACATTACCAATTTTAACCTGATATTCACGCCCTTCCAGATATGTCTTCAACCACCCTAGGAGAGAATCGTTGAATCCCAATACATCAAGCTGAGCTAATAATAGGTCGTGATTAATCCTATCGAATGCGTTAGAAAAGTCGGTATAGACAGCATCCACTTGGGCCGCCTCCTCCAGAGCCTCTAACAAGTATGAGTCATAAACGACGAGGTTAGTATCCGTCGATCTTCCCTGTAAAAATCCGTGTTGTCGCGAAGAAATGACGTTCCTGCAGGAACAAGATAATTGCTTATATATTAGGAAATCAAACAATTTGGGAATACTGGATTGATTATTCCTTACATTATTCCTGTTTCCAGACTTGTAAATTGGACTTGGATAACTTTTAAATATTGCTGAGCGAAGAACACAGAGAGAAACGACTCGCGTAGGCAGAGGAAAACATAGATCGAGACTGGAGCAATTTAATTTTTTTTTGATGCTACATTTTAGGGTTATGCTATCATCCCACGAGCTTAGTCAATTTCCATTAACCGATTAGTTCAGCGCACCGTGAACTGTGTGGAGATCGATGTTTGGGAATGTCTTTCGCAAACAGTTTTGGGAGACTTTCCATCTTTACCTACAGTTTGAACCCTGAAAAAAGCTCCAGATTTTCAAGAAGGCATTAGTACCGACTGTCAAACGATAGTTTGTCGATCAAAAATAAGGACTGGATTCTTCAAGAGTATAACGACCCCAAACATTGGAGTAAAACGTGTAGCCCGTCGAGAGGGGAGTTCGGTATCGTCACACCACTAGATTGGCTTTCCCAGTCGCCCGATGCAAACCCAATCGAGAATGTGTGGTCATACACCAAGCAGAAGCTTCGTCGTAAAAAGGTGTACGTAGTGAAGCAGTTGTCCCGGCGAATTCGAACAATTTGGAAATCTTCGCCCACAGAATACGCGGAAGATCTCGTCGAAAGTATGCCTCGAAAATTTCAGGCAATCATCGACGTTGATGAGGATTGGACGACCTGCTGAATCATTAGCATTTTAATGGCAATCCTTTACTGTTGAAGGATATAAAAAACTTTTAAATAAATGTATTTTTAATGAACAATGCGATACACGTTCTTACATGACCGACTGTAAAAAAAACTAGTAATTGGTACCGGATTAACGGCATTTTGTACCGATCGTTTCTTGGAACCATATGGATTTCAGCTTTTGATTTGTTCATTTAACGAAGCAAAGCTTAAATTTTTATTTTGTTTTTAGTATTCTTTACCGAAGTTATAGATAGTTTAACCAGAGGCTATGAAGACAAACTACTTTGTGATAATCTTATCCTCGAAATAAACTCATCGCGATATGCGTATAATGTGACAGTAAAAGAGGTAAATTGTGTTTGAAGCTAAAAATAAAATATATTCTTTACAAATCATTTTCGAAAGATTCTGAAATTATATCCTTATTGTCGACAATTTTACGAACTTGTATTTTTAGGTCAACTACAATGTTATTAGAGCTATCTTAACGATGTCACAAAATTTGCCATTTGGTAACGACTATTTTTCAAAATTGTCACATATGCTGAAATACTTCTATCCAATTTTTACGAATTACATCAAGAAAGAAAGTGCCATGTTTGATTGCCTTCAAGCGATTGAGGTAAAAATTACAGCATATATAAATAATAAAACTTGTCAAATGCAAGTTAGACTTGCAAAATTAGTGTTCCGTATCGTGATTGTTTTGAAAATAAAAACAATTTTTTAGACGCCCCAAATGAGTTTTCAGCAAAGTTTGTTTCTGATATTTGTTGAAAACTGATGACCTTGAAATTTTTTTTTATATATACCAGATAAATTACACTAGTCAACACAAGTCTTGTTTCCTTTATTTTGTTTTCTGTTATTGGGTATTTCTATGGCCCTGACTATGAAAAAAATACTGGGAGATTGCTAACAGCTTTACCTTTTGAGATATACAGTTTTATTATTTTGCCAAAAAAATACAAAAATAATACATAATACAAAATTTCTATTGAACACTAGCAAATGATCTTTTATAAGATTTCCTTGAATGAACGACTTTAGGTAGATCTCGTTGCAAACTCCAGCAGTAGTCTGCCATCATATGTGAGTCCCACCGCCCCTGATAACGCTCTTCCATTGCCCGAAGATCCTGATGAAATCTTTCACCCTGCTCCTCACTAAAATCACCCAGATTTTGTGGAAGCCGGTCTAAATGCGAGTGCAGGAAGTGGATTTTTATGCTTATGTTGCACCCTAGCTCTTGCAAGTTCGATAGCATGCACTCAACAAGCTCGACATGGTCGTCAGATTTCTTTTTGCCTAGGAAGCTTCTCATAACCAAAACAAATGAATTCCAAGCTTTGGATTCGACTTCAGTCATTGATTTGACAAAATTAGGATATTTCACGAGTTGCCTAATCTGTGGCCCATCAAAAATACCAGCTTTCAATTTTTCTGAACTTAATCCTGGAAACTTGCGTGAAAGAAAATTAAAACATTCGCCACTTTTGTCAAGCGCCTTCACAAACTGTTTCATTATGCCGAGTTTAATATGAAGTGGTGGAAGTATGATGCGGTCTCGGCTAACTAAAGGCACGTTTATAACATTTTTTTGTACCAACTTTTAGCTCTTCCCGCACTGGCCAAACTTTTTATGACCAATGGTGTTGTTTGTCACGACTATCCCAGAGACACATGAAACAAGGGAACTTTGTGTAACCATTTTCAGATCAACACAAATGACCCATTTGTGGTCTTGGTACTTAATTTTTTCCATAACCTAAGAAACATTTACGTATTCTTCTTTTAAAGTCGTCGAATGTGCTATAGGTATAGATCCGTACTTGTTACCGTTATGAAGCAAAACACACTTTAAACTTCTTTCGCTGCTGTCTATGAAAAGACGCCAATCACTAGGTTGGTACTGTTTTAATCCCATCTGCTGCAAAATACCACCAACATCGTTACAAAAAACTAAATCCTTCTCTTGAGAAAAATACGGTAACAGATTTTTTTCTCGGGTACGATAAAATGTAATGTTGGTTTCTGGAGTAAGCAAATTTTTTTCTTTTAAACGAGATGCTAAAATTTCAGAAGCTTTTTTGGTAAGTTCAGATCTCTTACTAAGTCATTTAGTTCTTTCTGATTAAATGGTTGAGGTTCTGAAAGGCTACATTTGTAGTCTGAATCAGAGTCTTCACTTGATGTATTTCGTTCGGGTTCACAGAGATTTGGATCATCAGAAGATTTAGATGTGCTGGGTTGTACCTCTTGTGATTTTAATTGAGGTCGTTGAGCAGAAGATAAGTTAGGATATGACCACTTACTTCGATTTCCAGGATTAATTCCGTTTATTTCCACAACGCAGAAGTAGCAATCGTCATGATGGTTTCGAGGTTCTCGCCAAATCATGGGTGTTACGAACATTATTGCATCTCTTTTTCCATTGGACCATAATCGTAGACATACCACACATTTCTGGCATACAATATGAGGACCCAAGGCTTGTCCTGATTACACAATTTTATTTTAAAGTATTGATGATACGCAGTTTTCACAAAGTCCGATATAGGTTTTCGATATTTTGCAAATATATATTCACCACAAATATAGGAAAAACAATCGGGATTAAGCACACAACATCTTCTTGACGAAGCCATATCTAAAACAACCACAAAATATATTTTAGTGTCCAATAAAAAACGAAAATCTAAGTAAAAATAGTAAATGAGGGTCGTTAGCTATAACTCAAAAACAAAAGCTGTTAGAGAAAAATTGTTGCCATATTTAAAAAATACGCGTCAATTTGAGATAGAAACAAAAAAAAATCACAGGAAACAAGCAATTTTCTTTTTTTTTGTTGACCAGTGTTATCAAAGGTAAGAAACTCGTGATAATTTTCGTTTTTAATCTGCACCTTGTGGAGAATATTCCAGAATTTTTTGATCAGTACTTTTCGAGATAAGGGGGAACAGCAATTTTTGACAATTTTTTAAAAAGTGTGCGCAAGTATTACATCATATACATTTTGAACTCGTGGTTTTACAAGTTTTCATTTGACACTCCCACTCGAACCTGATAATTTTTTTTTCACTTCCGATTTCACTCCCAAAAACTAAAACTTCAAGCCAAAATTTAACTTTTAAAATTACAAGGCTCTGATGGGGACATCAATTCGTATATTAGTTCCAAATTTCAACTTTCTATGTCAAATAGTTTCAGAGAAAATGACAATCTTTACTTATTAAATAGAGCTTGGTATCGAAAAACGCATCAACTACAAAAAGCATATAAATCGTCAAATTTTTCTTTAAATTCTAAAAACCAAAAATTAATTACCGGGGCCTATTAAGCAAACTTTTCTGTGCGGTACGCGGTGATAGGGCGCGCGTGCACCGTCGCGACATTACGATCGGCTTTTTGCCTCTCGACCTGTGTCCGTTGAGTTCTTACGTGAATAAGGAAGTGCCTCCTTTAATCCTTTCAATCTCGTCTTATTCTTTGCAACGTTGAGGGCGTCCTACACTTGTATGTATGATTCTACCGCTCTACTTGTCTTCTTGGCTCCTCGCTACGTGTCCGGCCAACTTCCACTTCTGTTATGTCACTCTATGGATTACGTCGTGAAGCTTGGTTTTCTCTTTTATCCATTCATTCGTCTGATGATCCCTCAGTATTATTCCCAGGAACTTTCTGGCAGGCTCGTTTACTCTTCATCATCAAACTCGTTTTGCGCCTTCCTTTTCCCAGTTTCCATCCTCTTCGATCCTCCCAATTTCCAGGTCTTAGATTTCTCTCTGACATTGCCCTCTGAACATCTCCAAACCATGTCGCTCTTGGTCTTCCTCTTCTCCTCTTTTCACTTGGTACCCACTTTAGATCCATCATTGGTCCTGGGTGCTCTTCCATTTTTTCCACGTGTAAGTACCATATAAGTTGCCGTTTTTGAATTTCCTCAATAATCGTTATTTTTTACTTTCATTACATCTCTTATTCTTTCATTTCTAACTATCCATTCTTGACATACCAGTCGATTTTCGCCAGTAGTCCATTTCGAATACTTTTAGTTTTTGTTCCAATCGTTTCGTCAATTGTCAAGTTTCACAACCGTGTAACACAATGCTCTTAAATAGTGCATTATAAATGAGGTGCTTTCTTTGTTATATTATGTTCTTCGACCACAGAACAGAATTTAGTTAGTTAACTCTTAATTTATTTATGTTGGCCTTTGTTAGAAATAACGTTTCCGCTCCATATGTGATTACTGGGAAGATGCACTGGTTATAAAGATTTGTCTTCAGTTCCAGAGGCAATTTCAGCTGCATTATATCTTTTCTCTTCCCAAAAGCCACTCATGAGAGCCCACTTCTGGCCCCAATTTCCAGGTCTTGATTTGCCTTTTCTAGTGTTATTGTTTGCCTCAAATATTTGAACTGTAAAACTTGGTCTGTTCTTTCGTTTTTCTTCGATATATTTTCCTATGTCATCCATTTGATTTGTTATATTTGGTCTTACTAAAATTTAAGTGCAGTCCCACTCATGCTGATGCATTTAAAAAATAGCGATATCATCCCGAAACATCAGTTGGTGTAGCGTTTCTTCCATTACATTGTCAGTTCCAATTTATATTCTGTAGTGTAGCCTGTACTATCGTCGAAAAAATTTAGAAGACATGTCTTCCTGTCTGACCCCTCTTTTTACGCTCACTTTGTATGTAGTCTTCCTTGTAAGGTGGCTTGGTTATATGTATATTCAGTTTATGATATTTATATATGTACTATCAACTTCTGCGTTCTTTAAAGTTTGTTCGATGGCCCACATTTCAACCTTATCAAATGCTTTTCGGTAGTCCAGAAATGCGACAGATAAAGCGGATCTTGTATTCAGTAACTCTCTTTCGATCTGTGGGTAGATAGTCCACCATGTTGAATCCTTTCCTAAATCCCGCTTGTTCCTTAATTCGGAAGAAATCCAGTTTGTTCGTCAATCGATTATTTTTCTAGAGAATACTTTTTCTGTGAGAGGGGACCGATCGGTCTATAATTTTCTAAATCTTGAGAATCTCCTTTTTTATAAATAGTGTTTCATTCGTTCCGGACATTAGCGATGAACAGAGCTGTTCTAACTTTATTAGCAGCAATACGAAAAAGTTGTATCGAACTGAGACCAAACCAGCCTCGTAGGTTTTTCGTCTAGGAGTGACGTCTTCTGCCTGGCCCTCTTTTTGCTTCAAGTTTGCCCTGAAGTATCAGTTGCAACAGTCTATACTGGTCATGCCTCGTGATATATCCAAGGTATTCTAATTTGCGCTTTTTCAGCGTTCAGGTCAGGTCCTTTCCCATTCTTCTGAGCACCTCGTTATTAGTTACATGTTGTGTCTAAGAAATTTTCACGAATACGTCGGTAGAGTCACATTTCAAAGGCATTTATTCTCCTCATTACTGCTTCGTTGTTCGTCCCACGATTCGGCTCCGTAAAGTAGAACAGAGAAGACATAGCAGCGCAACAACCTTTAGTTGCAGAGTCAGATCTTTCAAAGTGAATAAGGTCCTCATTTGAAAGAGTGCTATCCTGGCCTTTTCGACGCGACATCTAATTTCTACACCGTAGTCCCGTGTGTCATAGATTGTAGTAACCAAATAATTGAAGATTTTCACTTGCTCTACTACTGTGTTGTTAATTGTCAAGGGCCCTCGGTTATGAGTTGGTTTCTTAGAAACTATCATGTACTTGGTTTTCAAAATATTGAGGGTAAGGCCATGTAGTTCTTCTAATTAGTCTTGCTATGGATTTTCTCCAGTTAAAGGGTACATCTTGTTTTTGTAAGCAGTGACAGTAACCAAATAGAATTTAACGCTACAGAAACCCAGGCGGCAGTTGGAATATTGCTCCCATGCTTCCAAACATACACTGCATTTATTGGGTTCTATTCAGAAAAGTGCTGTTCGCCTTACCAGCAACCGATTCCTTGGAAGACCGAAGAACGGTTGGCGACTTGAGTCTATTCTACAAATACTTTCATGGAAAACGTTCGATGGATGCAGTCCGCTTAATTCTTCCCAGAACGGCTAGGAATGCACGTTGCAACAAAACTTCACGTCCGTATGAGGTTCAGCTTGTCACACCTCATACAATCCTTTTCACGCAATATTTTATATGGAAAACGTCATTCTTTTGGATTGACTTGCTCAGGACTGTGTTTTACACCGAGTAGAATTAAGAGCGATTCAAGACGTGAATCCCTCTTTTCGCACACGCGTCATTTCTGTAGCGCTTTATTAATTTCCCGGCAGCACGTGTGCTACGTCCATAAAAAAAGTACTTTAAGCACAGTAAACCCAATACAGTAGTGAAAATGAGCTCCAAGTTGGTGACGAGATTTTGACGGCGCGTTTGTCGATAGGTCCCTTTTTCAAAATAGCCGCTCAATGTTTACATCTGATCCCGGAATATATCTTATCGATAGTTTCTTGATGTTACTGCAGTTTATATGAATTTAAAGACAGCAGAGAGAGTTTGTATAAAAACAGAATTAAAAACGTTTGTAAGTGAAGAGAATCGGAAAGGTTGACGAACAATTTATATAATCATGGGGAAAGGAGGTTATTGTTGTGCCGTTGACAATTTTAAAAATAATTCAAAAAGTACGCCGGGAGTAGGTTTCTTTTTCTTCCCTAAATATGTTGAAAGGTAACTGATCTGGTCGCCCCAATCGCCCATCTTATTATTGTTGTTAGCATGTTTATCTTTAAACATGCTCCAAATTTCAAAGACTATTCTTTTGGACCTATCCTAAGCCTGGATGAAGTGTAAAGGAACGCATTTGCGAATTTGACAATGGAATTAAAAAATGGAAACAAACATCACATTATCTCAGAAACTGTTGCTCGAAGCAACATTTACCAAGAGAGCTTTTTTAGCCAGGGGAAGGCGAAAAATACGAATATTCATTTAAAAATATCATACAGAGTGATATAAAAAAGTTATGACATTTTAAAAGTATACACAGTGCAATAAGTGGCGCCCCCTACAATTTACAACAAAACTGTAAGCTGATTTCGATTTCTCATCTCAGAAAACCCCTTAGCACCGAATCTTATACAAATAGAACAATTATTAAGAAAGCTACTTAAAAAAAAAAACTAAAATAAAAGTATAACTTTGACACCCTGTATCTCAAAAATTACGAATTGGACTAAGGTAAGTTGAGTTAAATGGTCAATATTTTCATCTCAGAAATCCACACTAACTCTATGTACACGGAATACTGGGACATCCTGTATTTATCAGAGCGATCCAAAAAATTTATTTCCTTTTAAGAGTCGGATTTTATTGTAGTTACAATGAGGCCCAATCAGGCCCAGAAACATCCAGTTTATATTGACATAAAATTCCTTGCCGAATTCAAATATATATTTAAACATTTGGATTCCAGTTTCAGTTTTCACTTTTGGGCCTTATAGAGTTCCAATAAATCTGATTTGCCCATTCTGTTCCCGGGAGAAAATGCTAAAACTTTAGTCTGCGACACTTTTTCTGAAAATGCCTTCCTGTCAAATTATTCACTTGTATTCATATCTTTTCTAACAAAGCGCTCAATTCTTTTTGTTTTTTTTTTTATATATTACTCATGCTGTATTAACTTGACATTTTATTTGTATCTTATTTGAAATGATAAAACATCGCACACTAACATTATTCCTATTTAAAATCTCCCGCTGGCCCCTTTTTTAACACAGCGGACTGCCACGTGATCTCTTGAAAAAACTGAGACCTGATTTTCCTATACGGTTACCCCGAGTTTCGCTACTGTGTTTTAAGTTTTGTTCTCTTTTTTCTTGGATCCTCGGCCGAGGAACCATGATACGGTGAAACGCGTCCTGAGATAGATTAACGGATGAGAGAACAGTCAAAAAAATCTGAAAAATGGACTTTGTCCAATTTTTGTGATATTGGTTTTATGATTTTTACTTTTTCATTTTTAGGATGTTGCAATTTCAAGTGGAGACTTAAGAGATAAGTGGGCTATATTTATTTTAAAGTATCTGTACGAAGAAGATTTTCTAACGGAAGAACCGATCCTTAAATGGTTTTCAGATTTGAATACAGAAACAAAACTTCATGGTCAGGTAAAACCGTTTGCCGATTGGTTGCAAGAGGCGGAAGAAGAAGATGAAACGTCAGAGGAAGAGTCTGACTAAATGTTCACAATAAATAATGTAAGCGTTTCGTAAATGCTGTTTTATTATTACGTTAAATTAAAGTCGATCAAAAATAAAAATTATAAAAGAAAATTCATATGGAAACTATCAAAAGTCAACGTGGAATCGGCCTCGCACCTTCTTAATCCACGTTGAAGGGGGCATATGTCGGAAAAAGAATTAAAACAAACCCAGGAAAATATTTGTGTACTTGGGGCATTCTTAACAGTTATACAAATATTCTTCTTCCAGTACCTTATTCGTTTCGGACGTTGACTATGAACATGGTAATTCTGACCTTATTGACGGCGATTCGAAACAGCTGAACAGACTAAGTCCGAACCATTGTCTTAAGTTATATAGCAAAGAATATCTATTTCTTCCTGGATCTCGTTTAAAGCCTGTCCCAAAATATAGGATCCTGATTTTTGCCGTTTTAAAGTGGGCAATATTAAAATTCGGACCCTTTGTTTATGATAGGTTGCAGAGATGGACTTTGGAATTTTATTCATTAATGCAAATAAATAAAATTATAAGTGTTTTTTGAAGATGTTTATAGATGCATGTAAAAACAAATGAGTAAGAAGTACAAATATACAGTTTGAATGAATGGGGTTTACAAGAGGGGACATATTGTATGAATAAAAATATATTTTAACTTAAACCTAATTCGGTTTCACTATCACTGCCATAGCTTAGGTAATTATCAGTGGTTTTATATTATTTACATAAATGTATGAATCTTCAAGTTTAACAACGTGCTGAATGGAATTCTTCCAGCTTTCACAAGGTATATCATTTATAACTTTTTTTACTAACTTAACCACTGACACGCTTAAAGAAGGAGAAACATTTTGTGCCGTTATTTTTGATTTAACTTGATGCCAAATATGTTCAATTGGATTAAACACACAATAATACGGAGGAAGTCCTATTTTCTCAGCCATGCTATCGCAAACATATTTCTTTTTCAATTTATAGTCTTTCAAAACTTCCAAAAGATCACTTTTTTTATAACTAAAGTCAAAATAAATGTAATTTTCTAACATATATTCCTGTATTTCCGATTTGGTGTTGGCTGCATTAGGAACCTTATTTAGTAGGCGACTATGGTAACTTGCATCGTCTGTAACTATAACACTCTGTTCGAGAACATTTGGCAAAAGGGAATTTTGAAACCAATTTTCAAAAAGTTCTGCGGTGTCTTCGTGATAGTCCAAACTAGAATCTTTTATGTTTTTTGCAGTTAATAGTAGACAATTTGAAACCCAGCCCTTTTCAGATCCAGCATGCAAAATGGTTATTCGTTTACCCTTATTTGAAGGTGCGTTAGTCTGACATCTACTGCTGTCAACCCACCCTTTTTGCACAGTGTCATGGGTATCGAACCATGTTTCGCCAAGGTAAATTATTGGCCAGTTCTCTGATCGATACTTTTTAGTGTTCCGTACGGAATACATATAAGATCACTTCGGTGTCTGTCTGTCTGTCACACCCGATTTTCTCCGAAACTATTTGACATACAAAGGGAAATTTGGTAATAATATAGGAATTGATGGCCTCATCAGAGCCATGTTGTTTTGAGAGTTAATTTTGACTTAAGGGGTTAGTTTTGAGGGTGAAGTCGGAAGTCAAAAAAAAAAAATTTTTACTAGGTCATCGAGTGTGGTGTCAAATGAAAGCTTGTGAAAACACGAGTATATATATATATATATATATATATATATATATATATATATATATATATATATATATATATTATTATACTTGCGCGCACTTTTCTTTGTATTATTTTTAAAAATTCGCGAAAAATCGCTGTCCCGCGCCTTATCTCGAAAAGTACTTATCAAAAAAATTTCGAAAAAATTCTGGAATATTCTCCACGGGGTTTAGATTGAACGAAAATTATCACGAGTGCATTACCTTTAATAATTTATCTGGTATATAAAAAAATAAAAATTTCAAGGTCATCAGATTTCAGTAAAGATTGGAAACGAACTTTGTTGAAAACTCATTTGGGGTGTATTTTGTGAAGTCACTGATCATTTTATATCTCTGTAACAACATTTTTTATTTTAAAAGCAATCAACGTACGGAACACTAATTGCCCAAGTTCAACTTGACCGTTTTTTTTTAATTACTTGTAAATAAGTATGTCGCAAGATTCGTATCTTTGTGACTCCATCACTACTTGCCTTTTGTTAATTTTTCGGAACGTGAATCCCATTCTTAAGAGAATTCTGTGAAGGATTGATCTTATTTTTTAAATTTAATTTAATTAAATTAATTTTATTTTGTCTAGTGCACCAAAGCACCAAAAGTTCTTCATACATAAAATATGTTTTTCTCTTGACGTCTTTTCCACAATCGTCTACATGATGCAATTGAAAATCTTTCCGTTTTTTCCTGTTCCTGAGTGATGGTTTTCCTACAATACCCTTAATCGTAGAAATTGGGGCTTTTTTTAGTTCACTGGTTTCTTGCAAAGCACTTTGTTTATTCAAATTTCTCTTTACTAAACTGTCGTAAACATTTTTCACTATTTGTTTAGCGTCAAGTGATAAATGTTTTCTCTTCCGATCGCCACTATTGCAATTTTCCCACGGACGCCACATAATTAAAATACAATCGTTCCGTTGTAAGTTGTAAGTAAAACTAAAGATAAAAATAATAAAAAGTATCTTTCTAATCTTAATGGGGACCTGTGGTCATTAGGCCTATATTATCAAATACTTAAAGGGCTCCAAACCGGGTTGCCAGGTAGTAAATACATAAGTAAACATAGATCCATTATGATTGCAGGTGCAAGTGAGGGCAGTATACAAAGCAGGTAAAATAAAAATACGTTTATTGTAATACCTAGCAACTATGCACAAAACTTTAATAGGGTCATTTATTGCAAAAAGGCTGGATCTTATACCTTGGGATTTACTATACTGTCTACATTTCCCTGTTTTACCAGCTGCAAAAGACGGTATTTATTATGTCTCATGACGTGGCCAAGATATTCAAGCTTTTGTTCTTTAATTGTGAGTGCAATTTCTTTGTCATTGCCAATCCGGCGGTACACCCACATCACGGGCCTCAACTTTTCTCGTTAGTGTTGCCGTCATCGTCCACGATTCTACACCGTATAGCAAAACAGAGAATACGTAGCTTTTGACTAATCTAACGTTTAATTGGAGTGACAAATCATCGCATATAAATAGTCTTCTCATTCCATTAAAAGATGCTCGAGCTTTTTCGATTCTTGACTTTATTTCGACACATTGATCCCACTTTGCATTAACCACTGTCCTCAAGTATATATATATATGTATATATATATATATATATATATATATATATATATATATATATATATATATATATATATATATATATATACAGTTCCTGGCCAAATTATTAGACGCACTGCAAGATTTCATGTAAAATATTAATTACCGAGTGATATTGTACCGTTTTATTATTTTTTAAATTGATTTGTTTTTTATTTTTATATTATCCAATCAATTACCTATTTATTTGACATAAATAAAACAGCATTAATTTAGAAAAGCATAAGTTTATTAAGTTTTAAAGAAAAGTGAAATTAATGTTAGTAAAAGTCAATATTTAGTTGAGCCACCTTTAGCCGCTATCAAAGCTTTAATTCTGCGCGGCATGCTATCAATGCAAGATTGTACTGTCTCCTGCATTTGAGGATGATGATTCCACACATGAATAATCTTTTCCAGGAGCTGGGTTTTGTTGGTAATCACATCTTTAGCCACTTCTCTTTTCATCAGCTCCCACACATTTTCAATGGGCTATTACCCGGCCAATCCAACAGAGGGATATTTTTTTCTGCCAAAAAAGCTTTAACAGACCGAGCAGTGTGGCAGGGAGCTCCATCTTGCATGAAAGTGAATGGTTCCCCATTTGGAAATCATTCTCTGAGCTGCGGAATCAACCGATTTTGTAATACTTCTTTGTACTGATCTTGCCTCATTATTCCTTTGACGACGTACAGACGTCCAGTGCCCTTGCCGCTGATGACTGACCAAATCATCACTTTGGTGGGATGTTTAACCGTCGGGACGACACAATCAGGATGAAACTTTTCTCCATGACGACGACGCACATACTGAGCTTTATTCTGCAAAATTTCGAATGTGCTTTCGTCACTGAAGCAGACCTGTCAAAAATAGGAAAAATATATAAACTTCCATGTTTATTTGCTTTATTTAACTGAAAATGATAATAATGTATTAATTATTGATTAAATTGCTGTATCTTACCGATCTCCAGAAGTCCACATCTTTGTCTTGCCATTGTTTGGCCCACTTCAGGCGCTTTGCTTTCATTGCAGCTGTTAACTTGGGCTTCCTGGCGGGGCGACAGGCCTTAAAATCTAATTCTTTCAATTTTCTTCGAACAGTGCGCTCAGAAGCATTTACGCTAGCATCCTGGAGTTGTGATTTTATTACCTTTGTGGTAGCAAATCTGTTTTCTACACAAATTTTCTTCAAACATCTCTCTGACCGTGGAGTGAAAATTGGTTTTTCTACCGCATCTTTTCTTTCTTTTCGGGCCTAATTCCTTCCCTGGCTCAATTTTCTCTTTTATGCGTCGTACACTAGCTTCAGAAACCTCCAATCTTCCTGATATTTCTCGGTTTGTAAATGTTTTCGCAATCACAAGGGCCTTCACTTCAGCTTTTTTACGTGGTGAAAGATCGCCTTTTCTACCCATAATGAAAATAGTCCAATTACTTTTTTAAACCACACTGCATACAAAATAAACTAATAACTGAGTAGTATAAAAACTGTTAAACAAACAATCACAGTCCATAAAGCCACAGAAACACGTCCGTACCTGACTCGATTCCGATCGCGACTGATACAGGTTTGTACTTATTTACGTTCATGTATCACTTTGTCAACACAGTGTTGCCATATGTTAAAAATAAATACAAATATGTAGTCTACAACAATTCTTTTAAATAAAAATCAATAATATTGTAGTTTAAATATACCATTATTGCATAAAAACTCTTAAGAAACATAAAATTACTAAGAAAAATACAGTGCGTCTAATAATTTGGCCAGGGACTGTATATAATATATATATATATATATATATATATATATATATATATATATATATATATATATATATATACATATATATATATATATATATATATATACATATATATATATATATATATATATATATATATATCAATATATATATATATATATATATATAATATATATATATATATATATATATATATATATATATATATTATATATATATATATATATATATATATATATATATATAGGATTCCACAGACTTGATTATTTGGCTATTAACTGCAGCTGTCTTGCTGCTTATTGAGATTTGCTTACTATTGTCCCCTTGGTTTTAGATATATTCAGGTGGAGACCATACTCTTCGCTAACCCTTTGCACTCTTTCAACAATATCTTGAAGCTCATAGATGTTACTGGCTAGCAAGACGTATCTTATATGTTAATCATCTCGCCATTTATTTAGATGCCTTTGTTAACTTCCTCTAGTGCTTTGTAAATATTTCTTCGGAGTATAGGTTAAAGAGGAGGGCAGATGAGACACAACCTTGCCTTACGCCTTTTTTGATCTCAACGTTGTCAGAGTGGGATTTATCTATTCTTATATTATCCGATTGTCCCCAATACCCTCCCCCCCCCCATCAATATCAGCTTTTTGAAGAATTTTCATCAGCCGTTCGTGTTTGACGTTATCAAATGCTTTGGCGAAACCCAAAAAACATAGTGTGTCTTTGTTCATATCCCTGCAGTGTTGGATGAGCACTTGTAAGCTAAAAATACCAAGAGCATGACGAAAGCCAAACTGTGACTCGGTGCTGTTTGCTTCACATTTTCTGTAGATTCTGTTATAAATAACTTTTGTGAATGCCTTAGTGATGTGGTTAGTCAAGCTTATCAAGCGGAATTCATCGAGTTCTTTAGCGCACAATTATAGTATATATAATAGTTACCTTTCTTCTTTCAGAGACTTATGTAGTAAGGTCCAATGGTTTCCTGCCTTCCTGCATTTTAAAATAAATCTGAACAGTACCAACTCCGTCAACGCTCTAGTCTACGTTCTGTCGCGCTGCAGGTATAATTTTGTGATTGTACCATCAACAGCACTTCAACTATTGTCGTAAATATAAATCCTATTTTTTTTTATTGTTCACCTCCCCGCCTGATTAGGGATTTTTACCTTTTTTTTATATCTTAGAGGATATCGGCGAGGATGTCGTAATACCCGTCCATGAAACTAGACACTAAAAAGGCCTTCTGGTGTTGACGAAATACCTGCCATAGTTCTCAAAAACTGTGCAAGAGAACTAACACCAGTTGTCTGTAGACTTTTCAACCTATCCTACAGAAAGGGAATATTTCTTTCCTGCTGGAAATGTTCCACAGTTCAGCCGATACCTAAAAAAGACAAGAAGACCTGGCCAAATAACTACCGACCAGTCGCAACAGGAGATCTTCTGACTTATGTAACACATGTTTGGAACAACGCAGTTGAACACTTTGAAGAACCTCGAGCGGTTGCTCTTGACATATCCAAAAGCCATTCGACCGTGTTTGGCACGATGGACTGTTGGTTAAGCTACGCTCTTGTGGTATGTCTGAAAAGTCCTGTTTGTGGCTCTGATGCTTCCTCAGAGAGCGTTCTTTACGAGTGGCGTTCGACGGGTTTCTTTCTAACACCTTCACTATCAACGCTGGTGTGCCTCAAGGCTCCATACTGTCTCCTACTCTCTTTCTCATTTACATTAACGATCTGCTGGGAAAGACCGGGAATCCAATCTACAGCTTTGCGGATGACAGTACGCTTATCTCTTCAGTCACTTCGAACGCTCGAACATCGGCTACTCAGACGAATATCCGCAAACAGCGTCGTTGAACTTAAAACCTGGAAGAAATTCTATCTTGAGGTGACAGTAACCAAGTGGAATTTAACGCTACAAAAACCCAGGCGGCAGTTTTTTCTAAAAAAAAGTTAACGTTTCTGAACCCAACATAATTATGGCGGGGCACTCCATTCCTCTAACATCGTCACTCAATTTGTTGGATGTTAATTTGGGAGCAAATATGTCCTGACATGAACATATCGCAGGGATAGCAAGAAGAGCTTCTCAAAAGTTGGGAATGTTATTTTGAACCAGAAAGCTTTACACTCCACAACAACTGTTCATTCTCTACAAAGCTCAAATTCGACCAACTATGGAATACTGCTCCATGTTTGGGGCTCCGCTCCCAAACATACATTTTATTTGTTGGATTCTATTCAGAGAAGAGCTGTTCGTCTGATTGGAGACCCGGAATTGACCGGCGGCCTTGATTCGCTGGAACATCGACAAACGGTTGGCGACGTGAGCCTATTCTACGAGTATTTTCATGGAAAGTGTTCGAAGGATGTAGCCCGCTTTATTCCTCCCAGAACGGTGCATGTTAGAAATACACGTCGCGCTAATACTTCACATCTGTATGAGGTTCAGCTTGTTACTCCTCGTACAACGCTTTTGAAGCAGTCTTTTATATGGAGAACATCATCTCTTTGGAATAATTTGCCCTGGACTGTATTTCTCACCGAGTACAATTTACAGCGATTCTAGAACAACGTGAATCGCTTTTTTCCGCACACGTGTCGCTCCTGTTGCGCTTTAGGGACTTCCTTGCAGCACGTGTGCTAGACCCATAAAAAAATCTTATGTTGTTAATCATCCCGCCATTTATTTTGATGCCTTTGTTAACTCCTTCTAGTGCTTTGTTAAATATTTCCTCGGAGTATATGTTAAATAGGAGGGAAGATACGACACAACCCTGCCGTACGCCTTTTTTGATCTCGACGTTGTCAGAGTAGGATTTATCTATTCTTATGTTAGCCGATTGTCCCCAATTTCCATTAGCCGTTCATGTTTGACGTTATCAAATGCTTTGGCGAAACCCAAAAAATATAGGAATGTGTCGTTGTTCATATCCCTGAAGTGTTGGATGAGCACTTGTAAGCTAAAAATGGAGCTCGAAGGAAAAAGTGAGAAATAAGTCATTTCAGTACTTTTAGATCATATTAGGGATCAAAAATTATTACATTACATGTTATTATAGTCGTATAGAAAAGTTAATTAACCATTCCAAAAATGTATGGAAATCAATCGTAATTATATCGAAATTAAAAATGATTTTTTGACTCTGCCACTTCTCTGATATCCTTAGACAAAAACTTTTGGATCTTACTACATACATCTAAAAGTGTAACCTTATCTGATCGAGCTCAGTGATAAGAGTGAACTATTTTATTGAAAAAACAAATATCTTGCAGTCTGCCATCGATTCTGCAAATGTGTTTTATCCTACCGTTACTGTTCTCTATGAATTGTATCTTTGTCTTATTGAGTCCATTATAGATCCACGCACGAGACCATCAAGCTGTCAAAACCGATGTGGGAAATTATGGACAGGATGGGATTCACAGTCCTTCTTTTTCGGACGAGAAAGAAGTATGCAGTTTATTTGCTTCTGTAATCGTACAGTCTGTCAAGTAAGAAGGCGACCGCTCGTATTCTTGAAAAAATGTGTTTCGAGAACATTTTTTGCTATTGTATTCTTTAGTGTGCTAACAACGGCGCAGTTACTTTAGTAAGTTGAGCAATCGCCTGCTGCATCAATAATCGCCTGGCATCTGCGAGGCATGCTGTCGACAAGATTTTCTGTATACTCTGCAAATTTTTCGAATCTTGCAAGACAACCTAGTCAGAGTCCTCAGAGTCTTTCCCCTGAGCTTTCTCTTTACAAGAGACCAAACGTTTTCAATAGGGTTAACGTCCGGTGATTATGAGGGCTATTCTAGTATCTTATCGCGCAAGCCGCTTCTGTACGTGATTTTTCGCCCAACAAAGGTTTCTTCAACGTGCTTCGGAATTTGATATCATGAGCACGAAGATGTTGTCGAATGGTCTCATGGAACACATTCGTACCCGATTTTCTTAATTTTGCAGCTCCTTGACGCAGCGTCAATTTCGAGTCCCGTGAAAAGAAAGACATAATTCGTTTTTCTACTTTTGGAGTAACTTTGCCTACCGAGCTATATTTTGGCAAGTCGCTGACACTTTTCGTCTCTTTAAAACGATTTACTTACTTCTTCACAAACGATACCGACTTTTTAATATATTTAGTGGCCGCAGAATGTGTCATTTTAGGTCTCTTTGGATGGGAACAAAGAAAGACTGCCTCGAACCGACGCGCAAGCAGGTGACTCATTTTGGATTTTACGTGTTTTCGACGAAATTTCGAAATCGTGTGATACTTTTACTAAAATGCCGAAGATGCTAGGGGATCATCGACGCTGGTGAGGTCTGAACGAGCTACTGTAGTCTGATACTCTTACTAAAATGCGTAGTAGACAAAGATTCCCTCTACCGATTGTTTGTTGAATCGCTAGAATCGCATCTACCAAAAATGAATTATTGCGGACACCTTCTTACATTTACAAACTGTATACAGATTTATTCAAAATATCTGGTTGAAGGCTGTACAGGTCTTTTTCGGGGCGGATTTTTAAAAACGAAGCGAAAAAATGTAAAGGCAATTTTTTTGCTTTTATAATCAATCATAATAAAGTACTTTGATATTCACAGTGTAGCAAATGAAAGAAGATATCGTAACATAGACGTAAATGTAGATATCATACAGTCTGTGTGACAAAAGCTTGTACGGTGAAATTTTTCCTGGAAACCGTAAGAGGAAGGATTTGAATACAAGCCGGTAGCTGGGGTAGCGGGATTCTTTTCTATGATACTTTGTATAGAAAGCCTCGGGTGTCGTTCGATCTTGGTTACAAAATGACATATTTTACCTTGCATACGAATGACGTTACGACGCCGAGTTTCTCTGTTAGTATCCGACAGCACCAAAAATATCGCTCAGAGGGACTGCTAAATATATAAAAATGTCGGACACATTGGTAAGTAAGTGAGATAAATGCTATTCAAATGGAAAATAACCAGTCAAGTACAAGTTGGACTTGCGCAATTAGGGTTCCGTACGTTGATTGCTTTTAAAATAAAAATTTTACGGAAGTATAAAATGATCAGTGACTTCACAAAATACATCCCAAATGAGTCTTCAACAAAGTTTTTTTCCGAACTTTACTGAAAACCGATAACCTTAAAATTTCTGTTTTTTTTTTATATATCAGATAAATTATTAAAGGTAATGCACTCGTGATAATTTTCGTTCAATCTACACCCTGTAGAACATATTCCAGAATTTTTTCAAAATTTTTTGATCAGTATACGGGGGGGACAGCGATTTTTCGCACTTTTTTAAAAATAATACAAAAATGTACGCAAGTATTACATTATATATATTTTTGAATTCGTCTTTTAACAAGCTTTCATTTGACACCCCACTCGATGACCTGGTAAAAAAAAAAATTTCACTTCCGATTTTACCCCCTAAAACTAACCCCTTAAGTCAAAATTTAACTTTCAAACCTACATGGCTCTGATGAGGCCATCAATTCCTATATTAGTGCCAAATTTCAACTTTCTACGTCAAAGAGTTTCGGAAAAAATCGGGTGTGACAGACAGACGAACACCGAAGTCATAAGTGTTCCGTACGAAACACTAAAAGTTGATTACATGCCGGATCGTAGCTCTGTGTGAAAAACGGCGGAATAGGAGGGGAGTGATTTTAGGAATGTTTTACAAAAATCTGTCATCATTGCATAGCAAATGAGCAATTTAGCGTTAAAATGCCCTATATTTGTTATGTGACCTATAAAAAAGCTGGCTCAAATTTGGACACCCAGGAGAAATCGCTACGCGAAAGAACCGAAATTGGGATAAGGTATTTTTTTGGGCGAAGCTTCTTTTTGGCCACCTTCTTCCCTCGGTCATACCTGGTCTATCAACGTCAATAGACTCATCTCGCGGATTAGTAAAAATCCGATAATGGTACACGTTTGGGGCTAGTGCTAAAAGTAAAGATTTTGGCACTTTACACTTTTGTGACCAAAGTCGACGGATAACTGAGGCTTACAGCACAAAGAATCTTGAGGAAGCGATCCTGCTATCTGTTCACGTTGTAATTGTCATACAGGGTGTAGCCAAACAGACGGTAAATGAAACTTATGGAATGACGATAAAATAATTTGATCGCACTTAATTACTATTACTAATAATACGTGAGGTAGAGTGAAAAGCATTGCAGGTTTGGTTAATGAAATAAAACTCTGAATAAATATTGCTGGTACCGAGAGCAATAATTCTGAGGATTAAAAGAACTCAAGTTATTTGGTCTCGTGTTAAGGATGTCTGATTACTGCCGTAAACTTTTTTTTAAAGTTTTGCCTTATTTAAACAACCATTTTTTGAGTTTTCAGTTAACTTCTACTTTAAATTTAACAAAATATCAATCGAACACGCTGAAAAAAGTATTAGCAATGTTTCGTGCTAATGTCGTTAATGAATTTCCTTATAAAATTAACCTGGTTGGGCTATTATAAAGTTAGTAAATCCTTCGATTCCCTCAGGAAGAAGGCTAATGGGCATCGGGACGCCAAACGAGGGTCTAGTACTCGATTGATTACACCTTCGGGAGTCGAACTTCCCAAATTCCGAAATTGTAAGTTTAACGTCTAATCCGTGATTTGCAAAATGTTTATACCCCAAAGGAATGCGCACTTTAAAAGCAGAATGTTGTTGCCTTTTTACGTGGGAAATATTTATTTTAAATTTCACTTTTTATAGGTTATATATATATATATATATATATATATATATATATATATATATATATATATATATATATATATATATATAACCTATAAAAAGTGAAATTTAAAATAAATATTTCCCACGTAAAAAGGCAACAACATATATATATATATATATATATATATATATATATATATATATATATATATATATATATATATATATATATATATATTTATTTATTTATTTATTTATTTATTTATTAAGGTAATATTTTGCTTAGTCTGACACATAGATGTCGCCTTTTTCAAAAAATCCATATTATTTTTAGGAAGTACCAACCTTCAAACGATAGGTATCAAAATTTCATGACAGTTCGACGATTAGTTTACAAGTTACAGTGGTTTTAGTGACGCTACTTTTGATATGCTCTATTCGAAATGGGTACCGTCTTTGTTTACAGTGGACCAAAAACAACGTATTGATTCTTAGCGCTGTTTGGACCTGTTTAAGCGTAATAAAAACGATTTTTTCATGCGATATGTGATAATGAATGAAACATGGATCCACCACTACACACGGAATCGGCAGTCAGCTGAGTGGACAACAGCTGGTAAAAGCCGCCCGAAGCGACCAAAGACACAGCAGTCTGTTGGGAAGGTTATATATATATATATATATATATATATATATATATATATATATATATATATATATATATATATATATATATATATATATATATACACTCCTGGACAAAATTAACGCAACAATATGAAAATTAATTTATCTTTTTCTTATAACAGTTTTAAAGTTTATCGAGTATTTGAATAGTAGGCTATGCATATTTTGTTTCGTTGTTCATAACCGAAATCAAAACAATTCGTTTAGATTTACAGTTTTAAAGAATTTTTTAGAAGATAAACAATTTTCTGTAATAATGCGATAGATTTTATTTAAAAGTAAGCTTATAAACTGTTCCCTTTTTCAAAGTAATACGTTTTTGTGGTAGACTGTTTTATTTTTGACCCCAAAGAATTAAAAAAATGAATCGAACAAGGAATTTAACTGAACACGAGGTAGTGCGAGCCTCAGTTTTATTGGACGAGGGATATTGTCAGAGTTATGTTGCTAATTTATTAGGCAAACATCGTTCCACAATAAGTCGTATGGTAAACGCTTGAATGAAGTAGGAACTTATTCTAGAAGGTTAGGGCAAGGGCGAAAACGATGCACTAGCGACCTAGATGAACGTTTTATAAGACAATATGCTTTAAGAAACAGGACTGTCACTCGTTCTATAATAAGAAACGAACTCGAAGCTGTTCGCAATGTCAGAATTTCTTCTAAAACAGTTAGAAGACGTTTAAATGAAGCTGGATTAAACAGTAGGAGACCAGCCACTGCGTCCTTGCTTACTAGAGAGAACAGAGTTGCCAGGTTACGTTTTGCTCGAAATCACGAAAACTGGTCTGTGGATGATTGGAAACAAGTTTTCTTCACAGATGAAGCTAGGGTTAGTCTAAAACATCCAGATGGTCGTGAGCTAGTATGGCGAAGAACAGGAGAGAGGTTTGCTTCTTGCAATATCTCTGCAAGGATTCCATTCGGCTGTGGCTCTGTTATGTTCTGGGGTGGCATCTGCTTTGATACTCGCACAGAGTTAGTTCCTGTCCGTACGAGATCCATGAATGCTGACTACTATCTTGAGAATATTGTAATAGAACATGTGATGCCTTTCGGTCATTTTGTGGGGCCCAATTTCCTGTTTATCCAAGACAACGTTCGACCTCACGTGGCTAGGGAGGTACTCGATTATCTTAATCAAGTTGATATACCGATTATGCAATGGCCACCAAAAAGCCCGGATCTGAATTCGATAGAACATGTATGGGATCATCTTAAGAAAAATGTGAAACGTTATATACCTGCACCTAGAAACCTGAGGGAACTTGAAAATGCAGTTATTACAGAATGGGAGCAAATTCCTCAAGATTTTATCCAAAATTTAATTAGAAGCATGCCTAGGCGCATAAACGCTGTCATCTGAAGTAGAGGAGGCAACACACGCTACTAGTGTCCCAGTTACACCATTAATTTTGCTACTAGTGTCCCAGTTTATTTTTTTTCATTATTACATAATTTCAACGATTTTGTTATTAGGTCTTAAGAATAATTTTAATTCGAATCTTATAGAGAAATTTGGTAGCTAATTCACTTTTAAAGTATCCGAATAAGTTTTTTCTAACTTTCAGTGTAACCAATGTTCATAAAAAAATATTAAAATTAATTCATTATAGAGATTTGTATGATTTAATATATTGTTGCGTTAATTTTGTCCAGGAGTATATATATATATATATATATATATATATATATATATATATATATATATATAATATATATATATATATATATATATATACATATATACACACATATATATATATATATATATATATATATATATATATATATATATATATATATATATATATATATATAGTCAAACCTTCAACAGCGACCATCATCTGAAAAATTTGAAAATGGTCGCTATAGGAGGTGGTCGTTAGTCAGAAGATATATATTTATATATATATATATATATATATATATATATATATATATATATATATATATATATATATACATATATACACACATATATATATATATATATATATATATATATATATATATATATATATATATAGTCAAACCTTCAACAGCGACCATCATCTGAAAAATTTGAAAATGGTCGCTATAGGAGGTGGTCGTTAGTCAGAAGTTGGGTGGAATGGGGTCCAATAAGATTGCGAAATTTGCTTAGTAGAGGCACCAAATAACAAAATTAAAAAGATATATATTTTCCTTCACATTTTGTGCAGGCTTAGGACTGCCAACTGTTTTATTTAAAGTAGGTATGTTAAAAATATTTTTTTTTTTCAATAGTTTGTTTTGCGTTCCTTTTCAGACAGAATGCTTTTTGTATTGTCCCTCTTGCGTTCCATAAATTTAACAATGCAGAAGTCTCTTCTTCAACTTGGCAAAAATTCAACAACCGTGACAATAAATCAAGTGCCTCTAAATGATTTCTTGTGCGTGGCCTCTTAACTTCTATTGGGTTTTTGAGGAATATCTGCTAATTCACCACAAATCGCTTTACATGTAATGTTATATTGAACTTTAAACTTTTGGCGCCAACCATGTGAGGCTGTAAATTCTGAATGTCCCAGAGTTTCTGCTATTTCTAAAGCCATTTCTTGAATCATACGACACGTCACAAGAATATATTTATTCCTCACGGCGCAAAACTAAGTGTAAATCTAATTTCGGAATTTTCAGTTTTTTTTTACTGTAAAATTACAGCTATTTTCTCGCCATGCTCTTAAAACAGCTTCCTTATCTTTTTGAGTTTTTTTTTCCTACATCAAATTAATGAGCAAGTTCACGCTAACTTTTTAAAAAATTTTTAGGTTGGCTCAGGTTAGAGGGGCAACTGGGGAAGTAGGTAGTTCTTTAGCCGTTCTTGTGATTTGTAAAACTTTGCTGGCATAGCTAATAAGAACAATGGATCTATAATTGCCGTATTCATCTTTACCTCCTTTTTTGTGGAAAGGGATATAAACTGACGTTATCCAATCTTTGAGTCATTTTCTCGTTTCTCACGCCTTCGTGTATATCTGGTGTAGTAGCTCTCTTCTTCATTCTTTAACATTTCAGCAAGAATATTATCTGAGCCAGGAGCCTTGTGATTGTTTAATCTGCACAGGGCGGCTATGTGGCTAATGTATTCGCCACGGCTTGTCATTGGGAGGCATGGTGGCAAGATTCCATATTCAGATATCTATTTGTATATATTGTGTTCCTGTACACAGTGATGTGTAATTATGTCGGCGTAAAGCAGATGGTTGTTTTGCTCCATTTCTAAGATGAACAGCATTTCCAGATGGCCTGAAAAGTTCAGGTCTAATCTCTCCATTGTCATTGCTTTTCTTTCTGTCCGGTTCATAAAAACATTGGCAATGTCTGTTGGTGATAGAGATGATTCCATAGCTGCACCTTCTATTTGTCGGTATATTTGTTTATCGTACATGAAATAGGCGCAAACGATGGCTGATAATTAAGCGGGCTACATCCATCGAACACTTTCCATGAAAATACTTGTAGAATAAACTCAAGTCATAGTAAAAGATACAGGTCGAAGGTGAAAGAAATGGGGTAGAAGGCTTGAAGGGTGGTTGCGCTTATATCATAATATATTTTAATTTCAGTGTTCTTGCCTTTTCATTATTTCCAATTTTAATAATAATAATATGTAGAATGGATTGATAGCTGGTTACAGAGTAACCTAAAAAGTTACACTTAAATTGGCCAAAACTTACTAACTTCTAGCAGTGTATTCTTTAGTATTAATAACGATAGTGACGGTTCCTTGGTCAGCGGATATGGTAAAACTTCGTTACGCGGGCTTTTCAGAAAACAGATTTTTTTTTTTGGAATAGGCTTAAAATGGTCTAATTTTGAAAAACTTACGAGAAAATATCGAGGGGAGGCCGTTTTTTTACACGTTTTTTTTTTGCATGTAAATATCGATACATAAGCATACGAGAGTCTACTGTGCTATTGACAACCACTGATCGAACTGCTCGGGATAACTCAGTTCGTTTATGCGCGTGCGCCGAGGTGATTATGCTACATTTACAGTGAAATTTTCGTTGCGGGAAACAACACGAAAAGAACAAATCACGAGGTTTTTTTTTGGGAATAGGCCTAAAATGGTCTAATTTTGAAAGATTGACGAGAAAAAATCGAAGTAAGGCTGTTCTTGCTAACCTGAACTAACCTTGGTCTCCAGTCACTAATATAGCACATACAGTAGAACCCCGATTATCTGAGGTAACGTGGAGGGGCACCCTCCTGGGATAACTGAAAACTCGGATAATCCGGGTTTGTTTTTTATTCATTCAAAAAATAAACACCAATACTTTAAACCGATGTATTAACGTTTTTAACATATAAATAGGTACATACTTTAAAAAACAATGAAATAGATATCTATGCGGTTCTAAGTTGGGAATGTGGAATCTTGGCACAATGATACTACTCAGTATATATCACCACTACACCAAACACTTTATTTTTTGCACTCGACGCGCGTTTCGCTAACCATGTTAGCTTCATCAGGAGCGATCATCGCTCCTGATGAAGCTAACATGGTTAGCGAAACGCGCGTCGAGTGCAAAAATAAAGTGTTTGGTGTAGTGGTGATATATACTGAGTAGTATGTTATGTATCGCTCCTGATGAAGCTAACTTGGTTAGCGAAACGCGCGTCGAGTGCAAAAAAATAAAGTGTTTGGTGTAGTGGTGATATATACTGAGTAGTATGCGGTTCTGTTTCATATTGCATCTTCTTTTTCTCGCTGCAATGTTTCTCCATCTATTACGAAGAAGCAAATCCGCTGGGGTTGCCTCTGGTTGTTGTTCGATATACCTCAAAGCTTTTTCCAAAGAAACAAAATCTTCTTGATGAGAGATCTTAGTGGGAGACTGTTCATCCATTGCCGCTTCGTCGTCTTCATCGTCATCTGATTTTTCGGTTTCCTGAAAGGCATTCGTTATTTCTTCAATACTCATTTCTTCTTCTAAATCATGTGCTGTAATCCATTCAACAACATCTTCTCTTGTCACATTTTCGCAACCTTTTAATTTTTGCATTAATTCAAATAAACTTTTTCCTTTTTCTTCTATCTCGCTATCAAAATTTGAACAGGACATTTCTCCATGGCTTCACAATTTCAAAGCTAATTCATTTAATGGAGTATCATCTTCACTGTCATTATAGTCCTCAAAATCAATAACTTTTGACCAAGATTTTTGAATAGTGGTAGTACGCACAGAATCCCAAGCTTGACTTACCCAGTAAATAACATTTTTCATTGTAACCTTTCTCATCCCATTGATAGTATTCTCTTTTTCTGTGTATTCTAACAGATGTTCAAGATATAAACGCCTATAATTTTTTTTAATGTTTTCGAGGATGCCTTGATCAATTGGTTGCATTATGCTGGTTATATTTGGAGGAAAACATTTTACAACAATTTCGCCCACATGCAGTCCTCCTCCAGGGAGAGAGGGGGCATTATCCATTAACAAAATTGCTTTAATAGGAAGACAGTTTTTCTGTTCAAAAATTTTGTCACAGATGGCACGAACTCTTCTAGATAGACTGGTAGGGCTTTGAGTGAGATGTCTTTTAAAGCTCTTGGACGTGCAGACTTGCCAATGACCATCAGTGGGATTTTGTGCTTGCCAGATGCATTGGAACATACCATTATGGTTACTCTTTCCTTACTTCGTTTGTGCCCAGGAGCTGATTTTACCTGTTGAGATGCCAATGTTTTTGATGGAAGCATTTTATAATTGAGACCAGTTTCGTCACAGTTGTAAATTTGATCACATGTGTATCCACAATCTTCGATTCGCTTTTTAAAGTTTTGCTTAAACTTCTCAATTGATGACACATCAGCAGAAAGTTTTGTCACCACATACAGTCAGTAGTCGTACACCGTACCGTTTTTTCCAGCGGTCAAGCCATTCAGAACTGGCGGTAAACTGATCTATCTCTGGGAATTGCCTAGTAATCATTATTACTTTCTGTTTTAAAATTGGACCTGACAGAGGCACACCTTTTGATCTCTGTTGGTTAAACCACATGAATAAAGCTTCGTTAACCTTTTCATAGTCGCCGGTTTTCATTGATTTTCGTCCTGAGGACAAGGAGGCTTGATTTATACACTACTCTTCTATTTTTGTATGGTTTCTTTTTCCAATCTCCAACTGTTTCCTCACCTACTCCATAATTTCGTTCAATAACTTTAATTGTCTCTCCTGCTTCAATTCTTCTGATGGCTTTTAATTTTTCTTCAATAGGAACGACGAATCTTTTACGCTTGTTTTGCTCCATTATAATACGGCAAACAAAAATTCAAACAAAGCAGTTCGTATTAATTATACTTAACTACCAGAACTCCAACCAAATAAATTATGTGATTATACTCGTACTTCTCCGTAGTAAACGCTATAACGCACTGCATTCACGCAAATTTACATGCTGAAAGAGTTCAAAAACATAAATAGGGGAACCGCTCACACGGGCCAGGGGGATTCCCCAAAGGCCCCGACGATTTTAAATGGAAATATGTACATACATATTTTAGAAGCTCGGTTAATACGCAGCATAGACGTGCGTACCTCCGATAATCAGGTTCTTAGATTGGCTCGGTTAATCCGGAGCTCGGATAATCGCGACTCGGTTAATCGGGGTTCTACTGTATATCATTTTTTCACATTAAGGTAGGAAATTTTTTTTTTTTTTTCATTATTTAATGTATTTTGTAATTGCTGATTATTTAATTCAGTTTAGTTTTGGTTGGTTCAGGTTAACAAAAACGGTTGCTTCCCGATTTTTCTCATAAATTTTTCAAATTTAGGCCATTTTTAAGCCTATTTACCAAAAAAAAAAAAAAATCTTTTTTCTGAAGAGCTCGCGTACTGCAATTTTACCAAAAATAATGACAATAAATAATTTTGTGATAAGATTAGATTACAAGTGAAAAAAAAATAATCATTTTTTGAAACGATTAGACCGACCTCTACATTTCACCCATTAGTGTGAACGGAGCCTATTCTTCCGAAAACAACTGATAGTATCGATCAGTGGTTATCGACAGTTGTCGGTGATATAGGTTAACTTTTATTTACCAAAAAACAAAGTGCAAAAACGGTTTTTCCCCCCGATATTTTCTCGTAAGTCTTTCAAAATTAGACCATTTTAAGATTATTCCAAGAAAAAAAACTCTCTTTTTGTGAAAAGCCCGCGTAACGAAGTTTTACCCTTATGGTAATGTTATCCATTTTGTCATGTTTGGAAGATTTCAGTTTCCTTATGACATCTTGACATATCTGTCCGGCTGAGTGTTCGTCCAGGCAATTTTTTCGTTAACTGGGATACATTTTGGGATTGTTACATAATTAAAGCCTTTGAAGTCGGAACACTACTTTTATTAGTAGTAGATAATGAGACTTTTTTAGGTCTTTTATCGTTACTAATGATGTAAATCAGATAGTCCACGCACTAGGAACCGCGGAAGAAGCTAATAATTTATAAAGAATTAAAAAATAATTAGAATTGAGGTCATTTAGGATGGCTAATTTAATATCTATAATCTATAATATCTATAAAATGCAACGTCTCTCTGTCTGTCTTTCTGTCTGTCCGTTAGTGCCTTATCACTGGAGAACCACTTATCCGATTTACGTGTCTTTTTAAATTCATACATATATTCTTCGGCCAGGTTATATAATAATAATCTATATCTATAATATATATAAAATGCAACGTCTGTCTGTCTGTCTGTCCGTTACTGCGCTTATCCCTCGAAAACCACTTATCCGATATACGTAATTTTTTAAATTCATACATGTGTTCTCTGACCAGGTTATAGATATATATATATATATATATATATATATATATATATATATATATATATATATATATATATATATATATATATATATATATATATATATATTTTATTACATCTATGATATATATTTATATATATATATATATATATATATATATATATATATATATATATAATGTATCGTATCTCTGTCTGTCTGTGTGTCCGTTAGTGTGCTTATCACTGGAGAACCACTTATCCGATTTACGTACTTTTTTTTTAAAACATGCATATGTTCTCTGGCCAGGTTATCTATAATCTTATATCTATAATATATATAAAATGCAACATCTCTCTGTCTGTCTGTCTGCCTGTCTCTCTGCCTGTCTATCTGTCTGTCCGTTAGTGCGTTTATCACTGGAGAACCACTTATCCGATTTACGTGCTTTTTTTTAAAACATACATATGTTCCCTGGCCAGGTTATCTATCTATAATATATATAAAATGCAACGTCTCTCTGTCTGTCTATCTGTCTCTCTGTCCGTTAGTGTGTTACGTGCTTTTTTTTAAAACACACATATGTTCTCTGGCCAAGTTATAGGATATATTTTGTTACGTTAGGTAACATAAAGAATAAGCAGTGACGATAATAGTGAATCAAGTCGGAAAAAAGGTTACCGTTAGCGGTTCTCTTGCAATACACTGCCTAAACCATTAAATATGGAACAATATCATGTTGCAAAGAATATAATGTATATAAAATACAACGTCTCTCTGTCTATCTGTCTGTTCGTTAGTGCGCTTATCACTTGAGTACCACTTATTCGATTTACGTGTTTTTATAAATTTATACATATGTTCTATATAATTGGATATAAGCCTAGATAATAGGAGATAAGGTGAGATAATGGAAGATAAGTATAAATAATGAGAGATAAGGAGAAATAATGGGAGATAAGCGGAAATAAGTCTAGATAAAGGGAGTTATGGTGAGATAATGGGAGATAAGGAAAAATAATGGGAGATAAGAAGAAATATTGCGAAATAAGTCGAGATAAGCCTAGATAATGGGAGATAATGGGAGATAGAGAGAAATAATGGGAGATAAGGAGAAATAATAAGAGATGGGCAGAGATAAGCCTAGATAATGGATATTATGGAGAGATAATGGGAGATAAGGAAAAATAATGGGAGATAAGGGAAATAATGGCAGATATTTTTATTACGTTAGATAACATAAGGAATAAGCAGAGACGATAGTAGTGAATCAAGTCCATGCGAGCGGAGCCGCGGGCACGGCTAGTATGTATATAAAATGCAACGAATCTCTGCCTGTCTGTCTGTCCGTTAGTGCGCTTATCACTCGAGAACCACTTTATCCGATTTACGTGCTTTTTTTTGTAAAACATACATATGTTTTCTGGTCAGGTTATAGGATATATTTTATTACGTTAGGTAACATAAGGAATAAACAGTGACTAATAGTGAATCAAGTCTACGCGAGCGGAGCTGCGGGCACGGCTAGTTTAAAATTAATTAGAAATCCAAATAATGTTAATGAATAATTTATCGACCTCACCCTTTTCACAACCTTCCTAAGAAGGGATATCGCTCCAAACTCGCAACTATAAATAATAGGTGTACACTAAATTTAAAGTCAATATCTCATTTCATTCGAGAGTTATCGCGTAGAACAACTGACAGGAAAGCAAACCGATTAGCGGTTGGAAATCAAAGACTATGATTTTTTTGGATCTAACGTCCCTTGAACGTGAAGAAACACAAAAATCTTAAAGCGAAATTTTCACTAATTCAATTCTTCTCTTTGCAAGGGAAGTAATAATAATAATATCTATATTGTGTATTAACATCTCCGGATAATACAGACGACAATAAAATCAGGAAATCGCTTTCAGAGTAGCTCCTGAAAAAGTAAGCGTTCATTTATGGCTCTATATGCTTGTAAAATTCGCATTAAAATGGTAATTTTAATTAAAAACGTATCGCAATGCAAAATAAACTTTTTAACTTTAATTAAAATGGGTGTAATTTAAATTTAAATGATTTGTACTGTGCCGCAGATTATCCTTCTCCGTAATTTTCTGTTATCGTTTATTATTATAATTTACATTTTTTTAAAATTGTTTAATTAGAGGAAAATACAATATATTAAAAATAATTTCTTAAGATAAGTATTAATGGAAAAACCTAAATTGTTAGATAGGAGCAAGAAATAAAGAAGATCCGAAATGATTCAATAAAACGTAAAATTCAAATTTATTTGTTAAAATGCATGTCGTTCCGTGTGAAGTATTAAGTACAATACACTTCAAAACATGTTGTAAATCCATTTTTCTAAAAATAGTTTGAGAACGTAGTGCAGCGTTTCTCAATTTGTGGGGCGCGCCCCACTATTGGCGGGGCGCGAGCGTATCGAAAAGAAATTATTATTAAAAACATTTAATATAATGTATTGAAAGGAAAGCAAAACAAAATACATTCTGACAAAAATAAAATACACATTTACACTGATATAATACACCTATAAATAGGATTGTATTAGTACTGCACAATGTATTTACCTAATAATTAACATATCAATGCTAAATTAAAAACAAGTTTAATAATTATTAGTGACTCCCTTGGGCCTGTTTTGCAGAGCAATGATTTTCGAAGGATGGTTTAATATTAGAAATAGACACTCTTGAGTTCTTTTTCTATATTTAGTTGAGATCTATATTTTGTTTTCAAAGCAGCCACCGCAGAAAATCCGGTTTCACAAAGGTAGGATGTTGAAAATGGTAATAGTATACAAAATGCTATTGTTTTCAGTGCAGAAAACTCATCATTCACCTCTGCCTAAAATTCAAAGAGTTATTTATTATTAAATTATCTTTTGATTTCGCCACTTACCGTGAAGTTTATGACGATTTCTTCTTCGGTAACTTGCTACCAAGTTGTCGTCAGTAAGAAAATACTTTTTAAAATTCTTTGTCAACATGGCTAGATGATTTTCAATGGTTACTAAAAAAACTTTCACATGTTGTTCTTCAGCCTTGTATGTTTTAATACATTCACCCACATTTGCAAACATTTCTGGGTTTTTTGCTTTACATTTCTGCTCCATAATTCCAATTTTTCTACAAAAAGCATTAATTTTATCACTTGTATCGAATATATATGTATTTGTTCCTTGGAGATGAAGATTTAAGGTACTTAGTTTCTCGACTACAGTCCCTGGCCAAATTATTAGACGCACTGCAAGATTTCATGTAAAATATTAATTACCGAGTGATATTGTACCGTTTTATTATTTTAAATTGATTTGTTTTTTATTTTTATATTATCCAATCAATTACCTATTTATTTGACATAAATAAAACAGCATTAATTTAGAAAAGCATAAGTTTATTAAGTTTTAAAGAAAAGTGAAATTAATGTTAGTAAAAGTCAATATTTAGTTGAGCCACCTTTAGCCGCTATCAAAGCTTTAATTCTGCGCGGCATGCTATCAATGCAAGATTGTACTGTCTCCTGCATTTGAGGATGATGATTCCACACATGAATAATCTTTTCTAGGAGCTGGGTTTTGTTGGTAATCACATCTTTAGCCACTTCTCTTTTCATCAGCTCCCACACATTTTCAATGGGGTTCATATCAGGGCTATTACCCGGCCAATCCAACAGAGGGATATTTTTTTTTCTGCCAAAAAAGCTTTAACAGACCGAGCAGTGTGGCAGGGAGCTCCATCTTGCATGAAAGTGAATGGTTCCCCATTTGGAAACCATTCTCTGAGCTGCGGAATCAACCGATTTTGTAATACTTCTTTGTACTGATCTTGCCTCATTATTCCTTTGACGACGTACAGACGTCCAGTGCCCTTGCCGCTGATGACTGACCAAATCATCACTTTGGTGGGATGTTTAACCGTCGGGACGACACAATCAGGATGAAACTTTTCTCCATGACGACGACGCACATACTGAGCTTTATTCTGCAAAATTTCGAATGTGCTTTCGTCACTGAAGCAGACCTGTCAAAAATAGGAAAAATATATAAACTTCCATGTTTATTTGCTTTATTTAACTGAAAATGATAATAATGTATCAATTATTGATTAAATTGCTGTATCTTACCGATCTCCAGAAGTCCACATCTTTGTCTTGCCATTGTTTGGCCCACTTCAGGCGCTTTGCTTTCATTGCAGCTGTTAACTTGGGCTTCCTGGCGGGGCGACAGGCCTTAAAATCTAATTCTTTCAATTTTCTTCGAACAGTGCGCTCAGAAGCATTTACGCTAGCATCCTGGAGTTGTGATTTTATTACCTTTGTGGTAGCAAATCTGTTTTCTACACAAATTTTCTTCAAACATCTCTCTGACCGTGGAGTAAAAATTGGTTTTTCTACCGCATCTTTTCTTTCTTTTCGGGCTTAATTCCTTCCCTGACTCAATTTTCTTTTTATGCGTCGTACACTAGCTTCAGAAACCTCCAATCTTCGTGATATTTCTCGGTTTGTAAATGTTTTCGCAATCACAAGGGCCTTCACTTCAGCTTTTTTACGTAGTGAAAGATCGCCTTTTCTATCCATAATGAAAATAGTCCAATTACTTTTTTAAAACACTGCATACAAAATAAACTAATAACTGAGTAGTATAAAACTGTTAAACAAACAATCACAGTCCATAAAGCCACAGAAACACGTCCGTACCTGACTCGATTCCGATCGCGACTGATACAGGTTTGTACTTGTTTACGTTCATGTATCACTTTGTCAACACAGTGTTGCCATATGTTAAAAATAAATACAAATATGTAGTCTACAACAATTCTTTTAAATAAAAATCAGTAGTATTGTAGTTTAAATATACCATTATTGCATAAAAACTCTTAAGAAACATAAAATTACTAAAAAAAATACAGTGCGTCTAATAATTTGGCCAGGGACTGTATATCGTCAAAGTAGCTCAATTTCATCACAAATAAACTATCTCGAAACTTCTCGGCTTCCGGTCGGTTTTCCTTTTCTAGAGAAATGGCGATTTCGTTTCTTAATTCATAAACACGTTGCAAACATTTGCCACGTGATAAACAAGTGCAGAAAAAATTCTAGATTTTAGGGGTCTCATTTTAATATAATTTAGTACGATTACAACTGTAGTGAGCACAATATTCAGAGCACGACTCATTTCTTGTGAAGCCAGAGCTTCTCTGTGGATCATACAATGTGTCCACATACACAGTGGAGATTTTTATTTTACAAGTGCTTGTACACTTTGAAGTCTTCCAGACATTGAATGAACACCATTGGTACATATTCTGACCCAATTTTTCCACTCCATATTGTAACATTCATTTTTTTCTAGATTTTAAGACCATGTAATGTTACTGATTTTTCCATTTCAAATTGTACTTATTTTCATTTTTGTTCCGAACGGTATATTAAACAGGGATTCCAGGACGTTCGGTATATACGGTGGTGCGGGTTCCTGACCGAACCTCTCGCTACGCCGCGATTGGTGGAATGTTTGATCGGCAGTTTTGATTGGAGCGTCGTGATATTACTGGCAAAAGTCGCACGATTATTTAAGGCTCCGCAGACCGTAAATCGAGGTGGTTTTCCATCTAGCCGCAACCAGGCAGTACCATCAAGCCGCTGCCGGGCTGTTTTCCATCTAGCCGCAGCCAGGCAGTACCGTCTAGCCGAGAGGCTATTTTCCATCTAGCCGAAGTAGGCTAATTTTCATCAGAGCCGCTAAGTAAAAGCACCAGTGTCTTAAATAAAAGCCGTAGTGAGCTTTCTAAGTGTTTGTTAAGAAAAAGTGTGAAATCGGGCGTAGTCGATCACAGCAGGAATAAAAAACAGTAAGTCAACAAAACTCCCTTCAATAGACTTATTCGAGAGTAGCGCCTTAACTGCAATGTAAAACAGACTAAAAAGTGAAGTGTAAAGCACGATTTCTCGTCTTCGGGGGTTATAATAGTCTGAAATTTTAATGTAACAACTACTAGTTAGGCTAGAATTTGTTAGGTAAAACTGTAAAGGTTAGAACTTTTCATTTTAAAAAACGTGAATAAATTTTCTTTTAGTTGATTAAAGCTAGTGTCTCACTGAATACTTATTTTTCTTTTCAGGATAAGTTGTACTAGACTAATTCTTTTTTGTAATACCCATAAAACCCTTCAGCATTTTTCCATTTTATTAGCTGAAGTTAGATCCTTTCTATTTTAAAATGGATGGTGCCCAAAATTTTGTACAGCTAAAGCCTTTTAAAAAATAGAAATGAATTCCAAAAAGACGTAAGAAAATTATCTCTTACCCATATCTCTCCACCAAGGAAAACTGAGCTAGTGTGTGTTTAATTTCTTTAGTTCTTTTAAAATCAGGGTTCACTCAATTCAGTAGCAGAAATTAAAGCGGGGCTGCAAGAAAATTGTGCTCAAGCTTGGGGCAACATTTTTTCACACGCTACAAAATTTACCTCGTTTATAAAATCATTTAAAATAGCAAATAATGCGAGTGTTGTTTTGAGGTCTATTGGTTTGCAGAAAAATAGTTCTTCATTTGATATAGGTATAGACACCAATTGTTTGGCAAAATTATCTCGAAACATAGTTTCTACAATCTCAATTGCTGCTGGCAAAACAAGCTCTTCATCAATGGTGTGAGGCTTTTTTTTTCATCTGGCTATTTTATATGAAACTTTGTAAGAGGCAAGTAAAACTTTTTTATTCACAGACAAAGTTTTTTAAACAATGATTTCTGCTTTACATATGCTTTTAATTTTAATTCGAAGAATTCTCGGGGTTTGTTAAGTTACTCACTATGAAGTGTTTCCAAAAGTCGTTTAAGTTTATTTGGTCTCATGCTGTCTGCTGCCAAGATTTTTGAGCAAATAACACACAGGGGCCTTTATTCTTCATTTACTTCAGTACAGTATATGGTGGACGTGACAGAGAGCAATAAAGAGCTATCGATTCTAGTTTTATCAACGCAGCAAATATATGTTGCCAAATATGAATAAATTTACTTATTCTTGGTAGTTTGTAATGTTTGTAATTAAGGTCATAGTGTAGCTTTGGCATCAAAACACTGAAAATACATTATTATTGTATGCATTGTTATTGTATGAGAAAGAGGGAGGCGCGAAGAAAATTATGTTTGAAAATTGGGTCGCAAATACTGAAAGGTTGAGAAACGCTGACGTAGTATCAAAATAGTCAACACCAAACAAACAGTTTGGTTGGTCGTGACATATCGGGGAGATACGGAGCTTGCGGAACCCCATTGTTAAATTTTTGGCAAAAAATTCACGAACAATAAGATAATCGTAAGCAGTTTCTATGATTTGCTTCACGCAAAAGATACAAGAGATACAAATATTATTCTTTATTGGTAGTTAGGCCGGTTGAAAGATATTCCGGTATGAAATACCACGGCAACTCAGTACAATATCACCTTGTTTTTTGACTGACTTGCACGTGGTTTTTGTAGTCTTAGTTCACTTTTCAAGCGCCATATACTAAATTGTTGAATTGTTTTGATCATGTTTCATCGGCCGTAATGATGTGTTTCCAGAGCGATTTCCTTGACGATGCATCTCCTCGACCACTTGAACACGTTAATTTTGAAAAAAAAGTATGTAATATTTTTGAAACGATTCGAGAAACAATACACTGCAAGCCCAAATGCTTTATTAAGATATGACTAGTTTAACAACATCCTAATGATACTGTAACATGTTTTCAGTGTTCCGTACGGAACACTTTTAAGATCACTTCGGTGTCTGTCTGTCTGTCTGTCTGTCTGTATGTCTGTCTGTCACACCCGATTTTCTCCGAAATTATTTGACATAGAAAGGTGAAATTTGGTAATAGTATAGGAATTGATGGCCTCATCAGAGCCATGTAGTTTTGAGAATTAAATTTTGACTTAAGGGGTTAGTTTTGAGGGGTGAAATCGGAAGTGAAAAAAAAAATTTTTTACTAGGTCATCGAGTGTGGTGACAAATGAAAGCTTGTGAAAACACGAGTAAAAAATATATATATAATATTATACTTGCGCACACTTTTCTTTGTATTATTTTCAAAAATTCACGAAAAATCGCTGTCCCGGGCCTTATCTCGAAAAGTACTTATCAAAAAATTTCGAATAAATTCTGGAATATTCTCCACGGGGTGTAGATTGAACGAAAATTATCACGAGTGCATTACCTTTAATAATTTATATGGTATATAAAAAAAACAAAAATTTCAAGGTCATCAGATTTCAGTAAAGATTGGAAACAAACTTTGTTGAAAACTCATTTGGGGTGTGTTTTGTGAAGTCACTAATCATTTTATACCACCGTAACATAAATTTTGACTTAAGGGGTTCGTTTTGAGGGGTGAAATCGGAAGTGAAAAAAAATTTTTTTTACTAGGTCATCGAGTGTGGTGTCAAATGAAAGCTTGTGAAACCACGAGTAAAAAATATATATATATAATGTAATACTTGCGCACACTTTTCTTCGTATTACTTTTAAAAAATCTCTGTCCCTTACATTATCTCGAAAAGTACTGATAAAAAAATTTTGAAAAAATTCTGGAATAGTCTCCACGGGGTATAGATTGAACGAAAATTATCACGAGTGCATTACCTTTAATAATTTAGGTATAATTTGGTATATAAAAAAAAACAAAATTTCAAGGTCACCAGTTTTTAGTAAAGATTGGAGACAACTCATTTGGGGTGTGTTTTGTGAAGTCACTGATTATTTTATACCACCCTAACAAAAAATTTTATTTTAAAAACAATCAACGTACGGAACACTAATTGTGCAAGTTCAACTTGCACTTGACCGGTTTTTTTAATTTTAATGTTTGCTAGCCGATGTGATGTACCTCGAGACTGGGATAATGCTGTGATGGTTCTGCTGCTCAAAAAAAAAAAGAGAGATAAATCTACACTAACCACCTATAGACCAATCAGTATTCTATCTGTAATGTATTCGTATAAGTCACAGTACAAAATAATAACTGCTAGACATAAAGAAATTGAACGCTTACCAATCCAGAGAACAAGCCTGATTTAGAAAAGGCTTTAAGTACATTGGACCACCTTCAAGTACTAAGAACTCTAATAGAAAAATCAAAATAATGTAGCTTCTCAAGATTTAAGTGGCGTATGTGGATTATGAGAAAGCGTTTCACTCCCTTGAAATCTGGACAACATTGAATGGTTTAAGTCAGCGCACATTGATGCCAAATCAAGATTTCATGGCCAAAAATCGAAGTTTCAATTTAGGGGTAGTTCAGTTTCTCAATAGTTAGGTTGGTACCTCAAGCGCTAGGAATCACCGCTACGAGGACCGAATCGCCGACGTTGCTCGCGCGCGGTGCAGCGCGACATAACCATAAGTTCATCAGTTAACGCAGCTCGCACGTCCCACATTTTCGGCGTAACTTGAAATGCGTGTAACTTTTTAATCGTTAAAGATTTTTTTATGATTCCAAGTGGAAAAACAAAATAAAGGTGAGTAGAATTAGTACATTATATAGATTTTCATGATGTTTGTTTGTTTATTGTTTAATTATTAATATTATAATGTTATTTTTAATACTAAAAATGTTAAAGAAACAATGTTTAAACAGGTAAAAGTAAAATCCTCCACGGCCCTCCGCTTTAAAACCAATTGTACATTGTTCTGCAAACATTTTTAAACAAAAAAAAAAACAAAAAGTAGCTGCCCCAAGCTGCCCCATTTTTTTAAATTACACTTTGTCTGCAATAATGCATAATTTTGTTATAATGCAAGCATTGTGCACTTTATTTTTGGTTGGTTTAATACCTATGGAAACATTATACGACTTGTTGCGGACACATGAAAAGTGTTCATACTTTGCGCGCCGCCATTTTTAAATGCTATTTAGGCGGTAAATTTGGATTTAAACAAGTGATTAAAGTAATATATATATAAAGGGTGTTTTTTATAGAGGTATAAAATTTTAAATTGGCAACACTTTTTTAACTGGCGGCCATTTTGTCAGCTGTCAAGTGATTTATGTTTAGTTTGGTTTGGCATTTCAACATGAATAGACCGACGCCTGAATAACGCTTCCAAATTGTGCAAATTTATTTTGAAAATCATGGTTCTGTTCGAAATACGTATCGCGCACTACGTCCATTTTACGGTCAACATAATCGTCCATCAGAGCAATTAATTCGATTAACTATGGAACGTTTTCGCACCACGTTTACTCTAAATGATAATACGCATCCACAGAGACGTCGTACAGTGCGCACAGAAGAAGTCATTGCTGCTGTAGAGCGTAGCGTAGAGGAAGACCCGAATCAATCTATCCGCCATCGTGCACAGGAATTGGATATGTGTCCATCCACTTTATGGAAGATTTTGCGGAAAAATCTTGGTTTGCGTGCTTACAAAATCCAACTCGTACAACAATTGAAGCCACACGATCACCTAGCAAGGAGTAGATTCGGTGAATGGGCCCAAAACAAGATTGCCGTTGATCCCGATTTTCATAAGCGAATTTTGTTTAGCGATGAAGCTCACTTTTGTTTGAATGGATACGTCAATAAACAAAACTGCCGTATTTGGAGTGATGATAATCCTCAAGTGTATGTTGAGACACCGTTACATCCAGAAAAACTGACTGTTTGGTGTGCTTTATGGGCTGGTGGAATCATTGGTCCGTACTTCTTTAAAAAACGATGCTGGTCAGAACGTTACAGTCAATGGTGACCGCTATAGAGCCATGATTACTGACTTTTTCGTTCATCAATTGAACAACCATGATGTGCAGGAGCTGTGGTTTCAACAAGACGGCGCAACATGTCACACAGCTCGTGCCACAATTGATTTATTGAAGGAAACGTTTGGTAACCGCAGTTTCACGTTTCGGACCCGTGAATTGGCCTCCAAGATCGTGCGATTTAACGCCGCAAGACTATTTTCTGTGGGGATATGTGAAGTTGCTAGTCTACGCCGATAAGCCCGAAACGATTGACCACTTGGAGGACAACATTCGCCGCGTTATTGCCGATATACGGCCACAAATGTTGGAAAAAGTCATCGAAAATTGGACCTCCAGATTAGACTACGTCCGAGCCAGCCGTGGCGGTCATATGCCAGAAGTCATATTTAAATTATAATGCCAGAAGATTATCTTTCGAATAAAGTAAATTTCATGTCAATTTAAAAAATTCATCTTTGTTTTATTCCATTTCAAAGTTCTATACCTCTATAAAAAACACCCTTTATATATATATATATATATATATATATATATATATATATATATATATATAATAATTATAAAATATATATTTAGTATCATATAATACTAATTGTTCTCATTACATATTAATGAATAAATAGAATATTTTTGAATTGTTAACAATTTTTAAAATATTAAAATTGTATGTATTTTTAAATTAATGAAATTTTTTAAATATTTCTAAATTGTTTAAATATTTTTAAATTTTTATAATTTTCGATTATTTTTAAATTGTTTTAAATTTTCCAATTATCCAAATGTTTTCAAATTTCTGAAATCTTTTAAGTTTTACAACATTTTCAATTTCAACAATTTTTAAATTTATCAAATTTTGATGTTTACAATATGTATGACAAATTAATTAAATATTGGATTAGTCTTAAAAATGAATTTTATTAAAAAAATTTATTCTTTAAATTTTTAATATCCAATAATGTTTTATAATTATGTACTTTACAGAAACAATGAAAAAAACACTGACAAGAAAAGAAATTTTTGATGTTATCCTTCATCGCTTAAATGAAGAGAATAAAAATTTGTTACCTATAATTGAAGACCATTTAACACAAATAAATAAATAAACAACCGTTCGATCTATCAGATGAACTAAGAGAAAGTTTGAGACTATTAATTAGTAAGATGAGAACTAAATATCAAGAAAGCAAAAGAACCTACTCACGCTTTTGTTCCAAAAATGAATCCTGGTTAAATGTCGAATTTCACTTTGATAATCCGACCAATACACAACTGGAGCCCGTTACGACATCGACTAGTAGTGAAATAAGCAAGAGGGGACGTCCATCTCTTTCTTTCAGTGAATCTAGTGAACGGAGTAAACGCAGACGAGCCCAGGATATCAGAGAACAGCACAGCGCGGAAGAATTGGCCTATGCAACGCAAATGAGTTTGCATGCTAGAGGAAATATTGATGCAGCAAAAGTTGTGCAAGACGTTTCAGAAGGGAGTCCAACAAAGGCGAAGGCTTATAGAGCTTCACTATGTGATGATCGCGAAAGACAGATGACCAAAGAAGAGCCGCTTTCATTATTTGTTGAAAATAAAATGTCTCAAAGTATGTATAACAAGATTCGAGCGAATAGCATAAAACATAACTGTAAATTGTATCCGTCTTATAAATACATTTTACAAGCAAAAAAAGAATGCTACCCTCCCGCTTCAGATATGTGTATTACTGAATCCAGCGCCGAAGTTAAATTACAGAGTTTGTTAGACCACACTACACAGCGAATACTGCTAGTTCAAAACGACGTTGTAAGTAGCCTCACTAAGAATGATGCTTTAAGTTTAACGTTAATGTGTAAGTGGGGGTTAGATGGAACATCCGGACAGAGCAATTTCAAACAAAAATTTCAAAGTGACACTGACAAAAGTGACTCGAGTATTTTTTTTTTCCTCGCTTGTAACACTTCAAATTTTATATTTAAATGAAAGCACAGGTGAGCAAAAAATTGTTTGGAAAAATCCTCGAACTTCTTCCACCCGATTTTGTCGGCCAATCAAAATTGAATTTTTGCATGAAACTGTTGAAAATACAAAACATCAAGTTGATTATATTGTTGAACAGCAGCAAAATCTCATTCCTTACGAAACAATTGTTGACGGAAAACAAGTGACAGTAACTTACAAATTAGCATTAACTATGGTTGATGGTAAAGTTTGTAATTCTTTGACAGGCACATCTTCTAGTCAAAGGTGCTACATTTGCCAATGTACTTCAAAACAATTTAACAATATTGATGAAATACTTAAAAAAACCAATCAAGGAAGAAAATTTGCAGTTCGGTATATCATCTTTACATGCCTGGATTCGTTTTTTTCGAGTGCCTTTTGCACGTTTCTTACAAATTAGAAGTCAAAAAATGGCAAAATCACGGTGAAGATAAAGATAAGATCCAAAATCGAAAACAAAATATTCAGAAAGGTTTTCGTCAGCAATTAGGACTCTTGATAGATATGCCGAAACAAGGTTTTGGAGGTACAAACGATGGTAACACTGCGCGACGTTTTTTTTTGAAAATTCGAAAATTTCTGCCACAATAACCGGAATAAATGAGGATTTATTAAAACGGTTTCACATTATTTTGCAGGTTATTTCATCGGGTTTTGAAATCGATGTGCCTAAGTATAAAGAATACTGCTTAGAAACTGCTCGGTTGTTTGTAGAATTGTACCCATGGTTTTACATGCCTACAACTGTGCATAAATTGTTGATTCACAGTGCACAAATTATTGAGTCATCGCTTTTGCCAATTAGACAAATGTCCGAGGAAGCCCAAGAGTCTTGCAACAAATTAATAAAAAAATATCGGCAAGACTTTGCGCACAAAACAAGTCGAATTGAAAATATGCAAGACTTTTTTTTGCGACCTTTGGTATCCTCGGACCCACTAATATTTGGCGTACGTAAATTACCAATTCGAAAATTCAAAGCGTTAGATCCTCAAGCGATTGAATTACTCAAACCGCCAAGTATCAATTCGCAAATTGAATTTCCAATATGTCAAAGCTCTAGTGAAGAAGGAGGCGAATAATCTGATTCAGAGTATTAAGTGGTTTTTGAATAAAATTTGTACTTTCTTATAATAAAACACAAAATTGTAATGTACTCATTTTCTTAACCATTTTGTCAAATTTACAATGATTTTTAAATTTTGGTCCGCCATATTGGATCCGACATTTTGTTTTTCGAAAAAATATCAAATTTGAAATCAGGGACCTAAAAACCCATAATGTACCCATTTTCTAAACCATTTTGACGAATTTAAAGAGTTTTTTAACTTTTGGTCCGCCATATTACATCCGCCATTTTGTTTTTCGAATAAATATTATCAAATTTGAAATCAGGGACCTCAAAAACCTTAATGTACCCATTTTCTAAACCATTTTCACGGGTTTTCGATTTTTGGCCACGAAATCTTGATTTGGCATGACTGTGCAGCGGTCGGCAAGCCGCGGCCCGCGAGCCTCTTCCTTGCGGCCCGCGAGCCTCTTCCTTGCGGCCCGCGAGCCTCTTCCTTGTGGCCCGTGAGCCTCTTCCTTGCGGCCCGCGAGCCTCTTCCTTGCGGCCCGCGACTGTTTTGTAAATGAAGGTCTTATCGATTGTTGCGATATCCCATTATTTTTCCATTGTATTGTCCACCAAGAAGCGTTAAGCTGCAAAGTTCTTCCAAGGAAAGAAGTAATGGACATCGTGATATCCACTGTAACTTACATCAGAAAAAATGGGTTGACATATCGTCAATTTCAACAGTTTCTGTCAGATACGAAAGCAGATCACCGAGATGTCCTGTATTATTCTGAAGTGAGATGGTTAAACAGAGGTGCAGTAATGAAAAGATTTTTTGACCTAATAAAATAAATCAACACTTTTGTGATCAAAAAAGGCAAATCTGTTCCAGAACTTACAGAACCTCAATGGTTAATAGACCTTGGATTTTTGACAGCTTTAACTCTTGAGTTAAATATGCTGAATACTCGTATAAAGCTTCAAGGAAGAAACAAATTAATATCTGATATGCATACAGACGTAAAAGCATTCCAAATGAAAAACAAACATATTGACGAGAAAAAGCTGGACCATTTCCAGAATTGTAAAAAAGCTGTCCAGAAAGTTGGAATAAATTTTCATTGGAAAAATGATAAAATGAAATGCATTTTAATGCAGCTACAAAATCAGTTCAATGACAGATTTTGTGACTTCGAGAAGGTTTCTGGCAAACTGAAGATTTTTGCAAACCCTTTTTCATATGATATTGAGGTTGTATCGAGTATTTTACAAATTAATGTGATTAATCTTCAATCTAATGACACTCTCAAAAACTCCTATGAAATCAATGGTCTCGTTAAATTTTATGGTAGTTTGCCATCTAATTTTGACGAATTGAAAAGGTTTTCTCAGCAATTAATTACAATTTTTGGCAGCACTTACTTATACGAACATACTCAATTCTTAGTTACCGAAAAAATAAATATTGTTCTCGTCTCACAGATGAGCATTTGAGTGCCATTCTACGAATTTCTACGCAAACATTCTACAAATAACCAGTCAAATACAGCCTCAAAAATCACGTTAAGTTTTGATTCGACTTATATGTATAGTTATTTCGAGGTTCTCATTTAATTTTTGTCATTGTTGCTACTTATTAATAAAATATAAATAAAATGATGACGAATAAAATGTAAAAGTAAATATTTGTTTGTTTTTGCAGTTTTAATTTCATCGACATTAACGAAACCTATTAACATAATTATGAACAATGCGGCCCCGCCTTTATTTCATTTTGGCACTATGTGGCCCTTGCCTGCTGAAAGGTTGCCGACCGCTGGTTTAAGTAACTATAGAATTAACAGCAGATATTCGCATATTATTCAGTATATATATATATATATATATATATATATATATATATATATATATATACATATATATATATATATATATATATATATATATATATATATATATATATATACGAGGCTGGTTTGAAAAGTCCGTGCAAAAATAAAAACTACTTATGTGTTTGGGGTAAACCTTTTTTTATTTTTCTCCTCCTTTTAGGCTTATACACTTCGTCCAACGATGTTCTAGTTTGTTGATCCCTTCCGAATAATAGGATTTGTCCAAGTATGCAAAATATCCATTAGTATCTGCAATGACTTCCTCGTTTGAATAAAATCTTTGTCCCGCCAGCCATTTCTTCAAATTGGGGAACAAATAGTAGTCCGAGGGAGCCAAGTCTGGAGAATAGGGGGGATATGAAACGAGTTGGAATCCTATTTCCATTAATTTTGCGACCACAACTGCTGAGGTGTGTGCTGGTGCGTTGTCGTGATGGAAAAGGACTTTCTTGTGGGCCAATCGCGGGCGTTTTTCTTGCAGCTCGGTTTTCAAACGGTCCAATAACGATGAATAATATTCACCTGTAATAGTTTTACCCTTTTCCAGATAGTCGATGAGGATTCCCCCTTGGTAACCCATTGTTTAGATTGTTGTTTGGTCTCAGGAGTATAGTAATGTATCCATGTTTCATCCACAGTGACGAAACGACGCTTAAAGTCCTCCGGATTCTTCTGGAACAGCTGCAAACCATCCTTGCAACACTTCACACGATTCCGTTTTTGGTCAAGCGTGAGCAATCCCGGCACCCATCTTGCGGATAACTTTCTCATGTCCAAATGTTTATGCAAAATATTATGTACCCGTTCAGTCGAGATGCCCACAGCACTAGCAATCTCACGCACCTTAACTCTTCTGTCATCTATCACCATATCATGGATTTGATCAATAATTTCTGGAGTCGTAACCTCCACAGGCCGTCCAGAACGTTCAGCGTCACTTGTGCCCATATGGCCAGTCCGAAAATTTTGAAACCACTTATAAACTGTTCTAATCGAAGGTGCAGAGTCACCATAATGTTTATCAAGCTTCTCTTTAGTCTCCTGAGGCGTTTTTCCTTTCATAAAGTAATGTTTAATCACCACACGAAATTCTTTTTCGTCCATTTCTTGAAAATCACTCGACTTCCTTGATTCACACGAATGCCAAACACAAAGAAATAGACCAATATGGCTGAAACTTGGTGTGCGTTCATTCAAGAGATGCTACTAACTAAACATGACCTCGATACGCGCCGGTGGTGCCATCTCTCGGACTTTGCACGGACTTTTCAAACCAGCCTCGTATATATATATATATATATATATATATATATATATATATATATATATACGAGTATAATGGAACGTCTTTCTGTCTGTCTGTCTGTCCGTTAGTGTGCTTATCACTCGAGAACCACCTATCCGATTTACGTGCTTTTTTTTTAAACATACATATGTTTTCTGGCTAGGTTATAGGATATGTTTTATGACGTTAGGTAACATAAGGAATAAACAGTGACGATAATAGTGAATCAAGTCGGAAAAAAGTTTGCCGGTAGCGCATTCTCTTCCAATCCACTGCCTAAACCATTAAATATGGAACAATATCATGTAACAAAGAATATAATATTTATAAAATGCAACGTGTCTCCGTCTGTTTGTCTGTTCGTTAATGCGCTTACCACTCGAAAACCACTTATCTGAATTTGTTATTATACATATGTTCTCTTTCCAGGCTATATAACAATAATAATAATACATAATTTATGTTAAATATAAGATGCAACGTCTCTCTGTTTGTCTGTCTGTTTGTCCGTTAGTGCGCTTATCACTCGAGAACTACTTATCCGATTTACATGTTTTTTTTTAGATTTATACACAGATCTCTGGTCAGGTTTATAGGATATATTTTATTACGTTTGGTAATATAAGAAATAAGCAGTGACGATAATAGTGAATGAAGTCGGAAAAAAGTTTGTCGCTGGCGCACTCTCTTGCAATACGCTGCCTAAACCGTTAAACATGGAACAATATCATGTAACAAAGAATACAATATATATAGAATGCAACGTCTCTCGGTCTGTCTGTCCGTTAGTGCGCTTATCACTCGAGAACTACTTATCCGATTTAGGTGTTTTTTTTTAATTCATACATATGTTCCATGGCCATCTTATATAATAATAAAAATAATAACCTATATAATATATATAAAACGTAACGTCTCTCTGTCTGTCTGTCCGTTAGTGTGCTTATCACTCGAGAACCACCTATCCGATTTACGCTTTTTTTTTTTAATTAGTAACTTAATATTATATAAAAAAAAAAATCTATAATATATATATATATATATATATATATATATATATATATATATATATATATATATATATAAAAACGTAACGTCTCTCTGTCTGTCTGTTAGTGCGCTTGGCACTCAAGAACTTATCTGATTTACGTGTTCTTTTTTAAAATACATATGTTGTCTGACCAGGTTATAGGATATATTTTATTACGTTAGGTAACATAAGGAATACGATAATTGAATCAAGTTCACGAGCGGAGCCGCGGCACGGCTAGTATATATACATTTCAGATTGTATTGAAAGAAAACACCAATAAGACAGAAGTGAAAAGAGGAGTACGTCAGAGAGACCCAATATCGCCGAAATTGTTTATGTCAGCGCTAGAAGACCTGTTCAAACAACTCCCATGGACAAGTAAGGGTATAAATGTAGAAGGAGAGCAACTGAATCATTTGCGATTCGCGGACGATATCGTGCTTATATCCGACAGCAAAGAAGAATTGGAAAAAATGCTGAACGAACTTAACAGCAAATCTAGAGAGATTAGTTTGAAGATAAATATCGCCAAAAATATGTTCATGACAAATGACAATAACTGTGTGAGAAAAACAATACTACACAAAATCACAAGAACGAATTCATACATATATTCCACAAGAATGTTCAAAAAGAGGAGTAGTTCCTCTGTCTCCAATATGAAATTGAATTTTTTCATTTATCAAATTTATCTGATATCGAATGTTCTGTCACTATTTCTTTCCATGGTTATATATCACAAACATATCATCTACATAACAGAGCCAAGACGAAAGTTTCTGATCGCAACGCATGTTCTTTAAAATCTTCCATGAAGAAGGTGGCTATCGTTGGCTTCAAGGGCTCATTCCATTGAAAGTACCTTGTAGTAAGACAGTACCGAAACACTGCCTTAATATCGTTAGAAATATTTCTGCTGAGTAGTAATAGGACGTCATTTATTGAAACCATGGTAAACTATGAACCTAACATTAGATCTCCCATTTTCTCTATGAAATGTGTCGTATCCTTGATAAAGGTGTAGGTGTTTCTTATAAGTGGTTATACGAGGCTGGTTTGAAAAGTCCGTGCAAAGTCCGAGAGATGGCACCACCGGCGCGTATCGAGGTCATGTTTAGTTAGTAGCATCTCTTGAATGAACGCACACCAAGTTTCAGCCATATTGGTCTATTTCTTTGTGTTTGGCATTCGTGTGAATCAAGGAAGTCGAGTGATTTTCAAGAAATGGACGAAAAAGAGTTTCGTGTGGTGATTAAACATTACTTTATGAAAGGCAAAACGCCTCAGGAGACTAAAGAGAAGGTTGATAAACATTATGGTGACTCTGCACCTTCGATTAGAACAGTTTATAAGTGGTTTCAAAATTTTCGGACTGGCCATATGGGCACAAGTGACGCTGAACGTTCTGGACGGCCTGTGGAGGTTACGACTCCAGAAATCATTGATCAAATCCATGATATGGTGATGGATGACAGAAGAGGTGCGTGAGATTGCTAGTGCTGTGGGCATCTCGACTGAACGGGTACATAATATTTTGCATAAACATTTGGACATGAGAAAGCTATCCGCAAGATGGGTGCCGCGATTGCTCACGCTTGACCAAAAACGGAATCGTGTGAAGTGTTGCAAGGATGGTTTGCAGCTGTTCCAGAAGAATCCGGAGGACTTTAAGCGTCGTTTCGTCACTGTGGATGAAACATGGATACATTACTATACTCCTGAGACCAAACAACAATCTAAACAATGGGTTACCAAGGGGGAATCTGCACCAAAAAAGGCGAAGATCGTTCCTTTGGCCGGAAAGGTTATGGCGACTGTCTTTTGGGATTTGCAAGGGATAATCCTCATCGACTAACTGGAAAAGGGTAAAACTATTACAGGTGAATATTATTCATCGTTATTGGACCGTTTGAAAACCGAGCTGAAGGAAAGACATCCGCGATTGGCCCACAAGAAAGTCCTTTTCCATCACGACAACGCACCAGCACACACCTCAGCAGTTGTGGTCGCAAAATTAATGGAAATAGGATTCCAACTCGTTTCACATCCCCCCTATTCTCCAGACTTGGCTCCCTCGGACTACTATTTGTTCCCCAATTTGAAGAAATGGCTGGCGGGGCAAAGATTTTATTCAAACGAGGAGGTGATTGCAGACACTAATGGATATTTTGCAGACTTGGACAAATCCTATTATTCGGAAGGGATCAACAAACTAGAACATCGTTGGACGAAGTGTATAAGCCTAAAAGGAGACTATGTCGAAAAATAAAAAAGGTTTACCCCAAACACATAAGTAGTTTTTATTTTTGCACGGACTTTTCAAACCAGCCTCGTAATATTCCTGTTAGGGAAGGTCATTTTTATCATTTCGTAATAAGTACCAACGGCTCAGTCTCTGGGAATAGTTTTTGATACACTGAAAATTTTGTATGAAGTGTTCCAATTAACGACTGGCTGTTTGGCAGAACTGCCCAAACTAAAATTAAAATAACCATCCAGGTGTAAGTCGGACTTGCGCAATTAGTATTCCGCATGTTCATTGCTTTTAAAATAATTTTTTTTTACGGAGATATAAAATGAACTATGACTTCACAAAACACAAATGAGTTTTCAACAAAGTTTGTTTCGAATCTTTGTTGAAAACTGATGACCTTGATTTTTCTTTTTTTTTATGTACCAGATGAATTATTAAAGGTGTGATAATTTTCGTTCAATCTACACCCTGTGGAGAATATTCCAGAATTTTTTCAAAATTTTTTGTTCAGTACTTTTCGAGATAAGGGGGGACAGCGATTTTTGGCAATTTTTTCAAAATAATACAAAGAAAAGTGAGCACAAGTATTATATTATATATATTTTTGAACTTGTGTTTTCACAAGCTTTCATTTTACTCTACTCGATGACCTGGTAATTTTTTTTTCACTTTCGATTTCTCCTCCCAAAACTAAGTCAAAATTTAACTTTCTATCTCAAACAGTTTCGAAGAAAATCGGGTGTGACAGACAGACGGATAGACACCGAAATGAACTTATAAGTGTTCTGTATGAAACACTAAAAAATTAGGAGATGTAAAAATGTGAGGAAAGCGCAGGACATTACCACAGAAAATATAGCTATTGCTTCAGAAAGAGAAACACGTGGTATAAACGTCGCCGGAAAACGAAGCCGACTGGCTACCGCAAGCACTTTAAAGTGTGCCTCGTCGAGATTCTTAGCTATGCCGCGGAAATAAAAGTTGTATTATGTGTAAAGTAAATCCCAAGATATGAGATCCTGCCTTTTTGCTTTTTCAATTGGGCAATAAACGATCCTATTAAGGTTTTGTGCATAGTTGCCCGGTATTACGATAAACGTATTTTTATTTTACCTGCTTTGTATATAGCACTCACTTGCACCTGTAATCATATTGGATCTATTTTTACCTATATATTTACTACCTGGCAATCCGGTTTGGAGCCCTTTAACTATTTGATAATATAGGCCTAATGACCACAGGTCCCCACTAAGATTCGAAAGACACTTTTTATTATTTTTATTTTTAGTTTTACTTACAACTTACAACGTAACGGTTCTATTTTAATTATGTGGCGTTCGTGGGAAAATTGCAGTAGTGGCTATCGCAAGGAAAACATTTATCACTTGAAGCTAAACAAATAGTGAAAAATGTTTACGACAGTTTGGTAAAAAGAAATTTGAATAAACAAAATGCTTTGCAAGAAACCAGTGAACTAACCAAAACCCCAATTTCTACGATTAAGAGTATGATAGAAAAACCATCACTCAGGAACAGGAAAAACCGGAAAGATTTTCAAATGCATTATGTAGACCAGGGGTTCTCAAACGGTCGATCGCTATCGACAAGTCGATCGCGAGTGCTTTTTGAGTCGATCTCGAGAAAAAATTCCGATATAGAACTATTCACAGATTTAGTTTTAGGTAACTAAAACAAAATGTAATGAATAAACTACTAAAATTTATTCGATCCACAATTAGCCCAGAATAACCCCCTCATCTCATTCTTTTATCGTAACAACCCCCTGCTAGCGGCAAAAGGCGGCTTTATCAAAGAAACGCGCGGTACTTGTCAAAGAAAAGCCGCGTTTTTGATTCCCGCCGATTTTTCTAGAAACTTCGGGCGGCGTGTTTGACGGGAACATTCGAGACTTCGTTCGCGCCGATATAAATGTTGCGCCTGCAGGAATAGGAGTCAGTCTGAGTTATAACTTGAAGGCGATACATCGATACAAAGTTTATTAATAAATAGTCCAAAATGAGTGCGGCGAAGAAAAGTAAAACTTATCATTTTAATAACGATTGGGAGGAAGAATTTTTCTTTTGTATGGTAAAGGATAAGTGCATTTGTCTCATTTGCCGTGCGTCAGTTGCAATACCTAAGCGTGGGAACTTAGAGAGGCATCATAAAACGGTTCATAAAAACTATGAAAAGGATTTTCCGTCACAGAGTGAATTAGGAAAACGAAAAGTACGTGATTTGATAACTTGTTTGAAAAACCATGTTCACAAAACCAGCCAAACAATCAAAAGCTGCAACGATCGCGTCATTTAAAATATGTCATATATTTGCGAAACACAAGAAACCATTTGATGATGGATTGGTTGTGAAGGAAGCATTTATTGAAGCGGGTGAGACTTTATTTGGAGATTTTAAAAATAAAACAGAGATTATGTCTGCTATTAGAGAACTTCAGTTATCTCGTCCGACTCTCACAAGGCGTGTTGAAGTCATGAGTCAGGACATGGCAGATAAACTAAAACATGATGTCATGGAATGTACATACCTTTCTTTACAGTTCGACAAATCCACCGATATGACAGACACTGCCCAGCTGTGTATTTTTATTCGAATGGTATTCAATGACATGTCGGCTAAGGAAGAGTTTTTGACAATGATTCCTCTGAAAGGAAAGACCTGTGGCGAAGATATATATGACGTTTTCTTCAATTTTGTAACAAACTACAAGCTACCAATATATAAACTAGTGTGCATTACAACCGATGGAGCACCAGCAATGACTGAAAACAAAAACGGTTTTGTGGTATTGTGTCGAGCTAATGATGATTTCCCTTCATTTTTCTCCTTTCATTGCATTATACATCAACAAGTTTTGTGTTCAAAAGTTCTAAACATGGAGGAGATTATGAGCGTTGCAATAAAAATTGTGAAATCTATCCGTACACGTAGCTTGCAACAACGGCTCTTTAAATTGCAGTTGGAAGATAGTGAGTCAGCTGAACACACTGATTTAGTTTTTCACACGGACGTCAGGTGGTTAAGTCGCGGAAAATTCCTAGAAAAATTTCAAGAATTATTGCCCGAAATAATAGCTTTTCTGGACGAAAGAGGTGATGACACTCAGATGCTGAAAAACGGAAAATGGCTGACTAATTTGGCATTTTTGACAGACATCACAATGCATTTAAACACCATTAATTTGGAGCTTCAAGGCAAAGGAAAAACTATTATTGAGATACTACTCAGTATATATCACCACTACACCAAACACTTTATTTTTGCACTGAGTGCAAAAATAAAGTGTTTGGTGTAGTGGTGATATATACTGAGTAGTATCATTGTGCCAAAGATTCCACATTTCCAACTTAGTATTATTGAGATGATTAGCGCAATAAAGGCATTCAAAAGTAAATTGCAACTTATGATAGATCAACTGAAAAGAAAGGATCTGAAAAATTTTCCGTCTTTGAAAGCAAGGATTCCTCAGTTGAATTATGACTTTTATGAGGCAGAATTATCAAATATTTTGGGCCAATTCGAAATACGTTTTTATTATTTCAGTAAATTGGCAAATATCGCATCATTTATGAGTTATCCTTTTTCGTGTAAAAACATTGAAGAATTAGCTACTGAAATAGCAAGTCAGTTTAACATGGACTCATGTTCTGTTGAAAATGAGTTAGTGCAGATTATATCAGATATACATCTCAAAGCCACAGCATCTGATACAAAATTTTGGTGTTTTATATCTGAAGATAAATATCCGAATCTAAGGCAAATCTCCCTTCAACTGACGGCAATGTTTGGGTCAACTTACTTGTGCGAGTCTGCATTTTCTGAAATGAAGATAATTAAGTCAAAATATCGCAATCGACTAACTGACGAACATATGTCATCATGCTTGCGATTAGCACTCGGTAATTACGTACCATCTTATGAAAAGTATGCTGAGGACATGCAGTGCCACGCTTCAACATCCAAAGTCACTCTTTAGTTAAGTTTAGACACTAGAACTCGTTTGTTTTATAAGCTCCAATAAACTCGCAATTTTGAATAATTATGACTTTTTTAATTGACATTTTAGAGCAGACTTATACTTACTTTGACTAAAAAAATGCGTATTGTGCGGAAAACTAATATCTATGCCACGATACACCCTACCTAGACGACAATCCTGCATCACACTTACTTGCAGCCTCTCAGAGTCGATCGATCGTAGTCTAACAATATTGAGGTAGATCGCCAGCAGTTCAAGTTTGAGCACCCCTGATGTAGACGATTGTGAAAAAGACGTCATCAGGAGAAAAAAATATTTTATGTATGAAGAACAGTATCGACACTAGACAAAATAAAATTAAGACTGGTGCAGGACGGGATCAATATACATTGTGGCCGATCAACCCTCCACAGAATTCTGTTAAGAATACGATTCACGTTCCGAAAAATTAACAAAAGGCAAGTAGTGATGGAGTCACAAAGATTACGAATCTTGCGACATACTTATTTACAAGAAATTAAAAAGTATCGATCAGAGAATTGTCCAATAATTTACCATGACGAAACATGGTTCGATACCCATGATACTGTGCGAAAAGGGTGCGTTGACAGCAGTACAAAATGTCAGACTAACGCACCTTCAAATAAAGGTAAACGAATAACCATTTTGCATGATGGATCTAAAAAGGGCTGGGTTTCAAATTGTCTACTATTAACTGCAAAAAACATAAAAGATTCTAGTTTGGACTATCACGAAGACACGACCCCAGAACTTTTTGAAAATTGGTTTCAAAATTCCCTTTTGCCAAATGTACCCGAACAGAGTGTTATAGTTATGGACAATGCAAGTTACCATAATCGCCTAATAAATAAGGTTTTTAATGCAGCCAACACCAAATCGGAAATACAGGAATATATGTTAGAAAATGACATTTTTGTTGACTTTAGTTATAAAAAAAGTGACCTTTTGGAAGTTTTGAAAGACTATAAATTGAAAAAGAAATATGTTTGTGATAGTATGGCTGAGAACATGGGACACACTGTTTTGCGGCTTCCTCCGTATTATTGTGTGTTTAATCCAATTGAACATATTTGGCATCAAGTTAAATAAAAAATGTTTCTCTTATTTTAAGCGTGTCAGTGGTTGAATTAGTAAAAAAAGGTATTTTGTTTTTTTTTTATGGGTCTAGCACACGTGCTACAGGGAAGTCCCTAAAGCGCTACAGGAGCGACACGTGTGCGGAGAAAGCGATTCACGTTGTTCTTAAATCGCTGTAGATTGTACTCGATGGGAAACACAGTCCTGGGCAAATTATTCCAAAGGGATGATGTTCTCCATATAAAAGACTGCTTGAAAAGCGTTGTACGAGGAGTAGCAAGCTGAACCTCATACGGATGTGAAGAATTAGCACGACGTGTACTTCTAACATGCACCGCTCTGGGAGGGATTAAGCGGGCCACATCCTTCGAACACTGTCCATGAAAGTACTTGTAGAATAGGCTCAAGTCGCCAACCGTTCTTCGATGTTCCAGCGAATCAAGGCCGACGGTCAGTTCCGGGTCCCCAATCAGACGAACAGCTCTTCTCTGAATAGAATCTAACAAATGCAGTGTATGTTTGGGAGCGGAGCTCCAAACATGGGAGCAGTATTCCATAGTTGGTCGAATTTGAGCTTTGTAAAGAATTAACAGTTGTTGTGGAGTGTAAAGCTTTCTGGGTCGAAATAATATTCCCAACTTTTAAGATGCTCTCCTTGCTATGCCTGCAACATGTTCATGCCAGGACATATTTGCTCCCAAATTAACGCCCAACAAATTGAGTGACGATGCTAGAGGAATGGAGTGCCCCGACATAACTATGTCGGGTTCAGCAACGTTAACTTTTTTAGAAAAAACTGCCGCCTGGGTTTTTGTAGCATTAAATTCCACTTGGTTACTGTCACCCCAAGTTAGAATTTCTTCCAGGTCTTTGTTAAGTTGAATGACTTCCTGCTGTCTGCGGATATGCGTCTGAGTAGCCGATGTCCGAGCATTCAAAGTGAATGAAGATATAAGTGTACTGTCATCTGCAAAGCTGTAGATTGGATTATCGGTCTTTTCCAGCAGATCGTTAATATAAATGAGAAAGAGAGTAGGAGATAGTATGAAGCCTTGGGATACACCGGCGTTGATAGTGAAGGTGTTAGAAAGAAATCCGTCGACTGCCACTCGTAAAGAACGCTCTCTGAGGAAACATGAGAGCCACAAACAGAACTTTTCCGACATACTATAAAAACGTAGCTTAGCCAACAGTCCATCGTGCCAAACACGGTCGAATGCCTTGGATATATCAAGAGCAACCGCTCGAGATTCTCCAAAGTGTATAAAGTATAAAGTGTATAAAGTATAAATGATATACCTTGTAAAAGCTGGAAAAATTCCATTCAGCACGTTGTTAAATTTGAAGTTTCATATATTTATGTAAATAATAAGAAACTACTGATAATTACCTCAGCTGATGACAGTGATAGTGAAACCGAATTAGGCTTAAGTTAAAATATATTTGTATTTATACAATATGTTCCCTCTTGTAAACCCCATTCATTCAAACTGTATATTTGTACTTCTTATCCATTTGTTTTACATGCATCTATAAATAAACATCTCCAAAAACACTTATAATTTTATTTATTTGCATTAATGAATAAAATTCTTAAGTCCATCCCTGCAACCTATCATAAACAAAAGGTCAGAATTTTTATATTGCCTACTTAACACGGCAGAAATCGGGATCTTATATTTTGGGACAGGCTATCATAATAACTGAGAAATACGTGCTAGGTATCCCTGGAAAACTCAACGACGCACATCTTAACGATCTAGTGGTAGCCAGCCAGTTTCGTTTTGTTCCACGTGTTTGTCTTTCTGTAGCCATATTTTCTTTGACATAACTTGGAAGACTGAGTTTGTGTCAATTATGTAAATAAATGACAACGTTAGTCTGGTCTTAAAGTGGCGATAATTATTTGCGCACCTAATATTTTACTTACTAGCTAATGCTTTATAAATTTCATAGTATTACAATGGCGTTTTACATTTTCACAGAAATACGCTATATTAAATAATTAGTTTAATTAAAACCATCCCAACTTTTCCAATTTATTACGTTTTAAAGTTGGAGAAATTATGAGTTGCATTCACGGGTGGCCACCGAGTGAAAATGCATCCGATAATTGAGATTAAACAGACATATGGGAGTTAGTTTATTTTAAACTAACATTTTTCAAGGAAAATACCTGGAAAATATGATGAATTGTATGAAAGTTCTTGTATGTTCTCTAATTTAAGGCCAGTAATTAACACAATATATTTGAAAGTTTTCTAGTATTTCTTATTCCCAAAGTATATCACAAATATATTAATTAGATAAATTTTTTTTATAGGTCTAGCACATGTGCAACAGTGCAGTCCCTAAAGCGCTCCAGGAGCGTCACGAGTGCGGAAAAAGCGATTTACGTTGTTCTTGAATCGCTGTAAATTGTATTCGGTGGGAAAAACAGCCCTGGGCAAATTATTCCAAAGGGATGATGTTCTCCATATAAAAGACTTCTTGAAAAGCGTTGTGCGCGGAATAACAAGCTGATACGGATGTGAAGTATTAGCTCGACGTGTAGTTTGGGAGGAATTAAGCGAGCTACATCCTACAAACACTTTCCATGAAAATACTTGTAGAACAGACTCAAGTCGCGAACCGTTCTTCGATGTTCCAGCGAATCAAGGCCGCCGGTTAGTTCCAGGTCTCCAATCAGTGTTTGGGAGCGGAGCCTCAAACATGGGAGCAGTATCTACAAAGCTGTAGATTGGATTCCCGGTCTTTTCTAACAGATCGTTAATGTAAATGAGAAAGAGAGTAGGAGACAGTATGGAACCTTGGAGCACACCGGCGTTTATAGTGAAGGTGTTAGAGAGAAATCCGTCGACCGCCACTCGTAAAGAACGATCTCTGAGGAAACATGAGAGCCACAAATAGAACTTTTCAGACATACCATAAGAGCGTAGCTTAGCCAACAGTCCATCGTGCCAAACACGGTCGAATGCCTTGGATATGTCAAGAGCAACTGCTCGAGATTCTCCAAAGTGTTCAATTGCCTTGTTCCAAACATGGGTTACATAAGTCAGAAGATCTCCTGTTGATCTATTTTTACGAAAGTCATATTGGTGATCGCTAATAATGTTGAATCCTTCAAGATATCTTAAAAGATGCTGATTGATAACCTTTTCCATGACTTTCGATATTATTGAAAGCAGTGCGACTGGTCGGTAGTTATTTTTCAAGGTCTTTCTGCCCTTTTTAGGCATCGGCTGAACTGTGGCACATTTCCAGCAGGAAGGAAATAATCCTTTTCTGTAGGATAGGTTGAAAAGTCTACAGAAAAGTGATGTTAGTTCCCTCGCACAGTTTTTGAGAACTATGGCAGGTATTCCGTCAGCGCCAGAAGCCTTTTCCGTCTCTAGCTTCATTAAAATACGCTTTATGATACGCTGTCTGAAGACAACATCGGGCATCCTTGACTGCAATATGGGAATAGTAGGTGGTGTTTTTCCTTGGAAATCCACAGTAGAATGTGAAGCAAAGAGTTCAGCCAACAAGTTCGCTTTTTTCTAATTCGTTGATTGTATGCCTCCCTGGTTTCGTCGATAATTCCTTTGCATCTGTTCCAGGCACGAACAAAGGTGTTACGATTTATGGTGGATGGTGGGATAAATATTTTAACAGTTGTGAAGTTCTGAATCTATAAACAAATTAAATTCAGTAAAATAAATTAAATAAATGAATTAAATTCAGTGAAATAAATTAATTAGATAAACTAAATTCAGTAAAATAAATTAAATTCAGTAAAATAAATTAAATAAATAAATTAAATTCAGCAAAATAAATTAAATAAATTAATTAAATTCAATAAAATAAATTAAATAATTAAATTAAATTCAGTAAAATAAATTAAATAAATAAGTTAAATTCATTAAAATAAATTAAATAATTAAATTAAATTCAGTATAATAAATTAAATAAATAAAATAAATTCAGTAAAATAAATTAAATAAATAAATTAAATTCAGTAAAATAAATTAAATAAATGAATTAAATTCAGTAAAATAACTTAATTTGATAAACTAAATTCAGTAAAATAAATTAAATAAATAAATTAAATTCAGTAAAATAAATTAAATAAATAAATTAAATTCAGCAAAATAAATTAAATAAATAAATTACGGCCATGTAGAGTATGTATAGTACAGTCTTTCAAGTAATAACGTGTCCGCGATAATTCATTTTTGTAGATGCGATTCAACAAAAAATCGGTAGGGGGAACCCTTGTCTACGACTCATTTTAGTAAAAGTAGCAATCGATTCCGAACTTTCATCGAAATCACTAAAAATCCAAAATGAGTCATTTGTTTTCGCGTCGGTTCGAGGCAATCTTTCTTCGTTCCCATCCAAAGGGGCCTAAAAATGACACATTCTCCGGCCGCTAAATATATTAAAAAGTCGGTATCATTTGTGAAGAAGTGGGTAACGAGATGAAAAATCTCGACGACTTGTCACAACGTTGCTTGGTAGATAATCAACATTATTTGCAATTTTAACGGAATTGAGGAAAATGTAAGCTTTTAGTTATAAATATTTTTGAAGATATCAACTTGTAGTACTTGGATTGTTATTTTTTAGTGTGAGGAAGTCAAATTCAGTATTTACTACGTGTATGCAAGGAACTACGATATTAGTAGTCAACAGCACAGCACACAAATAGAAAATCATTCCTCATGGCACTTCGTTGCATATATTAAGCCAAACTGAAATTTCCAGGAGGTTCAGTGCTATCCAGCACTCTCTCGAATATAGTGGAAGATTCCGGAAACACTTGGTGAGAGATGGCGCCAGTAACAAAGAAACAAATATTACTACTTGGTGATAGATGGCGCTAGCAACAACAAAACAAGTTGATCTACTGAGTAATATCGGGTCTTCCATTAAGGACTTGACAACTTTTTTTTGAAATAAAACGCAACCCATTTGAGACATTTCGAAAATTTTTACTATCGGCTTGAAGTACAATCAAAACATTTATGTATGGAATTCGACTTCATTCATAGGTCCACCACGGGCACGTTTGCAGCGGTCGATTCGTTGAACCCAATTTTCGATGACTCGGCCACACATTTCGACGGAATCGGCCGCTATTTCTCTTTCAATATTGGCTCTGAGCTCCTCTAACGACGCAGGCCTGTTAGCATAGACCAATGATTTAACGTACCCCCATAAAAAGAAGTCTAGAGGTGTTAAATCACACGATTTAGGCGGCCATTCGATGGGACCATTTCTCGATATAACACGTTCACCGAATTTAGATTGCAGTAAGTCGATTGTTACACCCGCTGTGTGGCTTGTGGCGCCGTCTTGTTGAAACCACATATCATTAATGTCTAGCCCATGCAATTGATCAAAGAAATAACGTTGCAACATGCCTCTGTAGCGATCTCCATTGACTGTAACGTGACGGTTATTTTCATCAACGAAAAAGAACGGCCCAATGACACCACCGGCATGAAACCGCACCAAACAGTAATTTTTTGTGGCACATGAGGGTTTTCACCTGACCAATAACGCATATTCTATTTGTTGACGAAGCCGTTTATCCAAAAATGCGCTTCATCACTAAAGATGATTTTGCGATGAAATTGGTCATCTTCTTCCAACATTTCTAGAGCCCAATTCGAGAACGTACGTTGCTTCATATGATCGAGTGGCTTTAGTTCTTGAGTTAACTTTAACTTATAAGGGTGCAGGCCAAGATCCTTTCGCAAAATTCGCCATAGTGTGGTCTGAGCGATGCCCAGTTCTTGAGAACGCAACGCCGTGAAATCGACTGTTTTGGTTCGTTTGAGATGGACGCTTGAACGGCAGCAATATTCTGGCCACTTCGACCAACCCGTTGTCTCACTGGCACGGGAACATCCAGCAGCGAATATGTTAACTCAAATTTTTTCACTAGACTATGAATTGCTTGTCTACTGGGACGAGAATTACGACCAAAAATTGGCGTTAACGCTTTTAAAGTTGCAGTCACCGACGCCAAATTTTGGTAGTAAATTTTAATTATTTGTAAACGTTGTTCGTTCGTTTACTTCACCATGATGAAAATGTTGGCTTTACTGAATGTTTTGACGTTGACAGTTCGGTGATTGGCTTAAGGGTGCGTTCACGGTGAAATTTCAAAGTTGTCAAGTCCCAAATGGAAGACCCTTTAGATGTTTTTAATCATTTAGATATACAGCCGCAGTTTTACTAGAAATGAAGTTGAGTACGGCAAAATGAAGTCTCTGTTTGGAAACCACTGGGTTAGGAGATCACCAGTTGATCTGTACTTACAAAAGACGTATTGTCGGTCGCAAATCATATTAGATTAGATATTTTAAAGGTCGTTTTCCAAAACTTTCTATATTAATAAAAGCATGACCACTGGTAGTTATTTCGCATGGCTAATTTGCCGTTATTAACTATCGGCTGAACTTGAATATAGAATTAAGTTAGGAATGTGGAATCTTTGGCACTACTTAGTATATATCACCAATACACCAAACACCTTATTTTTGCACTTGACGCGCGTTTCGCTAACCATGTTAGCTTCATCAGGAGCGATGATTGACTAAAACTAAACTACAAATTTACCCTATTTATACTTAGCCTAACCCTTGAATTACTCTAGCGGAACTAAGGGTATAGGCGAGGCCATCAGTTCCGGTGAAGAAACCAATAGAGGGGACTATAAGGAATAGGCCCCCTGTCTTTATTTAAACTACTTTTACATTTTATAATTTCCATACTTTCGTATGCGTTCAACAATCTCCTGTCAGATACATTTTTAATTAATCTTAGATTATCTAATGTTACAATATGATCAGCTTCAAGGGCATGTTCGGCAATGCTAGACTTTTCTGTTCTACTGTATTTTAAGTGTGCTAAATGTTCTTTAAATCGTGTTTTAATTGACATTTTAGTTTGCCCAACATACTTTTTGTCACAATCATTACAACTAATTTCATAAATTCCACTTTTCTCACAATTAGGAACCTTATCTTTGGGATTTCCTAAGGTATTCCTCAGGTTGTCTGATGACTTATAGACTAAGGTGAGGCCTAATAAATACCTTATTGAGCCCCCTGCTATATTTCGGATTATATGGTATGGAGACATACTTGGTGGTATTTTCTTCGCTTGTAAAAAAAGGTGGAATTCTGAATATTTAACCTGAACTTATGTGTATTTATTAGCTTATTTACTAAGTCATCGTCACAAACATTAACTCTAATTATATTTCTAATACGATTCCTTTCATTATTGAAGTTAACTCTATTCAGAGGAAAAGTGACCAAACGATGAACTAAAAAAATGTAATGCGGTTAATTTGTGTTGTTTGCAATGAAATGAATCATTAGGAATATATCTATCTGTTACTGTGTCTTTCGTATATTTTTAATAATTAAAATATCTAGAAAGTGAATTTAATGGAATCATACCGGCTATTTAATTTGGAAATAAAATCATCAATATTTGCTTTCTTTGTATCAAAAATCGCGAAAATATCATCCACATACCTATACCATACCCTTGGGAAATATTCAAATTCTTGACTGGCTTGAATATAGAACGAGAAAAAAATAATAAATCGTACAGTTGAACGAAAACAATGTTATGCTTTTGTCAGAACATACTGCGAGGCTGATAATGATAACCTATTCAAATACTTCCAGATTTGAAATTTCATTGTATACCCTCCTGTGATGCTACCCTCGATATGTAAATGTCTAAATGAAAGTTTTTGAAAAGTCGCAATAATAAAATTAATCTAAAAATTAAATAACCAGCCAAAATTGGATAGTGTGGTGCGTTAAGTGCTAGCGAGCGGTCACGTGACCTGTCGGTATCAGTAGCCGCAGTGCCAGTGACACGTGTCCCCTATCGTAACCAGATCTAGACGGTCAAAAATGAAAATGCACCCATATTCCACGGTCTTGTGAGCGCCAACCCCATTCAGAGATTTTATTTGACGAAATTTATTTTCACCATTGGATGAACGACTATTATTTAAAATAGGGTATAGGAGGTATATAAATATACGAGGGTTGCTGTAAATAATTTCAAATTTATTTTGCTTAAGCGCGAACGCGGCGACGGGGAGGGAAGAGGTAGACGCACAAAGCGTAACATCGATCTTTTGAACTTTAGTTGATATGAAGCGTTTTACCGGAGCGAGGTGTCAGGCTGAAAAGTTTTTGGTCTGACACATAGATGTCGCCTTTTCAAAAAATCCATGATTTTTAGGAAGTACCAACCTTCAAACGATACATGTCAAAATTTCATGACATTTCGACGATTAGTTTACAAGTTACAGTGGTTTTAGTGGCGTTACTTTTGATATTTTCAAAACAATGGAAAAAATCGAATTTAGTGTGCAGATTAAACACTGGACAGAATACCGTTCAAGCAAAGCAATGGCTTGATAAATATAACGTGGACTGTGGCCCTGGAATATCACTGATCATTTACTGGTATGCTGAATTTAAACGCGGTCGCACAGATACAAATGATGCTGAACGCTCTAGACTCCCAAATGAGGTGGTCACACCAGAAATCATAAAAAAATCCACAAAATTGCTTTGGATTATCGTAAAGTGAAATTGCGTGAGATAGCCGACACCCTAAAGATATCAAATTCATATTTTGCATGAGAAAGCTGTTCGAAATGGGTACCGCGTTTGCTCACAGTGGACCAAAAACAACAACGTGTTGATAATTCTGAGCGCTGTTTGGACCTGTTTAAGCGCAATTAAAAGGATTTTTTCATGCGATATGTGACAATGGATGAAACATGAATCCACCGCTATACTCCGGAATCAAATCAGCAGTCAGCTGAGTGTACAGCAAATGCTGAAAGCCGACCGAGGCGACCAAAGACACAACAGTCGGTTGGCCTCTGTATTTCGGGATGTGCATGGAATAATTTTCATCGACTATGCTGAAAAGAGAAAAACGATCAATAGTGAATATTATATAAAGGTATTGTTGCGTTTGAAGGTAGAAATCGCAAAGAAACAGCCCCAAATGAACAAGAAAAAAGTGGTCTTTCATCAAGACAATGCACCATGTCACAAATTAATGGTTACTATGGCAAAATTCCATGGATTGAAGTTTGAATTGCCTCCTCATACACCATACTCTCCAGATTTGGCCCCCAGCGACTATTATCTATTTGCAGACATCAAAACAATGCTCGCGTTAAAGAGATTTGGCTCCAATGAAGAACTTATCGCCGAAACTGAGGCCTATTTTGATGGCAAAGACAAATCCTTCTACAAAAAAGGTATAGAAATGTTAGAAAAACGTTGGACTGATTGTATTGCTCTTGAAGGACACTATATTGATGAATAAAGTCGAATTTTGCAAAAAAAAATGTGTTTTATGTAGCTAGACCAAAAACTTTTCAGCCTGCGTGTTATATGCGAGAGTTTTGCAAAGTAATAGTTCTGCTATTAGTCACTGGCGAAAGTTTTGCGTTCAACATCACCTACACTGCGTAAATGAAGTACCGAGCATTTAACAGATTAAAAAATGCTTACAGAAGTTGTAATAAACTGGTTCGAGTTTAAGTAAATCCCGAAAATGGCAATTAAAGATAATAAGGAGCACTACACTGTGAGAATGTCTTCGAGTATTAGTTTGCAAGAATACCACTCAAGACGCTCCCTTAGGGATAGAATTCATAACGAGCAGATAAGGAGACGAACCAAAATCACTGACATAACTCTCGATGTGGCAAAGATGAAGTGGCGTTGGGTAGGTCATGTGGCTAGATCATCTGGAGACAGATGGGTGTATAGGATCACGGAATGGAGACCCAGAGAAAGCATTGGACATCCACAAAAACGATGGGTCGATGATATAAGAGTAGCAACAAGCAAGCAGTGGTTAAAGGTGGCAAAAGACACGGAAGCATGAAAGACATTAGAAGAGATCTACGTCCAGGTGTGGATAGACTTAGATTGAGAAGAAGACACAAAGGACGTAATATTGTTCAGGATTGATGAGTTTGTCCAAAAAATATGAAAATTCTGTGTTTGTTGGCTTCACTCTAAAGAGGTTACTATAAAATCTCAGCTGAGGTTGTATCTATATCATAATATGGTTCTATTTCAGTGTGCTTTTTCATTATGTCCAATTTTAACACAAATAGTATGTAGAAGGGATTGAGAACTGGTTACAGTTGATTATAGACCAGGTTTTAGAAATACAAATATAATTTATTCAACTGATTACTTGTCTCTATTGTGCTCAAAATATCAAAACAAGAGAAATAAATTTTATTAGACATTTTCAATTAGGCTAGTTGCGCCAACTCAAGGGTACCAAACCACCTTTCATAATGGGGTCCAAATACTATTACAACATTAGCAATATAGTGGTTATATATGATCAAGATGAGGATCGAAAAACAGAACCCATAAAGATCAAGAAAGGTATTGGAAAGGACGACACAATTTCACTAGAATTGTTTACCCAGGCCTTGAAGGATGATGTAGTATTGATTAGCGAAGATTTCGAGGAACTCAAAATCATGATAGAACAATTTAATCAAACTTCACCGAAAGTTGCACTCGAGATGAACATCAAGAATACAAAACTTTTAAACCCACAAGACAGAAAAATTAAGATCGGCATGGAAGAGATCGAGAGAGTGGTAGAGTATATATATATATATATATATATATATATATATATATATATATATATATATATATATATATATGTATATATATATATATATATATATATATATATATATATATATATATATATATATATATATGTATATATATATATATATATATATATATATATATATATATATATATATATATATATATATATATATATATATATATATATATATATATATATATATATATATATATATATATATATATATATATATATATATATATATATATATATATATATATATATATATATATATAATCGTAAGTTTAACTACTGGGAAACGCCCTTATAATGAGAAGATATGAGCAATCAAAGATCTAAAGGCTCTAGGGTCTGCTTTTTATTTTTGTTATCGAGCTTTCGCTGCGTAATGGTAGCTTCTTCTGGATTCTAAAAATGCAAACCAGGTACAGAAAAATAAACCTGGTTTGCATTTTTAGAATCCAGAAGAAGCTACCATTAGGCAGCGAAAGCTCGATAACAAAAATAAAAAGCAGATTCTATAGCCTTTAGATCTTTGATTGCTCATCTCTTTTCCTTATGAGGGCGTTTCCCAGTAGTTAAACTTACGATTGTTTGTTGCCAGTGCCCTGTTACTGTCTCTCTCTTGTATATATATATATATATATATATATATATATATATATATATATATATATATATATATATACTTGGAATATAAGATTAGATTGGATAAGGACAATCAAATAGCGAAAATACCAAGGCGAATTGGTCTCAGTTGGACTGCATTTCAAAAACTGGGATTCGTTCTAAAAACAAACATATCCCAATGACCTTAAAAAAGTGTACGAGAGCTGCATACCTCTAGTAAGTATGTATGGCCTGGAAGCCATGACCCTTACAAAAAATTGTCTTTGTCTACTCCAAGTACGGGTCATGGACAGACTGATGTTAGATGTTAGTTCAGAGAACACATTAAAAGCAGGGATATCAGACGAACAACAAGAATTACAGATATCAGTGAAAAAGTGGCAAAATTAAAATGGAAATGGGCGGAGTATGTGGCTAGAATGAACGATGGATAACAAAATTACTTAAATCGAGACCTTGGAAGAGCAGATGAAGTGTCGGAAGACCAATGAAAAGATGGAGTGATAATATCAGGTTGATAATAGGCAGTGGATGGCTCTAACTTGTACAGAACAGAGCCAATTGGAAAAAACTTAAAGAGGCCTACCTCCTCCAATGGAGAAACAGTGGCTTATCAACAAAAAATAAATAATATGTAATCAAGATGCTAAAGGTATTAGACAAAACCCTTAGTTCTCTGTTCTGTCCCGTAACTTAGCTCTAACCGTCTTACGATACATGCCACCATCAAATATATAATTTTAATAATAGGCTGATCTCTTATTATGTATTGTATGTATGTATTGCGAAGCTAGACACCAAAAAGGCTTCTGGCGCTGACGGAATACCTGCTATAGTTCTTAAAATCTGTGCGAGGGAACTAACACCAGTTTTCTGTAGACTTTTCAACCTATCCTACAGAAAGGGAATATTTCCTTCCTGCTGGAAATGTGCTACAGTGCAGCCGATACCTAAAAAAAGGCAAGAAGACCTTGCCAAGTAACTACCGACCAATCGCACTGCTTTCAATAATATCGTAAGTCATGAAAAAGGCATCAGCATCTTCTAAAATATCTTGAAGGATTCAACATTATTAGCGATCACCAATATGGCTTTCGTAAAAACAGATCAACAGGAGATCTTCTGACTTATGTAACACATGTTTGGAACAATGCAATTGAAACACTTTGGAGAATCTCGAGCGGTTGCTCTTGACATATCCAAGGCATTCGACCGTGTTTGGCACGATGGGCTGTTGGCTAAGCTATGTTCTTATGGTATGTCGGAAAAGTTCTGTTTGTGGCTCTCATGTTTCCTCAGAGAGCGTTCTTTACGAGTGGCAGTCGACGGATTTCTTTCTAACACCTTCACTATCAACGCCAGTGTACCCCAAGGCTCCATACTGTCTTCTACTCTCTTTCTCATTTACATTAACGATCTGCTGGAAAAGACCGAGAATCCAATCTACAGCTTTGCAGATGACAGTACACTTATCTCTTCATGCACTTTGAACGCTCGGACATCGGCTACTCAGACGAATATCCGCAGACAGCAGGAAGTCATTCAACTTAACAAAGACCTGGAAGAAATTCTATCTTGGGGTGACAGTAACCACGTGGAATTTAATGCTACAAAAACCCAGGCGGCAGTTTTTTCTAAAAAAGTTAACGTTGCTGAACCCGACATAGTTATTTCGGGGCACTCCATTTCTTTAACATGGTCACTCAATTTGTTGGGCGTTAATTTGGGAGCAAATATGTCCTGGCATGAACATGTTGCAGGCATAGCAAGGAGCTTCTCAAAAGTTGGGAATATTATTTCGAACCAGAAAGCTTTACACTCCACAACAACTGTTAATTCTTTACAAAGCTCAAATTCGACCAACTATGGAATACTGCTCCCATGTTTGGCGCTCCGCTCCCAAACATAGACTGCATTTGTTGGATTCTATTCAGAGAAGAGCTGTTCGTCTGATTGGAGACCCGGAACTCGCCGTCGGCCTTGATTCGCTGGAACATCAAAGAACGGTTGGCGACTTGAGCCTATTCTATAAGTACTTTCATGGAAAGTGTTCGAAGGATGTGGCCCGCTTAATTCCTCCCAGAGCGGTGCATGTTAGAAGTACACGTCGCGTTAATTCTTCACATCCGTATGAAGTTTATCTTGTTACTCCTCGTACAACGCTTTTCAAGCAGTCTTTTATATGGAGAACATCATCCCTTTGGAATAATTTACCCAGGACTGTGTTTCCCACCAAGTACAATCTACAGCGATTCAAGAACAACGTGAATCGCTTTTTCCGCACACGTGTCGCTCCTGTAACGCTTTAGGGACTTCCCTGTAGCACGTGTGCCAGACCCATAAAAAAAAAAAACTTTTTTCTTACAAATAATTTAAATGTGGTTCTGCCTAAACTCAGTGCAAAGGAAGCTGTTTGCCAAAGAGAAAACTGTAGGTAGCTTGGCTTTAGCAATATACTGGTTATCGATGATATTAACAAAATTGTCACTATTGCAGGTTTCTAAAAATGACAGCATATAGAACAATGTTGGGGGCGTGGTTCTTGTGGAATGACAAGGACTGCACAGCAACTGGTAATTCGGAGCGCTGCACAGTGTGTCGCTTAGAACATTCTAGGTGGACAAAATTCATGTTATGATTTCCAGGAAATCTTATTTGCAAAACCTAAACAACACCACCAAACCCCGAATTTCGAGAAAAAATTGTTTATCAAATTTGCAAGTGGCGAGTCATAAGCGTCAGAAGTCAGGTAATGAGTTTAATGCAGCTCTTTCAACCAATCAGTTGCAATTTAGCGACACTTTCGTGCACATCTTATAGTGACATATTGTAATATTGTGAAAGTTTTTGTGATGAATATTAATACTGATGGTAAGTATTATTTTTTAATGTATTTTTTTAATCAGAATCTATTAATTTGAATTTTTAGTATTTTTTTTAAATAGCCTATATATTTTAGCGTGTTTTTTTTTTAAAAAAAACTTTGAAAGTTCAGAATATACAGACATTCACCTCTATCTGGGCTAGTTTTTAGATATTACACAGAAATAACTTTATTCTTCGTAAAAATACACATATTGTTTAGCACACTTCAGTACAACATGTTTTTTTTTCTTTTTTTCCAGAACACGTTTACTCTATTTCAAGGGTAGCCTTTTTTGAGGAGTGGTTGAAACGCACGAAGAATGAAAAAAATTCGCGTGTATATGACTTTCTTTCTTCAAAATTTCACTTTGGTGACATTACTGAAAGCAGCCAAAAAGAAATAAAGTTGAAGATATCCAACTTGTCTAATAAGTTTGGTGCCAAATGGTTGGCTTCAGGAAAGTCGAAGGAGCGTTTTTTAATTAAAAATAAGAATTGGTTGGATGAAGCAGACATACAGTTTACTGCGAGTTCTTTTGCGCCACAACCTTCAACATGAAGTGAGAATGTGACTCCTGCAGGAAGACCTCGCAAAGATTTCGAGGAATCGTCGTTTAAGACGAAGAAACGTCGCGTCGTGGATCTCGTAGAATCTCGAAGTATCAGTGAATTGGTGACTGCTGCCGAAATTGCTGTGCGTTCAGCAGGGCAAAGGAAAATTGCCAATGTGATTAGAGACATTAGTGAGAGCCCAGATAATATTATTAAGTCTAAAAATACCAGTTCCGTTAATCCTAGGCAATTAAGTAGTAACGAAGCCTTAGCTTACTATATAGATTCTAAGTCCACAACGCATTCTTACAAACAAACTAGGAAGTTGTCCATGAAGGCGGGGCATAATGTGTTTCCGTCATATTTTAGTTTAAAAAAGTCCAAACAGGCCTGTTATCCTGCAGAGGAGCACATTGCTATAACAGAAACTCGTGCTGAAATAAATTTGCAAGCCTTATTAAATAAAACATAAACATAAAACATAAACAAAAACAAAAATAATATTTTGTTTTTCTTTTGTTATTGCGCTTTTTTACCGAAAAAAAATAATGAATTTTACACGAAAAAATTTTTTTTCTCTCCATTAATTTCTAAATAACTCCAAAACGATAAAAAGATAGAATAAAATAATATTCAATCAACTTTAATAAAATTTTGTTACGCATTTTTTAATGTTTTATTTATAAAAATCTGACAAGTTGTTCCCGAGTTATCGTTAAATATGTCTGCGTAGCTGACTAATTTAGGGGGGAAAAAATTAGCCACGCCCATAAAAAAAAAACCAACGCGATGAATTTTTTCTTAAAATAACTTAATATACCTAGAATATACATAAACAATTGAAATAAGTGGAAAAAAATAATTTTGTCCAGCTAACTTGTACTAGTCGACACACTGTGCGCTGTATACCGATGTTTGGAAATTGCTTTACATTCGCCATATGAAGTATTGATGGTTATATTCATAAAACATGGTTTTTAGCAGGTTGGAACATCAGTCACTTTAAACATGACTTTGCCACTCATTCGTGTAAATATTCCCGAATAAATTAATATCCATAAAAGGTCGAGGTAATTTTATTATATTTGATTTTCCACACTTGTAAGATATAGCGACCGATGGTGGAAAATATTTGCACCGCTAAATCGTTTCATTCCCATCAGTGTCCAAAACACAAAATTAACATAATCTTTAGTTATCCGGCTTAGTTTCGAATTTAAAAACCTAAATACACAAGAATACCCTCCATTACGCAAACACTGTAAGTAATAGACGTTCTGATTATGTTTGACGTTATGGGGTAATTTATTGTAATGGAAGATTCGCTCCCTTTTAAATAAACTGGACGACATCGACAGAGCTAGGCATGCTTTATGTATTTAAAAGACGTTCGGGTGCTTCAAGACTTTTCGTATTTAAAAGCGCTATGCTTGAAGTCCATTTTTCAAAGTTGGAACTGGGGTTTTGTAATAACTTTACCTCGATGTTTAGAGATAAGTAGCTGAGAAAAGGGCATCTAACCCTTTTAAATTACGTGCACGATCACCAAGTTTGTGGACTTGCAAGTCTTCAAAAGGTTTACGAGCCTTTTTAAGAGTTTCAAGGATATTTACATGACACCCATTTTATATATCGATTATATATGCCATTCTTATAATCGTTTCCCGCCATATTAATCATCCATTTCAAGTTTCAGTCAGTACGTTAAGGACAGGTAGAAAACATTGGACGTAATTACAAGCTTGACTGACGTTCAGTGTGGCAAGAAAATTGAATTATGACCATTTGTTTTGTAGCACAAATCACTTTAGATACCGTAGGAATGTGCGTCTTAAATTTATTAAATGTATTAGCTATATATATATATATATATATATATATATATATATATATATATATATATATATATATATATATATATATATATTTATATATATACACTCCTGGACAAAATTAACGCAACAATATATTAAATCATACAAATCTCTAAAATGAATCAATTTTAATAATTTTTTATGAACATTGGTTAGAAAAAACTTATTCGGATACTTTAAAAGTGAATTAGCTACCAAATTTCTCTATAAGATTCGAATTAAAATTATTCTTAAGACCTAATAACAAAACCGTTGAAATTATGTAATAATGAAAAAATTAAACTGAGACACTAGTAGCAAAATTAATGGTGCAACTGGGACACTAGTAGCGTGTGTTGCCTCCTCTACTTCGGATGACAGCGTTTATGCGCCTAGGCATGCTTCTAATTAAATTTTGGATAAAATCTTGAGGAATTTGCTCCCATTCTGTGATAACTGCATTTTCAAGTTCCCTCAGGTTTCTAGGTGCAGGGATATGACGTCACATTTTTCTTAAGGTGATCCCATACATGTTCTATCGGATTCAAATCCGGGCTTTTTGGTGGCCATTGCATAATCGGTATATCAACTTGATTAAGATAATCGAGTACCTCCCTAGCCACGTGAGGTCGAGCGTTGTCTTGCATAAACAGGAAATTGGGCCCCACAAAATGACCGAAAGGCATCACATGTTCTATTACAATATTCTCAAGATAGTAGTCAGCCTTCATGGATCTCGTACGGACAGGAACTAACTCTGTGCGAGCATCAAAGCAGATGCCACCCCAGAACATAACAGAGCCACCGCCGAATGGAATCCTTGCAAAGATATTGCAAGGAGCAAAGCTCTCTCCTGGTCTTCGCCATACTCGCTCACGACCATCTGGATGTTTTAGACTAACCCTGGTTTCATCTGTGAAGAAAACTTGTTTCCAATCATCCACAGGCCAGTTTTTCGTGATTTCGAACAAAACGTAACCTGGCAACTCTGTTCTCTCTAGTAAGCAAGGGCGCAGTGGCTGGTCTCCTACTGTTTAATCCAGCTTCATTTAACCGTCTTCTAACTGTTTTAGAAGAAATTGTGACATTGCGAACAGCTTCGAGTTCGTTTCTTATTATAGAACGAGTGACAGTCCTGTTTCTTAAAGCATATTGTCTTATAAAACGTTCATCTAGGTCGCTAGTGCATCGTTTTCGCCCTTGCCCTAGCCTTCTAGAATAAGTTCCTACTTCATTCAAGCGTCTTACCATACGACTTATTGTGGAACGATGTTTGCCTAACAAATTGGCAACATAACCCTGATAATATCCCTCGTCCAATAAAACTGAGACTCGCACTACCTCCTGTTCAGTTAAATTCCTTGTTCGATTCATTTATCTAATTCTTCGGGGTCAAAAATAAAACAGTCTACCACAAAAACGTATTACTTTGAAAAAGGGAACAATTTATAAGCTTACTTTTAAAGAAAATCTATCGCATTATTACAGAAAATTGTTTATCTTTTAAAAAATTCTTTAAAACTGTAAATCTAAACGAATTGTTTTGATTTCTGTCATGAACAATGACACAAAATATGCATAGCCTACTATTCAAATACTCGATAAAATTTAAAATTGACATAAGAAAAAGATAAATTAATTTTCAGATTGTTGCGTTAATTTTGTCCAGGAGTTTATATATATATATATATATATATATATATATATATATATATATATATATATATATATATATAATATATATAAATAAATAAATAAATAAATAAAGACCTCATTTCAGATCCTTCGGAAATTCTTGCAACGTGAAAACTATATTGGTATGCCTCAGATCGACCTAACAAACCCTGAACACGTGATACAGACACAGGACTTCCCATTATGAAATATGAGATAGAGAAAGCCATTCTGTCCCTTAAAAATAATAAAGCACCAGGTCCTGATAACATCCACGGTGAATTACTAAAACTAATGTATGAAATGGATGATCAATTTCTCAATACTTTTACTGATCTCTTTAATAACATTTACAATACCAGTAAATTCCCTGGGCAGAATCAACCTTTATTACAGTACCCAAGAAAAGAGGCGCTAAAGAATGCGATTAATTCTGCTTGGTAAGCTTGATTAATTACATCATTAAGGTCTTCACAAAAGTTATTTATAATAGAATCTACAGAAAATGTGAAGCAAACATCAGCGAGTCACAGTTTGGCTTTCGTAATGTTCCTGGTATGCGAAAAGCCATTTTTAGCTTACAAGTGCTGATCCAACGCTGCAGGGATATGTTTTTTGCAGTCCGCAGCTTAATGCATTTCTATGTTTTTTGGATTTCGCCAAAGCATTTAACAAAGTCAGGCACGAACGGCTAACGGAAATTCTTCCAAAAACTGATATTGATGGCAAAGATATTCGCATCATAGCAAATCTGTATTGGAGATAATCGGCTAATATAAGAATAGATAAATCCTACTCTGACAACGTTGAGCTCAAAAAAGGCGTACACCCGATGGAATCAATCAGATTTGATGATACATTAAATAACTGATAGCGTTTTAATGTAAATATGCGAAAGCTCGATTTGCGTTAAGGTTTTAAATTGACTAATAGCAGCAAGATAGACTTTTTAAGAGTTGCTGTATAATGATAATATGACTACTGACTCTAGCCTTAAAAAAATTGTTAGCTTCTTTTCGATAATTTTTATTTAACAACGCCGAGTTCCATTACTGATTTTCTTGCAGTCCTCAATTTAATATTGTGGGTGTCCGATTTCTAAAGTTATAATTGAGACTTTGTAACTGAATTACTTTAAATAAGTGCTTGGTAGTAGGCAATTAGAAAAAATGTCTCGAGCGCTTTTGGACGGCATCTAAGCCCACAAAGTTTTCGGGTCTGTAAGCCTTTAAAAGTTTTAATTATATTGTCGTTTTAAAGCAAGAATTCTTAACCATTAGTTCAAAATGATAATATGGACTTTAAGCGTTATATATATGAGGTTTCCTATTTTGAATTGTCCTAACACACTAGTATTTTTACATGAGATGTGGCAATTTGACGTGGTTTGCTCATATTGTTTGTTTATCTACTGAGTGTCTTACAATCAACTGTGTATTAGTACAAATTCAGTCTTGAGTAAACACGAGTACTGAAATTTTGCGCGATATTCAAAATGGCTTATCAAAGTGTCATAAAATTCTCATAAAAGAGGAACTGTGGCTTGTACGGTAGTGACTCCCATTCATCCGGCAGCGCTGTTAACAACTGGGTAAAAGCGTTTCATTTTGGATAAGAGATCATTGAAGATGTTGTGGTGCATAAGGGCAGTCTATTGAAGTGTTTCCTTCTAAAAGGATTCAGGAGAAAGTATTAAGTAATAGAATATTAAAGCTAATGGAAAGTGTGTTCATCGTGCTCGGCAGGACCATCGTCATATGAACAAGGTGCATCCAAGATGGATCCTGAAACTTCTTTATGCGTCTGTGATATTGAAATTCAGGAAGATGTCTGTTGCGGGCCACATTTTTGAGCCTCTGTGGCAAAAATCTCAAGAAAATATTGAATCACACATTGACCGAGGATGAAACTAGTTGTCCAACTCACCTTTGTTACTGTTAATATTATTATATATTGCTGGTTCTTTATCTCTTATTTCTCATCGCATTTATGGTTATTTCTCTAAATTGGCACATTAAATAAAGTAACCCATAATTGCCGACCAGCTTTTTTAGGGTTCCGTACTGAACACTTCGGTGTCTGTCTGTCCGTCTGACACACCCAATTTTATCCGACACTATTTGACATAGAAAGTTGAAATTTGGCACTAATATAGGAAATGATGGCCCCATCAGAGCCGTGTAGTAGTTTTGAAAGATAAATTTTGACTTAAGGGGTTAGTTTTGGGGGGTGAAATTGGAAGTGATTTTTTTTTTACCAGGTCATCGAGTGGGGTGTCAAATGAAAGCTTGTAAACACACGAGTTCAATTATAATAATAATAATGTAATACTTGCGCACACTTTTCTTTGTGTTATTTTTAAAAAATTACGAAAAAAAATCGCTATTCCCCCCCCTTATCTCGAAAAGCAGAGATCAAAAAATTTTGAAAAAATTTTAGAATATTCTCCACAGGGTGTAGATTGAACGAAAATTATCACCTTACTTTCCAGGTCATCAGTTTTCAGTAAAGATTAGAAAACACTTTGTTGGAAACTCATTTGGAAGACGTTTTGTGAAGTCATCGATCATTTTATACCTCCTTCTTCTTCTTTCTCTAACTTAGGCTTATCGCCTGTTCAATCTCAATTATCTGCCCGCCACTATTCCGCCACACTCTGACCATCACACCACCTCTTCTTAGGGCGGCTCACACTCCTGTGTCCTAATGGAGGTCTATCACGAGCAATTCTCACTATTCACGTCTTCCGTCTTCCATCCTACCAGTGTGTTTATTCCACTCTCTTCTCCGTCTCATCACCTAATCGTTGATATCCTCTACCCCACACCTGTTTCTTATATCTTCACTTCTCTCCCCATCCAAAAGTGTCTTTCTAGCTATTCTGCGAAGTACCTTTATTTCTGTTGATTCCAGTAGTCTTTTGGGTTTTCGATGTTTCTGGCCTGGTTTCCGCAGTATATGGCATAACAGATCTTATAGCTGTTTTGTAAATTCTCGATTGTACGAGACAGGAATTTCCACTCTTCGAGATTAGAAAATTGAATGTGTGTGTACGGTAGGTCCTAATAGTGATCTGTCACAAGCAATTTTCACTATTTTTCCGTCTACCATCCTATCAATGTGTTCATTCCACTCTCTTCTCCGTCTCATCACCCAATCGTTGATATCCTCTACCCCACACCTGTTTCGTACATCTTCACTTCTCTCCCTATCCAAAAGTGTCTTTCCAGCTATTCTGCGAAGTACCTTCATTTCTGTTGATTCCAGTAGTCTTTTGGTTTTCGATGTTTCTTGCTTGGTTTTTGTTGTGTAGGTCATAATAGCTCTTGGCTGTTTTGTAAATTCTCGATTTGGCTTCGATTCCTATGTTTTTATTACACCATATCGTGTTGTTTAGGCATCCTGCTGTTTTTGCGGCTCTCGTCGTTTGTTCACCTACCTCCGTTTCCACATCACCATAAGCAGATATTTCTATGCCTAGATATTTAGCTTTCATTTGCTGTTTAATAACTTGTCCGTCCACCCCAAGTTTACATCTTAAGGGTGTCTTTGATGTTGTTATACATTTTGTCTTGGAGGCAGATATTACCATATTAAAGGATTTAGCTGTGAAATTAAATTGGTGTAGAAGTTGCTGTAGATTGTTTTCATTTTCCGCAAATAGTACTGCGTCATCGGCATAACATAAAATGTTAATCTCATTATCTCCCATTTTATATTCTCTCATGGTCTGCACTTTTCTTATTATTTCATCCATGATGATGTTGAAGAGAAGGGAGCTCAATAAGTCTCCCTGTCGAACACCGTTCCCAGTTGGTAACGGTTTGGAAAGTTCTCCGTTTATTTCTGCTTGGATTTGGTTCGCTGTGTATACATTCTCTATAGTCTTAATTATATTATATGGGATTTGCCTGTTGTAGAAGAGATATATAACATCCTTCAGCTGGACACGGTCAAATGCCTTTGGAGGTCAATAAAACATATCTAAGCGGGCTTGTTGTATTAAATAGACTTCTCCGATATCTTTCTGAGGACAAAAACGGCATCTGTACAGGATCGCCTGACCTGAATCCTTGTTGCTCATCTTCTAAGGAGGTAAGTCTATTAATTTTGTTCGTTATGATCTTTGTTACGAGTTTTAGTGTGGTACTTAATAGATTTATTCCTCTATAATTCGAAGGTACTTTCTTATCTCCCTTTTTAAACATAAGAATGGTCGTACAAATCCGCCATTCATTTGGGATTCTACGGCTATATAAGATCTTCTGAATTAAATTTGTCAATTATTGCACTAAACTTTCTCCCCCATAATTCAAAAGTTCACTCGAGAGTTTTGTCCAGGGTTTTTCCTATTCTTTAACTTTTGTAGTGCCTGCTACATGTCCGACACCCCAACTTTGGCATTCTTGCCGACCACTATTTCCGGCGTGTCCAACATCAACTCTGCATCCTCTGCTGTAAACAAAGCCTCCAGATATCTGATGCAATCTTTCCTGGGTATAAGATTGTTCATTTCAACCAACTCGTCGATCTCTTTCCTTTGTGATCTTATAACCCTCCATATTTGTGTTTGAAGGCCGTAGAAGTAATTTTCCGTTCTTTTCTAGAAGGCTTCCCAATAGTGATTTTTGACTTGTCTTACCAAGGTTAGTGTTTCATTTTTAATTTTGCGATCTTCCGCATACGATTCCGCAGTTCCCGATGTCCGATATTTCAGGTAAGTTTGTTTTTTTTTCTTTGCACTTTTGCTACCTCTGAAATATTTTTTTTTTATTTTAAAAGCAATCAACGTTCGGAACACTAATTGCGCGTCCGACTTGCACTGCGCCGGTTTTTTCTTGTAATTATTTGGTTTACTTCGAGATCTCGTAGTGTACACATCGTTAATAATCTGTTAATTTAGTGGTTTTCATTAAAGGTTAAAGGTTAAGTGTGTTTTTATATATAAATGCCAAAAACGTGTGAATTGGATTTAGAAACACGTACGAAAATACAGTGTCTTTTTGAAAGTAGAAAAAATAAATAAGACATTGCAAAAACAATGAAATGTCCACATATTAGGGCGAGACATTCTATAAATCGTTTTAAAAAGGTAAGAAAGCACAAAAACTTAAATAAGAATGGTCTAAAACGCATTGCAAATGCTAGATAAGAGCGCTAGTTGATACATGCTTCTTTGAAAAATTGCAAAAAAACATCTTTTGAGCTATGTGCTGATTTTTCTTAAGACATTGAAAAGAAAATTTCTCTTCGAACAGTCAGAAGAAGGCTTCAAAATGGTGGCATCAAGGACTGTAAAGCTAGAAAGAACCCTGTCTATCGGAGAAGAATAAAAAGATGCGCTTGGCATGGGTCCAGAAACATAAATCTTTGAACGAGGAGGATTGATCTAATATCGTGTAGTCGGACGACTCTAACTTGGAGATATGTATTGCTTATTAATTCTGGATATTGTTTAAACCATTTATTCTAGTAAACGAGTAATCCGAAAGTATTTTTTTTTTAATTTTTCTCCTTCATTCCCTTGTTTAGGGTCTGGTGTTAGCTACGTAAGCGTTAGATAGAAGAGAAGTATAAATCCGATTGCTTAGTACCCACTGTAAAACACCAGAGTGGCAGTATTATGGTATTGGAGTACATGTCAGCTAGTAGCGGGGACAAAATTGCAATTTGGGATGGTCGAATAAATTCACAAAAGGATATAGAAGTTTTAAATCCTGCAGTAGAACTATCATTTTGTAAATCGTATGGTGATGCGGACTTGGAAAATGTGTGTTTCACGTAAGATAATCCACCGTGTCATAAAGCGGCAACGACAATGTAGTGTTTCCGGGAGAATAAGGTGGAGCTTTTGGATCAGCCTCCAGCGTTACGAGCCCTAGATAATGAAACAGTCTAAAAAATGCCTAAGGTTATTGATTTGTTAAATATTACTTTTTATAACATGGAACATAAATTCATTACTAGATGAGAAAGCGTTTTTCTTGGGATTAGACCATATCAACTTGGAGTAACTTTCCGGAGTTTCACCTACGATTGTACGACACAGGAATTTCCACTCTTCGAGATTAGAACACTGAATGTGTGTGCACGGTAGGTTGTTCAAATTTCTGTGCCTATTTTGGACATTCGCATATTCATTTACGTACTATAAATGGTATTGACCGGTTTTATACTCTGTGTTCTTACCTTGCCTCTTTCATTTGCAAATAAATTTGAATGCATTTATGGGACACCCTGTAAAATCTGTACATTCTAATTATAGTAGAGATTCATGGTTATCCATTTTTATCAATTAGCAATTCAATTAGAATTTGTCTGGACTTTATTTACTTGTCGGAGTCAGTTTAATTCTATATATTTATTTTAAATTAAACAAATACCCAAATATTGATAATATAATTTACGTTTCTTACGTTTTAAAGAACTGCAACCACAGTTGATAATTTAGGGGTTGATCACAATAATGCAATACATGGTAAACCAAATATTCATTTTTAATACAGGGTGTCAAGTAAGTACGTGACCGCTCGTATTCTTGATAAGAATGTGTTTGGAGAATATTTTTTGCCATCAATGTATTCTTTGGTGATGTAACAATGGTGCAATTATCTTAGTAAGTTGTCTAATCGCCTCTCGCATCAATAATCGCCTGACATCTTCGAGGCATGCTGTCGAAGAGATTTTCTGCATCTAAATCTCGCGAGACAACCAAGTCAAAGTCCTTAGGGTCTTTCCTCTGAGCTTTCTCTTTACAAGTGATCAAACGGTTGCAATAGGGTTGGCGTCCGGCGATTGTGAGGGCGACTCTAGTATCTTATCGTGGGCCCAAGCGAGTCGCTTCGCCGCGTGATTGTCGTCCAAAAGAGTTTTCTCTAACGTTCTTCGGATTTTGATATCATGAGCACAAAGATGTTATTGAATGGGCTCATTCTCTCACATTCAAACCCGATTTTCTTAATTTTTCAGGTCCTTGATGCAACGTCGAATTCGTGTCCCTTGAAAATAAAGAGACGATTCGTTTTTCAGCTTTCGGAGTGACTTTATCTAACGAGCCATGTTTTAGCAAGTAGTCGACATTTTTTGTCTCGTTAAAACGATTTAGCTACTTCTTCACAAACGATACCGACTTTTTGATATATTTAGCGGCCGTGAAATTTGTCATTTTAGGCACCTTTGGATGGGAACAAAGAAAGACTGCCTCGAACCGACGCGCAAATAAGTGACTCATTTTGGATTTTACGTGACGAACTTTCGGAATCGACTGATACTATTACAGTAGAACCCCGATTAACTGAGTCGCGATTATCCGAGCTCCGGATTAACCGAGCCAATCTAAGAACCCGATTATCCGAGGTACGCGCGTCTATGCTGCGTATTAACCGAGTTTCTAAAATATGTATGAACATATTTCCATTTAAAATCGTCGGGGCCTTCGGGGAATCCCCCTGGCCCGTGTGAGGGGTTCCCCTATTTATATTTTTGGACTCTTTCAGCATGTAAAATTGCGTGAATGCAGTGCGTTATAGCGTTTACTACGGAGAAGTACGAGTATACTCACATAATTTATTTGGTTGGAGTTCTGGTAGTTAAGTGTAATTAATACGAACTGCTTTGTTTGAATTTTTGTTTGTCGTATTATAATGGAGCAAAACCAGCGTAAATGAATCGTCGTTCCTATTGACGAAAAATTAAAAGCCATCAGAAGAATTGAAGCAGGAGAGACAATTAAAGTTGTTACACGAGTTTATGGAGTAGGTGAGGTAACAGTTGGAGATTGGAAAAAAAAACCGCACAGAAATAGAAGACGGCGACTATGAAAAGGTTAACGAAGCTTTATTCATGTGGTTTAACCAACAGAGATCAAAAGGTGTTAGAAAGCAATAATGATTAGTAGGCACTTCCTAGAGATAGATCAGTTTACCGCCAGTTCTGGATGGCTTGACCGCTGGAAAAAACGGTACGATGTACTTCAACTAAGTGTATGTGGTGAAAAACTTTCTGCTGATATGTCATCAATTGAGAAGTTTAAGCAGAACTTTAAAAAGCAAATCGAAGATTGTGCATACACATGTGATCAAATTTATAACTGTGACGAAACTGGTATGAATTATAAAATGCTTCCATGAAAAACATTGGCATCTCGACAGGAAAAATCAGCTCCTGGGTACAAACGAAGTAAGGAAAGATTAACTATAATGGTATGTTCCATGCATCTGGCAAGTCTGCACGTCCAAGAGCTTTAAAAGACATCTCACCCAAAGCCCTACCAGTCTATTACAAAAGTCAGAAGAGCGCATGAATGGATGCGACCTTATTTACTAACTGGTTTGAAGAAGAGTTTGTGCCATCTGTGACTAAATTTTTGAACAGAAACCGTTTTCCTATTAAAGCAATTTTGTTAATGGATAATGCCCCCTCTCACCCTAGAGAAGGACTTCATGTGGGCGAAATTGTTGTAAAATTTTTTCCTCCAAATGTAACCAGCATAATGCAACCAATGGATCAAAGCATCCTCGAAAACATTAAAAAAAAATTATAGGTATTTATATCTTGAACATCTGTTAGAATACACAGAAAAGGAGGATATTATCAATGGGATGAGAAAGGTTACACTGAAAAATGTGATTTACTGGGTAAGTCAAGTTTGGAATTCTGTGCGTACTACCACTATTCAAAAATCTTGGTCAAAAGTTATTGATTTTGAGGACTATAATGACAGTGAAGATGATACTCCATTAAATGAATTAGCTTTGAAATTGAGAAGCCATGGAGAAATGTCCTGTTCAAATTTTGACAGCGAAAAAATTATTTGAATTAATAAAAAAATTAAAAGGTTGCGAAAATGTGACAAGAGAAGATGTTGTTGAATGGATTACAGCAGATGATTTAGAAGAAGAAATGAGTATTGAAGAAATAACGAATGTCTTTCAGGAAACCGAAAAATCAGATGACGATGACGAAGCGGCGGTGGATGAACAGTCTCCCACTAAGATTTCTCATCAAGAAGGTTTTGCTTCTTTGGCAAGAGCTTTGAGGTATATCGAACAACAACCAGAGGCAACCCCAGCGGATTTGCTTCTTCTTAATAGATGGAGAAACATGGCAGCGAGAAAAAGAAGATGCAATATGAAACAGAAGCGCATAGATACCTATTTCACTGTTTTATAATGTATGTACCTATTTATATGTTAAAAACGTTAATACATCGGTTTAAAGTATTGGTGTTTATTTTTTGAATGAATAAGAAACAAATCCGTATTATCCGAGTATTCCGTTATCCGAGGAGGGTGCTCCCCCACGATACCTCGGATAACCGGGGTTCTACTGTACTAAAATGCGTCATAGAAAAAGGTTTCCTCTACCGGTTTTTTGGTTCAATCGCTAGAATCGCATCTACCAAAAATAAATTATCGCGGACACGTTCTTACTTGACATACTGTATGTTAAAATGTAGATGAATGAGAACTTATACTGGGTGCTCCTTTTAGGTTAAATTTTACCTGATTCTAAAAGAGTCCCTTCGGTAAATGTACCTATATAAAAGTACCTTAAAACAGCTATTTTACATACTCACCTTGAAAATATAGTGAGTCCGCCCCAAAAACATTCTATTAGTAAACAAAGTGTGCCATTCATAACATCATTTCCCGCTAAAAAAAAAGATGCATTAGAAACTTCAGTGAGTGCGATAAGGACAAGTAGAAAACACTGGCCAAGATGCAACCCTGGCTTACACTGTGCAACATTTTCGAGGTCATCGAATGTAAACTAAATTCTGACTTCAGTTTCTGGAAGTGCCCACCCAAACTAGCAAAACCCTATTTGGGTTTTGATAGTTTAGTTCGAATTTTTTTTTTTGCCATCAATTTTTTTGCTCGAGCTTTGGATTTGTACGGCTATATCTCGTAAATTATTGGAAATTTCTCAATGCAATCTTCAGACGAAATGTTCTTCACACTAAAATACACAATTTTTGTGAACATGTCGAGGCCAGACTTTCACTCTTTCGGGGTGTTTTTAGTGCAGAAAGCCCAAAAAAATGCCATTTTTCACATTTTCGACCATAACTCACAAACCGTGCATATTTTAGCATAACTGTCTTCGACAAAAATGTTCTCTGCATAAACACGAGTAACTTTGCTGAACATTGCAATAACCTACAATCGATCCTTATAGTTCTTTTGGCCGTTGTAAGGAATTTCACACCAAAATTTTAGCTTTTTTCAGGTTTTACGTTCAAGAAACTGGTTTTTAGCTCACTTTTGAATGTTTACTAACCATTAGCATCTATTTTTGGAAAAGAAATTGAAAAAAAAAATTTTGTTTGTAAATTGCTATGGTACACACACACACACGCTGGAATAAATACACACACATTTGAACGGTGAATCGCTTGTGTGTAGTATGGAATTGACGCGCACTGTGTTAGTATTGGTACAGTACCCTATATCTAACACGTGCGCATGTTAAGTATATGGCACTGTACCAATACTAGCACAGTGCGCGCCAATTCCATACTAGTGTTGGTATGAATTGTTGCACAGTAGGAATTTAGTACTTAAACGTTGTCAATTTTTCGTGTGTGTATAAAATTGATTATTGAATTAAAATAAAGAGAGCACAAAATATGTAATGCTCGTCGTCGCCGAATAAGCGCCTTCGTGATGGCCATATGCCTTACCAACACGAGACGACCACGAGTCCGTCACGCGGCAGCCAAATAGGCGAATCACACAATCAAATAAATAGCGTGATATGCATTTTTTTGCCTTTTTTTTTTTTATTTTGAAACAGTAACAGGGAAAACAAGAAAGAATATGAATGAAATTTTCCCTTAAAACTAAGGTACTGAAGTAACAACAAAAATAGACAAAAACAACAAAAAAAAGAAGAAGAAAGAAAGAAATAAAAATAAATAGAGAAATTAAATGAATCAGCGCAGTACAAATTAGAATAAACGTGAAATAAAACAAATATTAGTTACATACATCCAACAAGCAAAACAAGCCTCTAAATGAATTTTTATAAATGTCCTGTCAAGTGAAATGATCTAAACATATTGACCGAATCTTATTTTCGATGTCTGCAAAAATGCCACATTCATTACTGATTAAGTTAAATTTATTGCACATAACATTGATTGGTTCAATTAACCTGAGATTTGTCCCAGCACGTGAACAAACAAAAGTAGCAGTATTTCGTGAATTAATTGTAGGCACCAATATAGCTATCTCCGATAGCAGCTGAGGACAGTCGATGACTCCTTGCAACAATCTATACAAGAAAATTATAGACGAACACTCTCTGCGAGCCTCAAGTGATTGAAAATTAAATCTCTCCAATAACAAAGAGTACTCTATATCTCTCATTTGATAGACACCTTCTATGATAAATATTTTAGAAATCTTTTTTGAACTCGTTCTAGCATTAGTTTGTAGCATAAATAATATGGGCTCCAAATAAGAGAGGCATACTCTAGTTTGGATCTCACATAAGACTCATATAGCAGTATTAAAGATCGTTCACTATTAAAGCTTCTACAGTTGCGCACTATAAAACCATATAGACTATTGGCTTCCAGCGTTACGTTATTAATGTGATTAGAAAAATTCATTTTGTTATCGAATACTACTCCCAAGTCCCTTACACTGCTGGTGCGCCCGAGAGTTGACGTTCCTAGTGAATATTCATATGTTATTATATGGTTTTTCCTCGTCACCGACATAATTTTACATTTAGAAATATTCAAGTCTAATTTATTGTTCTTACACCAATCCTCAAGTACGCAAAGCTCAGTTTGAAGCACTTTACAGTCCTGAATACATGAGACGGGCGCATAAAGCTTGAGATCATCAGCGAAAAGCAGCCTGCCACAATTCAGAGTATCACAGAGGTCATTACTATATAGCAAAAATAGTAGGGGACCAAGATTGGATCCCTGTGGCACGCCCGAGGTTGCGGTATAGGAATCGGAAATATATCCATTATAGTGTACTGACTGAGAGCAGCCCCCCAAATATGAAGAAAACAAACTGCACGCATCCACACCAAAACCCATACGCCAAAGCTTCCGCAGCAAAACGAAATGAGATATTCTATCAAAGGCTTTAGAAAAGTCCGTGTATATTACTTCAACGGGCCCTCCTGCGTCTAATATGTTCTCTGTAAAGTTTGTATAAACTTCCAAGTTTGTTACAGTGGATCTACCATCAATAAATCCATGTTGATGGGTTGACAGAATACCTCTAACCTGAGTATAAATGCGATTATACAGAATTTCTTCAAATAGCTTCGAAAAATTGTTCTGAATAGAAATAGATCGATAATTGTTTACCTCGCTACGTTCGCCGGACTTGAAAATGGGGCACACCCTCATTTCCTTCCAGCTCCCCGGAAATGTTAACGTCCTTAACGGCAGATTAAATATGCATTTTAGAGGCACCATAAGTGCACCCATACAATCTTTAACCATAAAAGATGGAATACCATCAGGTCCTGCCGTCAGCCTATTCTTTAATTTTTTAGCAGCGTGTTGTATTTCACTGTCTGTTACAGAAGCTAATGAAATGTCAACACTACCGAAAAGCTGACAAGCACTCTCCGGAACAAAATCGATTTCATTCTCGTTAGGCAAGAATACACTTTCAAAATAAGAAGCGAACACATTTACTATGTCTTGCGGCTTTTCATACCAAGCACCGCGCAAATGAATTGCTCCGGGAATCCTTGATTCTCGATTCTTCTGATTAATAAAGGACCAAAACTTTCGTGAATCACTGTTAATTGCTTCCTGGACACCAAGTATGTACCTATCAAAAGCTGACTTGCACTTAACCTTAATCAATCTTCTAATATTTGTAAATTCGATATTATACCATTGATCACCGGTTTTTTTATATTTTGATCTCATTAGGGATTTATATTTAATATCCGTAATTATTTCTGATGTATTCCAAACAGGAAATTTTCGCTTGAAATTTTTGCGAAGTCGAACATAAGTATCTAGTTGCTCATAGAGTATGTTATAAAACTCAGTAATTACGATATTAACGTCAGTACACTTACCCAGATTGGTCCAATCGATAGACAGCAGAGAGTCATATAAAGACAAGAAATCGGCCCGTTGAAAATTGTATGCCCTTATTAAACAATTAGGGGCACTCTGGGGTATATTAAAATGTGAATAACTCTGGTTGTATAAGTCGGATTGAGACAAAAAAAACCAAACTCTTCATAATAAAATTTCCGACAAATCTTCCTTGGCTTTAAGTCGCTCAAGTGAGTATATAACCTACAAAATTGCAAAAATAGGCTGACTAATTTGATTTAAGATGCACAGCAACATCTTAAAAACTTTCTCATATGGAGTTATGCGTCCATACAGAGACCTATGATCGAGATATCATTTTAATTTTCTTTTTTAAAGACGAGTAATTTTTTATTTCCTTCCAGAGTTCTAAATGTTATTTATTCATTCATATCCACCTAACAACGTAGGAAAGAATAAACATAATGGTTATTAAGAAACACAATCTTTTACTCACTCTGTATCAAATCCATAATTCATATGATAAGGCATCCAGTCTGTAGTCTGGCTTCAGAAGTCACTGTCCGAGTCTAATTGGATTAAAAGGCAATTTTTAACCTATTATTTT
>CM032449.1:5133037-5188412 GCA_019049505.1 Pachyrhynchus sulphureomaculatus
CAGCACCAGGATACAGATTGGGTTCCCCACATCATTTGCAGTTCTTGCAAAATAATGTTGTACATCAATAAGAAGGCGATTAAATATTCCAGACCAGCAATATGGAATAGACCATACAGTGAAAATGATTGCTACTTTTGTATGAATGTTGTATCTAGGCATAACCGAAAAAATAAAAGCACTATTACTTATAACGATGTTTCGATAGTAACAAGACCAACTAAACTAATTCCGCCTCCTGAACCACTTGATGCTGATGTTATGGAAACAAATGATTTCACCTTATCAGTTCATGCCGAAAACATTGAGACTGTCGAAAAAGATTCAAACACTGTTACTAATGAATGTTCTAGTGACAACCTATCATATACTAGTGACACAGATAAAGAATTTCTACCATACAACCGTAAACCAGAACCAATACTCGTATCACAGTCAGAACTTAGTGATCTAGTCAGAGATTTAGGCTTATCCAAAGATGGTTCAGAGCATCTTGCTTCCTTTTTAAAGAAAAGACATTTACTTAAGCCAGAAGCTACGATTTCTTATTATAGAAACGGAGATGAAGAATTTCGAAAATATTTCACAATGGACGAGGAATTGTCACTTTCATATTGTACCGATGTAAAAGGTCTAATGGATGAATTTCAAAATAACTCATACGATCCTGAAGAATGGAGACTGTTCATTGATTCTTCTAAACGGAGCATTAAGGCAGTTTTGCTGCATAATACCAACGTTTATGCTCCCATTCCGATTGCTCATTCCACAGTTATGGAAGAGCAATATGAAAAAATGAAGCAGCTTTTGATAAAAATAAAATATGCTGATCATAACTGGAAAATTTGTGGAGATCTGAAAATTGTAACAATATTGCTTGGCCAACAGTCAGGGATTACACTTTATCCCTGTTATAAATGTCTGTGGAATAGCAGAGACAGGGAACGTCATTATAAGAAAAAAATTTGGCCAACAAGAGAATCGTTCACTCCTGGTGAAAATAATGTATTGTTTCCACCATTGGTAGATCCAGGAAAAGTTCTTATTCCCCCGCTTCACATTAAACTTGGACTTATGAAGCAATTCACGAGAGCATTAGATACAAACGGCCTATGTTTCAAATATTTGCATAAAAAATTTCCGAAATTTTCTGAAGCTAAAATTAAGGCAGGCGTATTTGATGGGCCACAAATAAGAAAATTGTTTCAAGATTCATTATTTATTACTAAAATGAATAAAGTTGAAAAAGCTGCTTGGCTTAGTTTTAAAGAAGTCGCAACAAACTTTTTGGGAAATAATAAAAGTCCTAAGTACAAAGAAATAGTCGAGAAAATGGTAAAAAATTTTCAAACATTAGGTTGCTTAATGAATCTAAAATTACATTTCCTGGACTCCCACATCGATGATTTCCCAGATAATCTTGGTGACTACAGTGAGGAGCAAGGGGAACGTTTTCACCAAGATCTGAAAATCATAGAAAATCGGTATCAAGGACGATGGGATGACCATATGCTAGCGGACTATTGCTGGTCGCTAAAAAGAGAAACAAGTCCTCAAAAGCGTTTGGGCAGAAAGCTTTTGAATAGGTCATTCGCGGAAAAAAGAACAAGATACAGCCAAAAAAAGGAAAGTTAGGCGCGGGTCTAACCTTCGCAATTCTAGGGCTTAAGGGTCTACTATTTGAGAGTATATGGTTTAAAAGTCCTGGTTTTGAGTTTATTGGGTCTCATTTTTAAAGTTGCAGGGTTATTGAGGTCTATTTTTTGAGGTTACAGGGTGTAGGAGTCTAAGGTTTTAGGGTTTAGGGTTTAAGAGTATCAGGTTTGAGGATTCCCCAACTGTATACCAAATTTGGTAGGAATCGGTTGGTTTTCAAAAATTTTGTCCGCCATCTTGGATCCGCCATTTTGAATTTTGCAAATCCGACCTCAGATTCATGATCAGCAACCTAAAAAACCCCCGTGTACCAAATTTGATAAGAATCGGTTGAATTTTAATTTGAATTCGTTTTTGCATTCGAGAAGCACTATATCTGTCTGATTTATTGAGGTTAGAAAGAAAATAGAACTGTATGGCTTAATCCAACCGATGAATATTAGCTTAGCGTGTCCGAATACATATTAATACATCTTTGGATTCATGAAAAAGCTTGAAACAATTTTTTAGGAGTATATTTTTCTTAATTTTTACTAATTTCTACCTATTTTTTGAGGTTAGAAAAAAATTGAGATGTGATGGCGATATTCTGACGTCAGATTCGTGATCAGCGGGCAAAAATACTATGGATCTGATATATCGCATCAAAAGTATACCCCACTTTTTTTTTGTGGGGCTGTGTAATCAGTTATTTTCTTTTGAACATTACTTTTGAAAAATAATTGTTGCTCAACAAAATTCTCGCATTTATTCAAATGCATAAAGATTTGATCAGGTACATTTTCCTGGCCCCTGAGAGTAGTTCGCACAATGTCAAATGCATTTCTTATTTCATTTTCACTAAATTTAGCAGGTTTCAGTTTCTTCTTCATGATCTTCTATACTTTTTATATCGTCAATTATGTCTTGATCAGTTGGGAGATCTGTCGTGCCAACATCATTGTCGATTTCTAAGAAATCTTCAAGTAAAAAATCTGCGTCGACGGTAGCAGTTTTTTGTAGAATACCCCATTGCCTTTTTAAGGTAGCGGGATCCATTTCGTCTTCTTCTTCCCATTCGTCAATTTTTTCAGTAAAACCTGCTTTAGAAAAGTAGGTTTTGATAGTTTTCTGAGAAACATTTTCACTCCATACTTTAGCGACTTCGGTTATACACTCTTTAAGGGTAATCAATTTTTGGACTGGTTGGAAGGTTGTTATCAATCGCATTAACAATTTTGTGAACAATTCTGTTTCGGTAATGATGTTTTATGATTTTTATAATACCCTGGTCCATAGGTTGCAATTTGGAGGTCATGTTTGGTGGAAAAAAGATCAATTCAATATTCCTTAATTTTTTACTTACAGTAACAGGATGTGCAGGACAATTGTCTATAAACATCACAATTTTTCGCTTTTGGCTTTTCATTTTCGTGTCCAGTTCTTTGATCCATCTTTCGAAAATCTCAGAAGTCATCCATACCTTTTTTATTATTGGCGTAATCTAACTCCCGAGATTTAACTCCTTTTAACACAACGGAGATTTTTGCTTTTACCTATGTGCAGTAATTTCAGTTTTTTCTGAGCCATCCATGTTTGCTCCAACCATAAGTGTCACCCTTTCTTTACTTGTTTTAACACCAAAACATTTATCACTTTTAAAAACAAAAGTTTTATTTGGCAAACATTTAAAAAATAAACCGGTTTCATCACAATTGAAAACGTTTTTTGGCTCGTACTTTTTCAATGCACTTTTTAAAACAGTTTTTAGTCCAAATGTCACAGTCCTCCTGACTAACGCTTGCACTCTCCCCAGACACCGTCTTGAAAACAATTGAATTGCGAGTCTTCCAGGCACTCCACCACCCTTCACTAGCTTGAAAAATTAACGCAGTTAAATTCTTTAGCAAATTGTAGAGCCTTTTGCTTTATTAAATTTCTCGATATTGGTACGTTTTGATGCGTACGGGCCACTTGAAACCATCGTAAAACTGCTTCATTTACATCCTCGTAAGTACTCACCCGTACTCGTTTTCGACTGCTTGGAACACTAGGTTTCTTGATGATACTGTCGCGACTTTTTATTATCAGAGAGACGCAACTTGGAGAAACACCAAATTTTGCAGCAACATCAATTTTTTTTGCAGCCTTTATCAACTTCCTCCAAAAGTTTAATTTTCTCAGCTAAACTTAAACACACTCGCTTAGACATCCTACTTGATTCTTAAACAAAAAGAAACTAACCTGAATTTGCGAATTACGAGGCCTCGACTATAAAATGGGTTTTTCCTCGGGTTTCTATAAAATGGGTTATTCCCCGGGTTTCTCACAGAAATCTACCTGATTTATTGCCAACCATTAGGCGTTATAAACGCGTTAAGAACCTTTTCAAAAGAATGCGTCATAAAAATGGAATTCGTGCTAATGTTAGATAAAAATGGGAAACCCGAAATGGCCAAGATCTCAATAAATGCATAAAAATTTATACATAAAATTCCGGTAAAAATTTTATTATATAGAATGTTATTATTTTACAGATTCACTATATGCAGGGCTTTTTACATTAAATTTCATTAAAATATTCTAGGTCTTGAAAAAATTGCACTATAAAGAGTTTTTCACTAGAGTTTCACTATAAACAGTGTCGACTGTATATATATATATATATATATATATATATATATATATATATATATATATATATATATATATATACATGTATGAAACTTTTGGGCGTCTATATTGATAATCGGCTAAGTTGGGACATACATGTCGATGAACTATGCAAAAAGCTTGCAGTCACTACATATACTTTATTTAGGTTAAAACAGGTAAGCAATATTGAAGTTCTGTTTTTGTACTACTACGCTAAATTTTTTAGTCGTGTAAAATATGAATTAATTTTCTGGGGTAATACAAGATATTTATATAGGTATTTAAAATACAAGAGCGTATAATGTAAAATGATTTCTGGGGCACATAGGTTGGCTTCATGCCGAACGTTTTTTTTGAAAAAATGAGGAATCATGACATTACCCTCGCTGTATATATTCGAAGTGCGAGAAAGAATATTCATAAATTTAAACAATATTTTCAATATCATAAAACTAGGGGCTATAACAGTATGGTGTATCAGATTCATTCACTTACTGAAAACAATGTATATTATGTTGGTGTCCAGATTTACAATAAGTTATCGGATGGATTCACATATATCTCCAATGAGAAAGAATTTAAAAACACCATTAGGATATTTTTAATATATAACAGCTTTTATAGCTTAGATTAATATTTGAACTGTTTAATTGTAATTATCTACAAACTTTACCTTTTCACATATTATAATTCATTAATTTACTCTTGTAATAAATGTGTGTTTTCTTTCGTTTTCTTTTTAATTTTTTAGTTGCTTTAAGTTTACTTTTATTATTTAATTTACCAGGTGTACAAGTATGAAATGCCGATTTTTTTTTTCTAAAAAAACATGTTAAATTCGGAAGAATGATAAAAAGTGCTTTATTCAAAGTATGCTCCATCGCTTGTTATACATTTTTCCCATCTTTCGGGCAATTTGTGAATACCACGCCAGTAAAAATCTTCCCCTTTTGCTATGAACCAAAGCACTGCTCAGCAAGTGCGTGACCCTTCGATGCAAACAAGTAGTAATCGGGAGGAGCCAAATCTGGTGAGTAAGCCGCATGGGGTAGAACTTCTCAGCTGAGTGCTTCCAACGTGTCTCGAACTGTATGTGATGGAGCATCGTCATGAAGAAAAATGACTTTGTGTTGCCTCTTTCAGTATTCTGACCTTTTTTCAAGCAGCGAACGGTTCAAATCGGTCAATTGTTGTTGGTAACGTTTAGTATTAACCGTTTCCCCAGGTTTTAACAACTCATAATAGACCACGCCCCTCTAGTTCCACCAAACACAGAGCATCGTCTTTCTGCCAAAGCAATTCGGTCTTGCGGTCGATGTGGATGGTGCGCCTGGGTCTACCCATAATTTTTTGCACTTAGGATTCTCAAAATAAATCCATTTTTTCATCCCCTGTAACTATACGATGCAAAAACGACTTCTTTTTGTACCAAGCGAGCAAAATGTCACAAGTGTTTTTGCGCTTTTCCATTTGCTTGTCGTTCAACTCATGTGGTACCCATCTACCGGTCTTCTGAATCTTTCCTATCTCTGGTAGCCGATTGGAAACAGCTTGTTGATTACCGCACAATTTCTCGGCGAGTTGTTTTTTGTGTTTGCGAATCATCTTCGTCCAACAATGCTTGCTATTCCACATCTTCGTATTTTTTTGGCGGTTTTTCCACGTTCCTTGTATGCAACATCGAAGTCACCACTTTTGAATCGCCGAAACCATCGTTCACACGTATCTTGCAATGGAGCATGTTCACCAGTAGCATCTCAAAGTAATCGGTATGATTCAACAGCAGTTTTCTTCAAATGAAAACAAAAAATTAATGCTGTCCGCGAATGGTCTTTGTTCGGTATACATTTCGACATATTGAACACAACAACACAACACTAAGCACACACTTTTCCATTTTATCACTCATGCGCGTATGACCCTTGTTGATGACACAACCAAATGGCGCAGTGTCAAATCTTTATAGCACAAACTGCATTGGTGCACCATCTGTTGTCTGAAATCCTCATTTCATACTTGTATACCTGGTATAATTAGGGTAAAAACACATATATTTAATTATAGTGTCATAAAAGCTTTGTACACTGACCAGATCCATATAGCTTTTGAACTGTCCAAATTTATTTATTTATTTATATAGCTTCGAGCGGCAGCGGCAGCAAGATCATAGTATCGAGTATAAGCAGTAGCAAAAGCACTTGAAAATGCCAAATAAGATTTTGGCGAAATGTCGTGCAACTTCATTGTTAGACAAACGGATTGAAAACTGGAATTTTAATGTATATATATATATATATATATATATATATATATATATATATATATATATATACATATATATATATATATATATATATATATATATATATATATATATATATATATATATATATATATATATATATATATAGATAGATAGATAGATATATAGATATATTAATATTCATGGTTTCACACACCGAATGTTTAAAACAACAAGAATATAGGTGCGAACGTATGCCGAGATTATACTAATCGCCATAAAACCTCTTAGTTTTGATATGGCAATTTCATTTAAAATTAGTTGTTTCTCTCAGAAAGAGAAAAAAAATGAGTTGGTTGTTAAATGTCCTTATTTTTGTTTGAGAATAACATTCAATTTCAGGTATACTTAACTATTCAATTATTATATACTAGCCGGACCCGCGGCTCCGCTCGTGTGGACTTGATTCACTACTATCGTCACTGCTTATTCCTTATGTTACCCAACGTAATAAAATATCTCCCATTATTTCTCCTTATCTCCCAATCTTTCTCCTTATTTCCCATTATCTCTACATAATTTTCATTATCTAGGCTTATCTCTGCTCATCTCCCATTATTTCTCCTTATCTCCCATTATTTCTCCTTATCTCCCATTATCACACCTTATTTCCCATTATCTAGGCTTATCTCGACTTATCTCCCATTATTTCTCCTTATCTTCCATTATTTCTCCTTATCTCCCATTATTTCTCCTTATCTCCCATTATCTCACCATAACTCCCATTATTTAGACTTATCTCTGCTTATCTATCATTATCTCTCCTTATCTCCCATTATTTATACTTATCTCCCATTATCTCACCTTATCTCCCATTATCGAGGCTTATCTCGACTTATCTCCCATTATTTCTCCTTATCTCCAATTACCTCACCTTATCTCCCATTATCTAGGCTTATATCGAATTATATAGAACATATGTATAAATTTATAAAAACACGTAAATCGGATAAGTGGTTCTCGAGTGATAAGCGCACTAACGGACAGACAGACAGACAGAGAGACGTTGCATTTTATATATATTGCATTCTTTGCTACATGATATTATTCCATATTTAATGCTTTAGGGAGTGTATTGCAAGAGAACGCGCTAGCGGCAAACTTTTCTCCGACTTAATTCACTATTATCGTCACTGCTTATTCCTTATGTCACCTAATAAAATGTAGCCTATAACCTGGCCAGAGAACATACGTATGGTTAAAAAAAGCACGTAAATCGTATAAGTAGTTCTGCAGTGATAAGCACACTAACAGACGGACAGACAGACAGACAGACGGACAGAGAGACATTGCATTTTATATATATTATAGATATTCTGTGCTACATAATATTGTTCCATATTTAATGGTTTGGACTGTGTATTGCAAGAGAACGCGCTAGCGGCAAACTTTGTTCGACTTCATTTACTATTATTGTCACTGCTCATCCTTATGCTACCTATCGTAATAAAATATAGCCTATAACCTGGCCGGAGAAGATATGTATGTTTAAAAAAAAAAAGTACGAAAATCGGATAAGTGATTCTCCAGTGATAAGCGCATTAACGGACAGACAGACAGACAGAATACGTTGCATTTTATATATATTATAGATGTAATAAAATATATACCTATAACCTGGTCAGAGAACATATGTATGAATTTAAAAAATCACGTAAATCGGATAAGTGGTTCTCGAGGGATAAGCGCATTAACGGACAGACAGAAAGACAAACATTGCATTTTATATATATTATAGATATAGATTATTTTTATTATTATATAACCTGGCCAAAGAATATATGCATGAATTTAAAAAAGACAGGTAAATCTGAGTGGTTCCTGCGTGATAAACGCACTAATGGACAGACAGACAGACAGAGAGACATTGCATTTTATATATATTATAGATTATACATATACAGATACATAATATTGTTCCATATTTAATGGTTTAGGCTGTGTATTGCAAAGGCACGCGCTAACGGCAAACTTATTTGCGACATCATTCACTATTTTACGTAACTGCTCATTCTTTATGCTACCTATCGTAATAAAATATAGCCTATAACCTGGCCAGAGAACATATGTATGTTTTTTAAAAAAAAGTACGTAAATCGGATAAGTTATTTTTCAGTGATAGGCGCACTAACGGACAGACAGACAGACAGAGAGACGTTGCATTTTATATATATTATAGATGTAATAAAATATATATCTAAAACCTGGTCAGAGAACATATGTACGAATTTAAACCATCACGTAAATCGGATAAGTGGTTCTCGAGGGATAAACGCACTAACGGACAGACAGACAGACAGAGAGAGGTTGCAATTTGTTTATATTATAGGTATAGATTATTATTATTATATAACCTGGCCAAAGAATATATGTATGAATTTAAAAAAAGACGTAAATCGGATAAGTGGTTCTCACGTGATAAACGCACCAGTGGACAGACAGACAGACAGACAGAGAGACATTGCATTTTATATATATTATAGATTCTAGATATTCTCTACTACATAATATTGTTCCATATTTAATGGTTTAGACTGTGTATTGCAAGGGAACGCGCTAGCGATAAACTTTTTTCCGACTTAATTCACTATTATCGTCACTGCTCATTCCTTATGCTACCTATCGTAATAAAATATAGCCTATAACCTGGCCAGAGAACATATGTATGTTTTTTAAAAAAAAGTACGTAAATCGGATAAGTGGTTCTCCAGTGATAAGGTCACTAACGGACAGACAGACAGAGAGACGTTGCATTTTATATATATTATAGAAGAAAAAAGGGAGAGTGCTAAAGAGGATAACTTTGAATATATCGTGTCAAATACCATTTCCAGGTTCTTGAAATGGACGAATCTGAAAATTATGATATGCTCTCATTATTCTCCATTATAACAGAAATACTATGAAGAGGAGATAGGACTAACAAAGTGATCTCAAAAACTGCTAATTTTAAATAGACAGAAATCTACAGGGAACTGATTGACTCAAGTCAAGTTCAAGGATGTCAACATATATTTGTGTGGAAAGTACTGCGAAAATACTTTACCATTTGTTAAAAGTCATCAGGAAAAAAATATTTCTTCTCTAATTTGTAATAATATTTTCAGTATGTGAAAAACCTAACTAATGATGGTACTGGTTATTTGAATAATTAAATCAATATTGTTAAGCAATTAGTTTTAAATTATTCATGAGCATATTTAAATACACAAAAGAAATTAATTATACACACACCTATGACGGTGCAAAATATATGTATTAAGATAAATAATTTTTTAGAGAAAGGAACTCTCGACACTAAAGAGATAGAATTAGGCTTAGCACCAATAACTTTAAAAAAAAAAATTAACAATATTACTTTATCAAAAGGAGAGAAACTATTTGGTATTTTCTACTATATTTAAAGTATACACTAACTACCCAAATACCAATCTAGGATGAATTTCGATTGGATCTTATCAGCTAGATGTAAACCAGGCTGTGTCGAGAATTCTACAACGATGAGCTAGCAACGCTGACAACTTTTATTCTAAGGCCGCTCCCTGATTTGTCGGTGCAGTATCGTTTTTCTTGGTGTGCCTGGTTTGCGCGGGATGCGCGGGCGCGGAGCATGTCAGGTGGGTTTCATTGAAATATAGGCGTTCGGTATGTTTTGTCCAGTACCAGCGAACACCAGTCAACTACGCCATTCCGTAACCACAGAAATAACATTAAAGCATCTAGCAAATTGCCAATACCGCAAAAAACTATACCAGGCAATGCTAAAATAAAGGCCCTACGCCACCAAGCGACAAGAGATGCAAAAATTAAGGTTAATATCACGTTATAAAACAGCACAACAGGAACACACAATATAGAGATAGATTTTAGCAATTTACTCACGACTTTCATGATCTTGTAAATGCATAGCGCTTGACACTGTCTGGTCTACATATAGGTAGGACTATTTGATATATTCACACCGTTTGTCTCCTCTAAAGTAATATCGCTCAAATTCTGCTTTCTTTCAAATTATTAAAATGATTTACCCACTTCTTCACAAACGATACCGACATTTTAGCTGCCGCGGAATGTATCATTTTAGGCCCCTTTAGATGGGAACAACGAAAGATTGCCTCGAACCGACGCTCATTCGGAGTCGAAGGATATTTTTTCTAAAATGCGTCGTAGATGAAGGTTCCCTCTACCGATTTCTTGCTGAATCGCTAGAATCGATTATACCGAAAATGAATTATCGCGGACATGTTCTTACTTGACAGACTGTATTCATTTCATGTTTTAGGGTGACTACCCGAAATATATATATATATATATATATATATATATATATATATATATATATATATATATATATATATATACGAGGCTGGTTTGAAAAGTCCGTGCAAAATAAAAACTACTTATGTGTTTGGGGTAAACCTTTTTTATTTTTCAACATAGTCTCCTTTTAGGCTTATACACTTCGTCCAACGATGTTCTAGTTTGTTGATCCCTTCCGAATAATAGGATTTGTCCAAGCCTGCAAAATATCCATTAGTGTCTGCAATCACCTCCTCGTTTGAATAAAATCTTTGTCCAGCCAGCCATTTCTTCAAATTGGGGAACAAATAGTAGTCCGAGGGAGCCAAGTCTGGAGAATAGGGGGGATGTGAAACGAGTTGGAATCCTATTTCTATTAATTTTGCTACCACAACTGCTGAGGTGTGTGCTGGTGCGTTGTCGTGATGGAAAAGGACTTTCTTGTGGGCCAATCGCGGGCGTTTTTCTTGCAGCTCGGTTTTCAAACGGTCCAATAACGATGAATAATATTCACCTGTAATTGTTTTAAAACCCTTTTCCAGATAGTCGATGAGGATTATCCCTTGCGAATCCCAAAAGACAGTCGCCGTAACCTTTCCGGCCGAAGGAACGGTCTTCGCCTTTTTTGGTGCAGATTCCCCCATGGTAACCCATTGTTTAGATTGTTGTTTAGTCTCAGGAGTATAGTAATGTATCCATGTTTCATCCACAGTGACGAAACGACGCTTAAAGTCCTCCGGATTCTTCTGGAACAGCTGCAAACCATCCTTGCAACACTTCACACGATTCCGTTTTTGGTCAAGCGTGAGCAATCGCGGCACCCATCTTGCGGATAGCTTTCTCATGTCCAAATGTTTATGCAAAATATTATGTACCCGTTCAGTCGAGATGCCCACAGCACTAGCAATCTCACGCACCTTAACTCTTCTGTCATCCATCACCATATCATGGATTTGATCAATGATTTCTGGAGTCGTAACCTCCACAGGCCGTCCAGAACGTTCAGCGTCACTTGTGCCCATATGGCCAGTCCGAAAATTTTGAAACCACTTATAAACTGTTCTAATCGAAGGTGCAGAGTCACCATAATGTTTATCAAGCTTCTCTTTAGTCTCCTGAGGCGTTTTGCCTTTCATAAAGTAATGTTTAATCACCACACGAAATTCTTTTTCGTCCATTTCTTGAAAATCACTCGACTTTCTTGATTCACACGAATGCCAAACACAAAGAAATAGACCAATATGGCTGAAACTTGGTGTGCGTTCATTCAAGAGATGCTACTAACTAAACATGACCTCGATACGCGCCGGTGGTGCCATCTCTCGGACTTTGCACGGACTTTTCAAACCAGCCCCGTATATACTCTATAATGAATTTAGAATATATATCAGGTATGCGGTTTCATACCTGAGATATATTCCAAAATTCAATTGCTGTTTTACACAATATTTCGCTGTTATGTTGCAACTTTATCAGGAGCACTACAAATTACAAAACAATGTGTCAGTAAATAAAAAAATTAATATGTATACCAGCCCAGAGTTAGTTATGGTATATAGTTGTACAATACTAGAAACCCGGCCACACTCACATTTCATAAAAATAAACGAGAACATGTAAAGCAAGAAAACAATACCGACATGTTACGAACAATCAACCGGACAACACTGACTTTCCTTAAACTTCTAGCTTTTTTTTTTTTTTTATGGGTCTAGCACACGTGCTACAGGAAGTCCCTAAAGCGCTACAGGAGCGACACGTGTGCGGAGAAAGCGATTCACGTTGTTCTTGAATCGCTGTAGATTGTACTCGATGGGAAACACAGTCCTGGGCAAACTATTCCAAAGGTATGATGTTCTCCATATAAAAGACTGCTTGAAAAGCGTTGTACGAGGAGTAACAAGCTGAACCTCATACGGATGTGAAGCACCAGCGCGACGTGTATTTCTAACATGAACAGGCCGTCGGTCAGTTCCGGGTGTCCAATCAGACGAATAGCTCTTCTCTGGATATAATCCAACAAATGCAGTGTATGTTTGGGAGCGGAGCTCCAAACATGGGAGCAGTATTTCATAGTTGGTCGAATTTGAGCTTTGTAAAGAATTAACAGTTGTTGTGGAGTGTAAAGCTTTCTGGTTCGAAACAATATTCCCAACTTTTGAGAAGCTCTCCTTGCTATGCCTGCAACATGTTCATGCCAGGACATATTGACTCCCAAATTAACGCCTAACAGATTGAGTGACGATGTTAGGGGATGGAGTGCCCCGACATAACTATGTCGGGTTCTGCAACGTCAACTTTTTTAGAAAAAACTGCCACCTGGGTTTTTGTAGCGTTAAATTCCACTTGGTTACTGTCACCCCAAGATAGAATTTCTTCCAGGTCTTTGTTAAGTTGAATGACTTCCTGCTGTCTGCGGATATTCGTCTGAGTAGTCGATGTCCGAGCGTTCGAAGTGAATGAAGAGATAAGTGTACTGTCATCTGCAAAGCTGTAGATTGGATTCTCGGTCTTTTCCAGCAGATCGTTAATATAAATGAGGAAGAGAGTAGGAGACAGTATGGAACCTTGGGGCACACCGGCGTTAATAGTGAAGGTGTTAGAAAGAAATCCGTCGACTGCCACTCGTAAAGAACGCTCTCTGAGGAAACATGAGAGCCAAAAACAGAACTTTTCAGACATACCATAAGAACGTAGCTTAGCCAACAGCCCATTGTGCCAAACACGGTCAAATGCCTTGGATATGTCAAGAGCAACCGCTCGAGATTCTCCAGAGTGTTCAATTGCGTTGTTCCAAACATGTGTTACATAAGTCAGAAGATCTCCTGTTGATCTATTTTTACGAAAGCCATATTGGTGATCACTAATAATGTTGAATCCTTCAAGATATTTTAGAAGATGCTGATTGATAGCCTTTTCCATGACTTTCGATATTATTGAGAGTAGTGCGATTGGTCGGTAGTTATTTGGCAAGGTCTTCTTGCCTTTTTTAGGTATCGGCTGAACTGTGGCACATTTCCAGCAGGAAGGAAATATTCCATTTCTGTAGGATAGGTTGAAAAGTCTACAGAAAACTGGTGTTAGTTCCCTCGCACAGTTCTTGAGAACTATGGCAGATATTCCGTCAGCGCCTGAAGCCTTTTTGGTATCTAGCTTCACCAAAATACGTTTTATGATACGCTGTCTGAAGACAATATCGGGCATCCTTAACTGCACTATGGGAATAGTAGGTGGTGTTTTTCCTTGGAAATCGACAGTAGAATGTGAAGCAAAGAGTTCAGCCAACAATTTCGCTTTCTCAACAGGTGTCGTTGCAATAGAATTATCTGGCCGTGTCAGTGGTGGTATGGTGGATTTGGTGAAATTTTGACTAACTGCCTTAGCGACTGACCAAAAGGACCTGGAATTGCCGGGACAAGCGAGAAGTTTGTTTCTAATCCGTTGATTGTGTACCTCCTTGGTTTCGTCGATAATTTCTTTGCATCTGTTCCTGGCACGAACAAAGATGTTACGATTTATGGTGTTAGGATGTTCACGCCACTGTCGGTATGCAAGATGTTTAGAAGCAACGGCTTCTTTGCATTTTAGGTCAAACCAAGGCTTGCCATTGGAAGGGCATTTCTTCGAAAAAGGGATGTAAGCCTCCATACCGGCCAAAATAACATTGGAAACCTCCCTGGCGCAGTCAGATGGGTCGTCGGATCGAAAACAAACGTCCAACCAAGGGAAAGTTCGAAAATATTCCATGAGATCTTCCCATTTAGCAGATTTATAGTGCCAAATCTTGCGCGGTTTGAGCGCCTCTCCGTCACTGATTGGTAGAATACTCGATGTCGAAAGTAGTTTATGGTCGGAAGAACCTAACGGCGGATTTAGGCTGACCGTGTAAATCTCCGGATTGGTGGTTAAAAACAGATCAAGAAGACTGGCGAACTCTCCGTTTCGATCAGGAATCCGTGTTGGTTCATCAATAAGCTGAGTCAAGCCACAACTGATTGAAAATGATTCGGCTTCACGACCTTGTTCGTCGGTAGTATTTGAATATTTAAGCCAGTTAATGTTGTGGACATTAAAGTCGCCCAGGATGTTATAAATGAAATAAATTTAAAAAACACGGGCAACAAAACCACGTAACAAGTGATTTGGAGGATTAGTAATTTTTTTTTTATGTCTAAAATATTACAATAGATGTTGCTTAAACTATTGGTATCAGACTTGAAATTTAGACAGTCTTTATGTTTGTTCATTTTCTTTTTCTAATATTTTCACATTTACAATATCAAATTGATGTCCCGCTTTTAAATGGGGATCCACTACGGCTCATGATGTATATATATATATATATATATATATATATATATATATATATATATATATATATATAATATATATAAATATATATATATATATATATATATATATAAATATATATATATATATATATATATATATATATATATATATATATATATATATATAAAATAAGGACACCCAAATATGCAAAGCGCATATATTGCATATTTTGCATATTATATGCATTTTTCTAAATATTTGCATAAATGCTTTAAAAATAGCATATATGTGCATATATTTGAAGGAATTCATAATAATGTAGGTCTCTGGCAGGCGTTTTCATTCATTTTTCGGAATAAGGGTCAATGTTTAGGCCGCCGCCGCCGCGCCGGTGGTTTTCCCCAAATAAATTTTATTATTTTATGGTCAGTAAAAACCAGTCAGTAAACCCCAGACGGCCATCAGAGCATACTTGTATTATTAATTTATTAGATTTTATTTTTGGGTTGTGCTTTTAAAGTGGTTACGTCGATTTGTGCTTTTTTATCTTGTGAGTCGTATTTTACTACAGTGAAATGCCCAAAGCCAGTAGTGTGTCAGTGTGGATTAAACCATACAAAGAACTAAGAATAGATATGGGAAAAATCTACTGTTCTGCATGTGTTAAAATTGTAAGTATAATTTTTGAATACCTATTGAATATACAGGGTATTTCATTTTCGTTTAATATTTAAACATAACGAAATTTTTGTCAGGATTTTGCCGTTGATGCTATTTTCAATGTTATTTAAGTTATTTTTGTTCCATTTAACGAACAAAATTTCTATTTAACGAAACCACGAAGTAGAAATACATACGTAAACGTATGTATTTCTAGGTAATCTAATCAAAAAGGTACAAAGCAGAATTTTAATTTTTGTTTTATTATGCTGTTTACTACGTATATAATTTTTTATAATATGTATCTACATTATTATTATTATTATATGTTCATCTTTAAGTAAAGTAATAAAAATACATTATTATTTATATTTATTTTTTACTTTGTATAATATTATGTTTAGATTTAGTTCATTCGCCCTGTATATTGAAATTTTAAAATGGGTTTTTTCTTGCTACATTTGTATAGTACTCGTATCATGTAATGTGAAACAATAAATTTACATTTTTCAAGTCTATTTCGATTGTTCTTACTGCATATTTACAACATGTATGTGCATATTTTGAGAAAATTATTTGCATATTTATGCGCGCATTTTAAAGTTTTTCACTTGCATATTTGGGTTTCCTTATATATATATATATATATATATATATATATATATATATATATATATATATATATAAGATTTTGGTAATATGTTATCGACCGCACGTCAATCAGATATATGTATGATTATCGGGAATCGGTCTGGACTGTAAATAAAACTCTTTTCTTCTTTAAAACTCAATATTTCGTTATCGTTTGATAACTTCTTCAGGAGTAACTACAAAATTAATACACCTATATTAAAACACTATTCTTTTTGGTCAAGGTATTAAAATATTGAAATATGACAAACAGTTATGAAACAAACGAACAATCAATTAAAACAGGTACGAAAATACAAGTTTGTCCTTGAAACCAATACTCAACATCTCGATTTACTACAACAAACTGAAAGTAAATAGCCTCGGCACATATGCACTGGCGTAAATTCCAAGCGAACGAAAAAATAGCAACAGAAAAACGTCTTTAATTTACTTTATACTAAGAGGTGGCAAATCTTTAATTGTTATTAATGCTGTGATTGTTAATGATTAATACCTATTGATTATGTTGCTTTAAATAATGCTAAGTTGATTCGTGTCTGATTTATAGTTAATTGACTTTGGGTCCCTGTTAATATGGTACATTTCCTTAAAAAGTCTCCCTTTATAGTTATTGTCGTGAGCTAAGATTTTAACGTTATTATAGTCAAAATTCATTTGAAAACGAGTCATAATTTCCAGAGCGATTCCGATATATATATATATATATATATATATATATATATATATATATATATATATATATATATATATATATATATATATATATAATTTCGGACGGAAAATTTGATTTTGGTCACTTAGTGTGACTTGGGGCCACGATAAGATTACTAGAGTGGCCCTCACAATCGCCGGATGCTAACCCTATTGAAAAGGTTTGATCCTTTGTAAAGAGAAACCACAGAGGAAAGACATTGCCGCGCGAGTATGCAGAAAATCTCGTCGACAGCATGCCTCCAAGATGCCAGGCGATAATTGATGCGGGAGGCGATTGGACAACTTACTAAGCTAATTGTGCCGTTGTTAGCACACCAAAGAATACATTGATGGCAAAAATATTCTCGAAATATATTTTTTCAAGAACACAAGCGGTCACGTTCTTACTTGACAGACTGTACATCTCGGAGGCTGAACTCTAGCGAGGCTAGTAAAAAATTCTCAAATTGTACAATGTCCTTTACATAAATGTATGTTATTCGTGTTGTTTTATAACTGCGTAGTACGTTGGTAGTGTCGAAAATTTATTTACGATTAATCGAGTTTTGTTTATACACATTGTTGTCGAAAGTTCACCTTGCAGATCAAAATATCTAAACAGGAAATTTTATCTCGGTGTAAATTAATACTATCAATTTACTCTTTTCATTTTCATGAAAGAAAACATAGAATCGTGAGCTATTGTAATAGAGAGATTTTACAACGCTTATTTTGGCACGATATTGTCGTTATTTTTATTTTACGCATGCACAAGGGAAAAAGTTAAATATAAAGGCTTCGTTGTTATCGTTTTTTTGAGGCATGCGTAGTCCTAAAATGATAGAATTGTGTCTCTATTTACTACAACGAATGCTAAGATTGAAAAGATAACAGTGACATTTAATTGGTACCCACCGTCTGAAGCGTATGCAGGACGCAGCAGAACCAAATAAGAATTCCTTTATTAAGGGTACCAATCTCCCTTAATAACGACGTTATAAGAAAGCTTATTTGAGAGGTTCGTTTTTCTCATCGCTATTAAGGTAGCGCCTGTTTGTTTTTTCAACTTATCTATACAAGGTACTAAGAAAATACACTGGAATGGAAATTATAACCTTTTATTAAAAATAACACTAACAACAATGAGGGTTATGTTAATATTTTGGAACCTAGGACATAACACTCTATTTTTGTGTTTGATACGCGTTTTTCTAACCATGTTTGCATCATCAGGAGCGATGACTAATCACTCTTGATGAAGCTAACATGGCTAGCATAACCTGTGTTTTTTTATTTTTTTTAGAAAGAATTACACCTCATATTAAATTATGGTCTAACTCATTGAGCCCTCCTAAACACATTTCCGATTTGTTGATTCATTTTTAAAACGATAAACTCAAAAAAAAAAAAAAAAAAAACAAATCACAAAAACAACACAAAATGAAACTAGAACAAAAAAAAAATAACCGGTCAAGTGCAAGTTAAACTTGCGCAATTAGTGTTCCGTACGTTGATTGCTTTTAAAATAAAAAAATTTTGTTAGAGAGGTATAAAATGATCAGTGAGTTTACAAAATACACCCCAAATGAGTTTTCAACAAAGTTTGTTTCCAATCTTTACTAAAATCTGATGACCTTGAAATTTTTGTTTTTTTTTTTATACCATATAAATTATTAAAGGTAATGCACTCGTGATAATTTTCGTTCAATCTACACCCCGTGGAGAATATTCCAGAATTTTTTCGAAATTTTTTGATAAGTACTTTTCGAGATAAGGCCCGGGACAGCGATTTTTCGCGAATTTTTAAAAATAATACAAAGAAAAGTGCGCGCAAGTATAATATTATATATATATATATATATATATATATATTTTACTCGTGTTTTCACAAGCTTTCATTTGACACCACACTCGATGACCTAGTAAAAAATTTTTTTTTTCACTTTCGACTTCACCCCCCAAAATTAACCCCTTAAGTCAAAATTTAATTCTCAAAACTACATGGCTCTGATGAGGCCATCAATTCCTATATTATTACCAAATTTCACCTTTCTATGTCAAATAGTTTCGGAGAAAAATCGGGTGAGACAGACAGACAGACACCGAAGTGATCTTATAAGTGTTCCGTACGGAACACTAAAAAACGAAGTTATTTTCGTTGCTTCACTTCGTTAATATAAAGACACATAATAAGGAAGTGAATATTGTAAGAGTTGCAAAATCTTTTTTATGTGCAATTCCTCCGCGCTTACATTGCGTATACTTTTTAACGATAACAATAAAGGCTTGTTGGAGAAAAGCATTGCAAAATCTCTCTAATAATGATAGGTAAAAATCTCGATTTAGTCATAAAATAATTTTGGCTTTCTTTAGACAAGATCAACACCTTAAGAATTTACAAGAGACAGAGTAGTTGACACAGTCAACGGTTAAAATGCAAATAGCGTTTTTCGAGAGATGCTTCCTCAGGCATTGTAAAGCAACTAAAAATAGACAGAAGTCCATAGTTTAGCAGTTTACTAGCTGTTCTCTTGTCCGTCAAATCCATCCTGAGACTCGTTTCGCTGTATCACGACTCGTCAGTCAGGCTGTGGTTGACAAACAAGAGAACGGAATCAACTGGTATTTATCCCAGAAGTTACGGAGTACGACGGTAGGATACAACGAATTGTATTAAGTACGCATACCTAGCTTGACTGACGAGCCGCGATACGGCTAAACGCGTCTCAGGATGCATTTTACGGACAAGAGAACAGCTAGTAAACTGCTGAACTATGGACTTCTGTCTATTTTCAGTTCCTTTACAATAACTATATATGCCTGAGGAAGGATCCCTCGAAAAGGGCTACTGCTTTTTAAACGTTGACTGTGTCAGCCACTCTTTCGGCTCAAAAGCTGCTGTGACAGCTTTCGATGGAGTAATAGGTATGCGTACTTAATACAATTCGTTGTATCCTACCATCGTGCTCCGTAACTTCTGGGATAAGTACCAGTTGATTCCGTTCTCTTGTTTGTCAATGCTAGCCTGACTGACGAGCCGTGATACGGCGAAACGCGTTTAAGGATGGATTTGACGGAAAAGAGAACTAGTAAACTGCTGAAATATGGACTTCTGTCTATTTTCAGTTGCTTTAGAATAACTAGACATGATTGTAGTTATATCCTAATAAAATAATAAGAAGTATAGTAAACACTACATAATTCTACATATGTTGTAGCTTTATTTAATCGTTTTATATTTTCGATACCAGAATAAACTACAGAAAGATAATAATTACTCTTGCTCTTACTTGTGAGGTAGAGGCTTTGTTACAGATTTCTATGTATCTTTAGTTAAGTTTTTATGTAATAAAATTATAAGAAAATGAATGAAAATACCACAAAAATTCATATAAGATCAAAAACTAACCTCGAATGTATACAATTGGACAAGCTCGGATTACTCGCTTTCTAGGTTTAAACTCTGGCCGCTAGAGTCACATTCTAATTTGAATGTGACAATCAGAGAACGTAGAAATTTTAGAATGAGCATGGACACATTCCACTAGAGTATGATCTTTAGATATGTTACAGTAAACGTCGGACGTCATCAAGCGTCAGTCTTTCTCGTCAAGATACTTAAGAGAAACAAGAATGGAGGTATTGCCCACAATCCTCGACTTTTAATCCAAACGGAATTTCCGTCAATGGTAATGACTTTTACATTTTTGACCTTACGTTTTCTGTATGTTTTTCCCGTTTTTGTGGTTTATACATCATTCTGTTTTGTTAACCTTATGAGATACTAAATCCTGGAGAAAAAAGTTTTCAAAACAATAAGCAAAATATATTGTACCATGGTTTTTATAAAAGCAAATACTTCATTATTTAATCAGCTCTTCAATTAGTATTACTAATATACGAGGGCCTTTCCAAGAGTGCTCGCCCTAATAAAGAAAACGCCAGATTAAAGAGAATTTTTTAAAAAAAAATTCTGTACAGTTATCTTGCAAGGCAATATATTTAGTTCAACGACTTTCCAACTTTTTAATATTTCAAAATAAACGGTTGTCTCAGCTTTAACTTTAACATCCGAAGTAAATCTTCGTCCAGCCAGTCAGGTTTTTGGAAGAAAGAATTAATCGCCGGAAGCCAAATCTGGCGTATATGGTGGAAGCACTTCGAAACGACGGACATGTAGTTTTCCAGCAACAATCTGACTCGTATGTGAAGGTGCTTATCGTGTTGAAAAAGCACTGTCTTTTTTGCGAGATGTGAACGTTTCACGTTTTACACTTTAATTGGTCCAGTAGTGAAGCATAATATTCGCCTTTGATGAGGGCTACCTTTCTCCAGGTAGTCTATGCACACAAGATCATGAGAATCGACCGGAAACATTGTGTAAAATGTGGTGGACACAACCTATCGACATGTTTTTACAATGTCAGCAAGCTCGTGTACCTTTAGTCGGCAATTATTTAGTACGCTATTGTGAATTTTTGTTATAATCCCGTCGATCCTACAGGTTTTCGGGCGTCCTGACCATTTATCATATAGAATGAATGTACGACCCCCGAAATTCAGCAGCCCAGTTTTTAATCGTCGAAAACGAAGGGTGGATGTCCGTACGAGTTAAATCTTTTAAAATGGAGTATTTTATAACAGTTTTAACATTTTTTAAACACTGATAAAACTAGATTGTTTACACGATCGCCACAAAAATACAACTAAACATATATACGTATCCGAAATTTTACAGCACGCCATCTAGTAGATAACACTTAACAAATATAATAATTTGGACATTTTGGCGCTGTGTCAGGCCGAGAACTTTTGAAACGACCCTCTTACATGCTGCAGTATAGTCATTGCAAAGTGAAAGTTAAAACAACTGATTCAAATGTGTCATCGCTAAAACCGAATAGAGTAAATAAAGCACAGAAATGTGCTGTCTTGACTGTACTATAGATCGCTCGCAGTTTTCGCCCACGTAGGCCACAGCGTAAAAAACTAATAGAAAATAAAATCTTGTCGACTGTTTACCGAATTTGTGGCAATAAATATTATAAATCATCTTCAGACATGTCAATACTGCAAAAAATAATTTAAAAAAATATTTTTTAAAACGTTCAGATATAAATCGCAAATCTAAATTAAAGCTACTTACCAGTAAGCATAAAACACAATAGCGACAGTCGGACTCGGCACCTTTGATCTCAAGGGGGGTTGGAGTTTGTAATGATCATATGACCTGTCGATATATTGCTGGTATGATGCTCGTGGCTTTTTGAAATATTCAAATTCTTTCTTTTAAGAAATATCCTATTCTGTAGAATAAAAATGAATTTTGCTGATTAAAAGGAAGAAAAAAACGAGAAAAATTTTTTTAGGAACATGTTTTTTATCAAGTTCTATATACTCTACATGTGTTATATAGTTTTTTAATATCCAAATTGACCCCTGGTCGGTCACATGCTGATAACTATGATTCTGCCCTGAATTCAGAAAAAAAAGTACAAGTGAAATAATATAACACGTAGGCTGAAAAGTTTTTGGTCTGACACATAGATGTCGCCCTTTTCAAAAAAATTCATATGATTTTTAGGAAGTTCCAACCTTCAAATAATACGTGTCAAAATTTCATGACATTTTGACGATTAGTTTACAAGTTACAGTGGTTTTACTGACGCCACTTTTGATATTTTCAAAACAATGATACAAATCAAGTTTCGTGTGTTGATTAAACATTGTTTTTTGATGGGAAAAAATACCGTTCAAGCAAAGCAATGCCTTGATAAGTGTTACGGGGACTTTGCCTCTGGAAAATCACTCATCATTTACTTGTATGCTGAATTTAAACGCGGTGATACAGATAAAAATGATGCTGATTGCTCTGCACGCCCAAGTGAGATGGTTACACCGGAACACATCGAAAAAATGCACAAAATTGTTTTGGATGACAGTAAAGTGAAATTCCGTGAGATAGCTGACAGCCTAAAGATATCAAAGGAACGTGTTGGTCATATTTCGCATGAACATTTGGGCATGAGAAAGCCCTGGTCAAAATGGGTACCGCGTTTGCATACAGTGGACCAAAAACAACAACTTATTGATGATTCTGAGAGCTGTTTGGACCTGTTTAAGAGCAATAAAAAAAGATTTATTCATGCGATATGTGACAATGGATGAAACATGAATCCACCACTACACATCGAAATCAAATCGGCAGTCAGTTGAGTGGACAGCAGCCGGTGAAAACCGCCCGAAGTGACCAAAGACACACAACAGTGGGCTGGGAAGGTTTTTGGCCTCTGTATTTTCGGATGCGCATGAAATAACATTCATCGATTATGCTGAGAAGAAAAAAACCATCAATATCGAATATTATATAAAGTTATTTGTGTGTTTGAAGGCAGAAATCGCAAAGAAACGGCCCCAAATGAACAAGAAAAAAGTGCTCTTTCATCAAAACAATGCACCGAGACACAAGTCAATGGTTACAATGGCAAAATGGCATGAATGGAAGTTCTAATTTCTTCCTAATCCTTAAAATCCAGATGTAAACACAACCCGCGACCGCGCTGGTAGCCATGTTGTTGATGTGATAGGGCGCGTGATCAAAAACAGGCCCCAAAAATTTTCTTGAGCGTCGCTACTGTATTTTATGTTTACTCTGGCTACTTTTTGAAAAATCGCTCTTTTCAACTAGTTGAAAATGGTGGAACTTCCCATATTATTCGTTACTGCTTTTCACGCAAGGGGAGGCATATTCTCTACCTTCATTCTCTGGTAGCTAGCAGCACTTTAAGCACAAGATCTAGATTCCCATCTTTTGTTCGACTACTCAATATCTGCAAGATGTATATTTTAAACAAAAGTAAATTTTAGATCATTTAAGGATTCCTGGTGTTTGTGTCCGAGATGAAATAAAATTTGACAGATGACATCCACATATGTCGATTAATTTAACAATTTGTTATACAATTTGTAGGTTGTGACGTACGTAACGATTAATTCAAAGTAAGATGAGAATTCTAGTCCTCCAATCGAAGTAATTTATAACAGAAAGAGCAGAAAGCAATGACTATCCTTTAAAGCTCACCCTTTTTAACTTGTTAGAAATAATTTTAGAGTATTTTTATCGCTTGAGTACTAATAAAGAACGGAAATGCTCTCTCTCAGTGTGATTTGAGTCAGCAAAGTTGAAAACCATAACTTACCAGCAAAAAGAAGATGGATTATGATGTTTTTGATTCACTCATTCAGAGCAAGTTTCGATTAGGCCCGTTTGATATTATTTCTTAAGGAAACAAGAAACGAAAATAGTCGAAGACTTAAGCCGGACCCAACGGATTCCGACAAATTTTTCCTAAGCAATTTTCCATACGGATTTAGTTACGACATATATTTTACAAGACTGAAAATTCACGCTAAATAATAGCATGCAAGAACTATTTTTGATTAGCATATATGATATAGTATTAGTGGTAATTCCCAATAATAAGGAAATAAAATACCGAACGCAAGACTTTCCAACGCTCACTCATACATTGCTGGGATTTATGCTGGGTAACTGGGAGATTTGTAACGATTGTCCTAAGTTTAAACTCAAGAATATTATTTAAAAATATTAAAGCTGACCTTAAATATACTGCTCTACTTTATGTTTTAGGTATTATACAACTATATATATATAATATATATATATATATATATATATATATATATATATATATATATATATATATCAATCGGTTTTATAACGTCTTCCGATGCCTAATTTCCACTCCTCCCGGTTTCTCCATCCCTCCTCCTCCAGATCTCTCTCTAGTACTTGTTGCTGATTCCTGCTCTCCAGCTTTGGCGTGGTCTTCCTCGCTTTCTTTTTCCATGAGGGTTCCAATTTAAAATCTTTTTAAGTAGTCGGTCTTGTGACATTCTCTGTACATGTCCGTACCATACCAACTGTTGGGTTCTGATTTCGTCCACTATATCGTGCTTTATTTCGAAAGCTCGTCTTATCGTGTCATTTGGTATGCAGTCTTTTCTGGATTTTCTGGCTGCTCGTCTCCAGAAATCCATTTCTGTAGCTTTTAGTATTTTTCTGTTCTTTCCTTCAATGCCCACACCTGGGAGCTGTAAGTTATTATACTTTTCACTATTGAGTTGTAAATTCTCTTCTTATTTTCAATGGTTTTGTTTTTGTCCCATAGTATACTATTAAGCATTGCAATCGCTTTTCTTCCTTGGATATTCCTCTCGAATATTGCTTCTTCCAGTGTTCCATCTCTAGATATTCTCGTTCCCAAATATTTATAACTGGTACAGTGTTTGATGGTGTGTCCTGTGGCCAGTTTCAAATCCTGCTGTTGTCCTCCGACGCACATGTACTCGGTCTTCTTTTTAATAATGACTTCTAGGCCCCATTTTTCATATTCCTCCATAAGTTTTCGTGTCATGTATTCCATAACATCGATGTCCTGAGCGACTACTACCTGGTCGTCTGCGAATGATAGCGTGTACAATGTAGTATCGTCATCCAGTGGTAATCTCATACTGCTGAATTTCCTTTTCCAGTTCTTCAGTGCACTCTCCAAATAGATTTTAAATAGCGTTGGGGATATACAGCAGCCCTGTTTGAGACCCTTTGTGACCTGGAACCTGTTGTTATACCATATTTGGTTTTCACACTACTTCTCGCGTCTTGGTATAAGGATTTTACGGCTTTAATTATTTCGGTGCTTACATTACTCTGTTGTAGTGTTTCCCACAATCTCATTAGGGGCACGCTGTCGTAGGCCTTTTTTAAATCAACAAACAAGACATGGACTTCCTGATCAAATGCGGTTTTCTTTTCTAGGATTTGTGTCAGTGAGAAGAGATGGTCTATTGTGGATCTTCCTGCTCTAAAGCCTGCCTGTTCTTCAGCTTCTACTTCCGCGTATTCCGTTTCTATCCTATTTTTAAGTATTTTTCCGTATATTCTGCTAATAGATCCTGTAACCGTTATTCACCTATAGTTATCGCAATTATTTTTGTCTCCTTTCTTATGAATTGTTTATATGTATGATATTTTCCATTCCTCAGGTACTTCTGATGTGTTAATGCATCTTTGGAATAAGTTCCTCAAAGCGCTAAATAGCTTTTCAGTTCCGTATTTTACTAACTCTCCTGGGATGTTTCCTGGTCCTGGAGCTCTACCATTTTTTAGCGTTTTACATACTTGTTTAACTTCTGATGTTGTTATCCTTATTGGGGATCCTCGTATAACTATATTTGGGTTTCCATGTTGGGTACTTTTGAACTCTGGTCTATCTTCTGTTAGCATATTTGTAAAATATTGGTTCCATTTTTCTGGTGTTATTGGTGAGAAGATTTCTCTTTTCCATTCTGTTCTCATATTTTTAAGGAGTCTCCAGCTTTCTGTGCTTTTTCTTCCTCCTATGTAAGTGTTGAGTCTTGAGCATGTCTTTTCCCATTGGTTCTTCTTTTTGTCACTAATCATTTTGCGTACTCTAGCTTGGGATTCTTTGTATTTTACTTTGTCGTTTGTGCTCTTTGAACTTAAGTATTTGTGATAGCTTTTCCGTTTTTCTTCAATTTCGTATTTAATTTCTTCATCCCAACAATATGGTTTTTGCTGTTTTTCCCTTTTCTCTTGGTACCCTAATGCTTCCAGTGCGGCTGCGTGTAGGCGTTCCTTTATATACTTATATTCTTCTTCTGTATTAACAAATCCCGTCCGTTTTATCTTTTGGTCCAGTCTACTCTTGTATAGATTTCTGATACTTTCATTTTGTAGGCTGTCTGTATTATATCTCATTGTTGTTTCACTTGTTGTGTGCTGTGTACTTGTATCTTCCAGTTTGCTTTCCCGTGTTGTTCGTGAGGTTATCTTTCCTTTCACAAGGTAGTGGTCGCTGCCACATGAAGCCCCTCTTTGGACTCTTACATCTAGGAAGTTTAATCTAGATCTCTGTCGTATTATCATATAGTCGATAACACTTTTTAAATCTCTTGTTGTTTTTTTCCACGTATATTTATGAATATCCCTATGCTGGTAGTGTCCGTTTAATATTGTAAGGTTGTTTATACAACTTACTATAGATTAAACTTCAAATTCTCTGAGCTTTCTCTTCACAAGGGATCAAATGTTTTCAATACGGTTGGCGATTGTGAGGGCCACTCTAGTATCTTACCGTGGGCCCAAGCGAGCCGTTTCGCGACATGATTTTCGCTCAACAAGGGTTTCTTCAACATGCTTCGGAATTTGAGCATGAGCATGAAGATCTTATCGAATGGTCTTGACGCAGCGTCAATTTCGGGTCCCGTGAAGACAAAGACACGATTCATTTTTCGACTTGCGGAGTGATTTTGGCCACCGAACTACGTTTTGACAAGTCATCGACATTTCTCGTCTCGTTAAAATAATTTATCTACTTCTTCACAAACGATACCGACTTTTTAGTATATTTAGGGGTCGCGGAATGATTCTATTTAGGCCCCTTTGAATGGGAACAAAGAAAGACTGCCTCAAACCGACGCGCAAACAAGTGACTCTTTCTGGATTTTACGTTATTTCGAGGAAAATTCGGAATCGACTGATACTTTTACTAATTTTGAATTATTGTGGACACGTTCTTACTTGATAGACTGTATATAAAATGACGTCCTTGTAACGTCATTTTTATGGCAGCTAAGCATACTCTAAGAAGAAATTCAAGTCTTCATTTTTGTGTATTTAAAAATGAAGTCCATATTCGACTTGAGATTAATCTATACAAAATAACGTCCCGTCTAGAATAGCTGAACACTTAAGTTGTAAGATATCATTATGAGGTTTCTTACCATTATTTTCTTAAAACATAAATATTTTAATTGTACACTCACTGTACCATACTTTCAATTATGTTGGGAGTGTGAAATATTTGACACAATGATACTACTCAGTACATATCACCACTACACCAAACTCTTTATTTTTGTACTCGATACGCGTTTCGCTAACCATTTTAGCTTCATCAGGAGCGATGATTGACTAAAGCTAAACTACAAATCTACCCTATTTATATTTAGCCTAACACCTGAATTACTCAGGCGGAACTAATGGCCTAGGTGAGGCCATCAATTCCGGTCAAGTAACCAGTACAGGGGACTATAAGGAATAGGCCCTCTGTTTTTATTTAAACTACATTTACATTTTATAATTTCCATATTTTCGTATGCGTTCAACAATTTCCTATCAGATATATTTTTAATTAATCTTAGATTATCTAATGTTACAGCTTCAAGAGCATGTTCGGTAATGCTAGATTTTTCTGTTCTACTGTATTTTAATTGTGCCTAAATGTTCTTTACATCGTGTTTTAATTGACCTTTTAGTTTGTCCATTATACTTTTTGTCGCAATCATTACAACTAATTTCATAAATTCCACTTATCTTTGGGATTTCCTAAGATATTCCTCAGATTGTCTGATGATTTATAGACTAAGGTGAGGCCTACTTTACTAAATACCTTTTCGAGTCTCGTGCTATATTTCGCATTGTATGGTATGGAGACATACTTGGTCTTATTTTCTTTGTAAAAAAGCTGGAATTCTTAATATTTAACCTGAACTTATGTCTATTTATTAACTTGTTTACTAAGTCATCATCATAACCATTAACTCTAGTTATATTTGTACTACGTTTCCTTTCATTACTGAAATTTACTCTGTTCAGAGGAAAAATGACCAAACAATGAACTACGGCTAATTTGTGTTGTTTGCAATGAAGTGAATCATTAGGAATATATATATATATATATATATATATATATATATATATATATATATATATATATATATACATATATATATATATATATATATATATATATATATATATATATATATATATATATATATATATATATATGTATCTATTACTATGTCTTTTCTATAGATATCAAATTCTAATCTTTTTTAATAATTAAAATATCAATATTTTTAATTACAATGTTCCAAATAATTTATTTTAATCGATACACGTTACCTCAGCTTTGACAAAACATTGATTTGCTAACTGAGCTGAACTATATTTTTTGGAATACTCTTGAGGGTCATGGCCACTGCAACTTAAACATTTGGTGTCGCAGTTTTTTAGGTTTGTCTACGTAGCCTTCATTCCGTTTTACAGTTTTTACGGATTTTTTTCTTTTGATAGTAATTTAGAGCATCGCACAGTTACAAAGTTGTCACTAAAGAGGGAAATGGACCAAAAATTATCCATGAAATAATATCCAAGGTGTACGACAATGACGGTTTATCTAAATTGCGAGTAAAATTTTATTTTAAACAGATTCGGTCGGTCCGAGACCTAATTCAGGACGACTCGAGACCAGCAAGACCGATTTAGACGAACACTGAGGAAACCATCAGGCTTGGTGTGGATTTGCTGCTGTTAGAACTACGAATGAAGATCCCGGTGCTTGCTAAAGAAGCTAGAGTATCCCAAATAACAGTTTTCAAGGTGCACACTCTAACGATGGTGGTAGGTTACTCGTGATGAAACTTGAGTGATCTTTCGAGATCCTTCCCCGAAGCAGGAGTCGTTGTTCATAAAGGCTTTCCATGACCAAAGAAGGTGAAAACTCAACCATCTTCTGGAAAGTTGATGGCGATCGTTTTTTGCGAGTGTAAAGTAGTATCGCTGATAAATAATTATTGAAGAGGTTTAGGGAAGGATGATCCAAAACGTGATGTTGGCCATTAAAGGAAAATTTCCAAATTCATGGAAAATTAAAATTTTATTGTTGCAAGGCAACTACAGGACCCAAAAAATTTGCACGGTTCTAGCCATTACCAAAAGCTGCGGATTCACCAATTTACAACATGCACCATATAGCACTTATTTATCGCTTTGCGACTTCATTTTGTTCAAAAAATTTACCAGAGGTGAGGAGTTGAAAACCTCTGAAAAGTGTTCTTTTTTAGAGACGTAAACAATTTTTTTTTTGTATGGAATGAAATAACTCGAGACATGTTAATTTAAGTGCAATGCATGTCAAAAGTGTAGATGGTACTTAGATGGGGTGAAGAATTACGAAACTTCCCGAGAGATAACATCACAAACAGTTACAATTGCTTGATGACGCTACTTTTGAATTTTTCAAAACGTTAGAACAAAAATAATTTCGTGTGTTAATTAAATATTGCATTTTAATAGGAAAAAATACAGCCAGAACCCAAAGATGGCTTGAGAAGTGTTATGGCACATCCGTCGAAAGCAACTATATGTTCGATGGTTTAGTGAGCCACGTTCCGGACGTCCAAATAAGGCAGTCACTCCGAAAAAAAAAAAACACCATATTGTTCTGAATGACCGCAAACTGAAAGTAAGAGAGATAGCTGACATCGTGAGGATATCAACAAAACGCGTGAGGCATATTTGGCATGAATATTTGATATGAAAAAGCTATGTGCCCGATGAATGCTGCGCACTCTCACGATTGAATAAAAACAGTAACATGTCGAGGACTTAGAACACTATATGGTACTGTCTCAGCGTAATCCAAAGGAATTCTTGCATCGATTCGTAACAATGGACGAAACATGTACGTCTGAGTCCAACAGTCAGTCCACAGAGTGGCTGGAACCCCATGAAAGCCGACCGAAGCGTTCAAAAACACAAATATCAGTTGGAAAGGGTTTGGCAAGTATTTTTTTGAGATGTGCACGGAATAATACTGATCAACTATTCGAAGAAGGGGATAACAATGACTGGAGACTATTACGTTGGTTTATCGGACCATTCAAATTGTGATATTAAGAAAAAACGCCGGATTTAGCAAAGAAAAAAGTGTTGTTTTACCAAGATAATGTACCAGATTATAAGTCTATAAAACGATGGTGGTGATTGGACTAATTGGGCTATGAATTGCTTCCTCATCTGCCGTATTTTCCAGATCTGGCCCCCAGCGATTATTACCTCTTTCCAAATTTTAAAACAGTAGCTTAAATAAAAAGTCGAATGGGAAACTGAGTCTTATTTTAGAGAGTTCGCAAATTCGTGCTATATGAAAGGTAACCAAATGTTGGAAGATTGCTGAAATGATGTATCGTTCTTGAAAGAAAATATGTTGAAGAGTACGAGGGCTACCACTTCAAAAGTGGGTCCTCAAAAAAAAATAGGTTTGGAAAGATTCAACAGCTTCTTGAGGTGATGAAAATCGCTGTCCACGCATTTTCTTTGACGTTCGGGGACAAAAAGAAGTCGTTAGACCATAAATCAGATGAATACTGGCAATGAGACATTAATTTGATGTTTTTCTCCGTGAAATAATCAATTGTTCGACGTGCTGTGTGAGACCAGGCATCGTCATGATGAAGCATGAAGTGATGTTTTCGGTTGTTTTTCCCGATTTCAACGATGACCTCTGGTAAACAAATTGTTGTATACCATTCAGCGTTAACTGTTCTTCGATCTTCTGAAGCAATAGTTATAACATGTCCGATATAATCAGTGAAACTAGGGATCATTTTCTTGGAAGTGCTTTGCGAATGAACCACTTTTGTTGGATTCGGTTCATCTTGGAACACCCAAATAGTTGATTGTTGCCTAGTTCCCGGCTTGTACGAATATATCCAAGTTTCGTCTCCTGTTACGATGTTGTTTACGAATTTTGCATGTCCTCGGTCGAATTTTTTGATCATTTCCTTACAGTAGTTGACACGAGCATGTTATTAAGTTACGCGGAATCCATCTGGAACAGATCTTTTTCACAGCTAAATGTTCATGTAAAATCGAATGTACTACAGTCTTCGATATGCCTAAGGATGGCTCTACCTCACGGTAAGTCACATACGGATCCTCATCAGTCCTGTTGCGCACAGCATCGATATTTGTTAGAACAACAACCGATTTTGGTCGACCTTCACGAAATTCATCGTTGACGGAAGCACGACCATCACGAAATTCTGCACACCAGTTGTAAATAGTCTTTTCTGATGGTGATTCATTACCAAAAGTTAAACGAAGCGATTCGAGGCAGTGTTGTTGAGTTAGGCCTTTACTAAAATCGTTAAAAGTCATCCAACGAAAACCTTCACGTGAAATTTCCATTTGTCCACAAAACTGTTTTCTTTGTTTAAAAGCTCACTCTAAAAGAACTACTCGGCCAATTTCTGAGCTGCCACTGTTTTAAAAATGTCAAATTTTACAGCAATGGTAATATCACATCTCAAAAGCGCTATCTAATGGTCGTATGTAAAAACTTAAAAGGTGACCGTCGTAAAATCTGTTTTTGGCAAAAACATTGTTAGTGTTCCACCTCGGTGTCTATCCGTCTGTCTGTTCGTCTGTTCGTTCGTCTGTCTGTCCGCCTGCTTGTCTGTCTGTCCGTCTGCTTGTCCGTCTGCCTGTCCGTCTGTCACACACGATTTTCTCCGAAACTATTTGATATAGAAAGTTGAAATTTAGCACTAATAGAGAAATTGATGGCCTCATCAGAGCTGTGTAGTTTTGAAAGTTAAATTTTGACTTAAGGAATTAATTTTGGGGATTGAACTCGGAAGTGAAAAAAAAAAAAACAGGTCATTGAGTGGGATGTCAAATGAAAGTTTGTAAAATCACGAGCTCAAAAATATATATAATGTAATACTTGCGCACACTTTTCTTGGTATTATTTTTTAAAAAATTGGGAAAAATCGCTGTCCGAAAAGTAGTGATTAAAAAATGTTGAAAAAGTTCTGGAATATTCCCCACAGGGTGTAGATTGAACCAAAATTATCACGAGTGCGTTACCTTTCGTAATTTATCTGGTACATAAAAAAAACAAAATTTCAAGATCATCAGTTTTCAATAAGCGGAAAAAAAATTGTTGGAAACTCATTTGTGGTGTGTTTTGTGAAGATTAATCATTTTATGACTCCGTAATAAAAATTTTTATTTTAAAAGCAATCAACGTACGGAACACTAATTGCGCAAGTTGTACTGGCACTTGGCCTCGGGATTTTTGACTCCATGTAGTAGTTATGTAGAAAAATATATTTTTCTAAACTCTGCAAGTTTTCCTTCATGGCAGCTAAATAACGTAAAAAATACCATCGTATATATGAGACACCCTGGATTTCTGACCAGAACAAATTGTAATATATCGATGATATCTTAATTATCTATCCAACAACTACGCAAATAATAGTTAATAAAATATTAATTACTAAGTGGGTAAGTAAATAATAAATATTAATATTCGCTTAAATATTCTCAATCTATTAACAATAAACATATATATATATTTTATCGGAACTATGTAAAGCAGTGTATTTAAAAATCCCAAATGATGTTTACATTCGCAGAATGATTATATTGGTTAAGATATTTCATCGAACACCATTCTTTGGAGATAAAGAACAATATAGTATATTAAATGTGTGCATTATTTTCATAAGATCATTTGTAACTGCTTGAGCGGTTCTATAACCATCGTGACAAAATGAAGCTCGGGCTAGTTCTTGTGTGTCTGTGTTTTTTTAATGTCATTTATTTAGTGGTAAGTACTAAAAATAATTTACTAGACGTTATTGTAGTTACTATATCATAAATATAGATCCCTTCTCTATGATAGAAATATTTTTAAAATATAGTTAAATATATTTTTGTTTATATTTTTGCCTTAGAAAACATGACCTGCATGTAAAAAATGGGGAATTTGTTTATTTATTGTGAATTGGCGATAACAATAAGATTGGTTATCAGAAATTTACTACTTGTATTTTTAGTACAATTTTCGGATTGGATCATAAATTAGGAACTGCAACGGGATCCTGTGCTCTATCGAGTTCCTTAATGCGATAGTTGGTACTTTATGCAAGGGTAATATAGCTTCATTTTTACAAAATAAACTGATTTCTGGGCACCAAATTTTAAAATCGCTAAATAAATTTTCACGAGAATATATTCCACTAAAAAAATTATCCTAAAAGTGCTTTTTTTTTCCTTGCTAAAGGACAGTTTTTTTTTCGTGAAAAAAATCACTCCGAGATTTTTGCTGTTTTTGACGTTTTAGGGTTCATAGATAACGCAAAACATGGTCACTCATTTCTGTCTCTCGATCTTGTACCACGATAATTCACGAATGAAATGAAATATCAGAATGAGAAAACTTATTAGATATGTTTGCTTATACTAACTTAACCTAAGCTCTTATCTTAGTTGGGAATGTGGAATCTTTGGCACAATGATACTACTCAGTATATATCACCACTACACCAAACACTTTATTTTTGCACTCAATGCGCGTTTCGCTAACCATGTTAGCTTCATCAGGAGCGATGATTGAGTCAATCATCGCTCCTGATGAAGCTAACATGCTTAGCGAAACGTGCGTCGAGTGTAAAAATAAAGTGTTTGGTGTAGTGGTGATATATACTGAGTAGTACTAAGCTCTTATACTAGTGGTCCTATACTAACTCAACCTAGGAAATGTGTTTTTATGATACATTTTCTTAATAATAAGACTCAAAATACCTTAGCCTAAGACTTACGCTAACTTAACATAGGGCTTAGTATTAACTTAAACCAAGACTTATTCTAACTTAATCTAGATTAACAATTTTCTTTTCATGGCGGGCGAGGGGGCTCACCGTCTTCATCCGAGAGAGGGTCAGACGGTCTAGGAAACTGGCGGCGGGTATGTTTAGGGAGTCGGAGAATGTCCTAGCACCCGGTTTGGGTGCTGGGACGCTTCTCCTGGAACTTCAGCTGGGTTTTCCTCATGTGTGCCTTTATGGTAGGCACACCGAGGTCCCTGTGAATTTGACGATTCCCCATGAACCATGGGGCTCCGTGATCATCCCCAGGGCCTTGTTCTGCACTGTTTGAAGTTGAGCTCTCCTTGTATTGGAGAGATGAAATATCAAATTCAAACTTACATCTATATGATCTAGCGGGGGATGAACTTTTCGTTTGTGAGCGATATCGCTGCAGGCGATGGGGGTGCAAGGGATGGGGATTAATAAATCTTGTATAGTTTCAACAGTAAGATGGTAGTTTCACCCATACCCTTTTAGTTTTGATGAGATAATGATTAAGTTTAATGCACAAATATTTATAGTAAAACATATAAAGGGCGAAAGGGGTAGGAGAGGAGGTTAAAGGGGTTAGTTCGAATATATCTTGTTATATGTCCTTTTCAGGGTTTTTAGACAAGAGGAAACCAAAAATAAAGTTATTTCCTCACTCCTTTCAGTTTTATCCCTGGGTGGCGGCAAAAATAGGGGGGTTGTTAAAGATTGTATAGTTTCAATAATATATTGAGACTTTTCCACACTTCTGGTTTGGATGGACAAATTTTAAGCATATTATTGAGGGTAAAATTTGTTGGAGGTTAACGGGGTGGAGGGGGGGGGGGGGGTGAAAGGAGTTGCTTTGTATATACCGTATCATATGTCCTCTTCAAGGTTCTTGAATTCGAGAAATATGAAAATGTAGTTACTTGTCATTACTTTTGACTTGAATATAGTAAGGGATAAAAGTGTCGTCATAAAATATTGTATAGTTTCAATAGTGTAATAGAAACTTTTCCAGGTTTTTGATCAGAATAATAAACAAATTTCAAATAAATCATGGAGGTACTAAAGGGTTGTGGAAGGGGGTTGGAAGTATGACTCCATATTTATCGTAATATAGATTTTTTTCAGGGTTAAAGAATTGAAATATTAGATTATTTTCTTATTAGTTTAAATGTTAAAAGAGTAAGAAAGTCACCCGTTGGAGCCACTAAATATTAAAGAGATTTTGCAACGCTTATTTTGGTGGGCCACTGTCACTATCTTTATTTGAAGCATGCGCCCACCGTTTGGAGCTTGCGCAGTAGTAAAGGGGAGAAATTAAATATAAGGATAGCTGTTATCGTTATTTGAAGCATGCGCTCATCATTCGGAGCTTGCGCAGTATTGAAACAAAATAAGAGAATCCTTTATTAAGGATAACGATTTCCCTTATTTAGGAACTTATCAGAGAGGTTATTAGAAGTTTGTGATTCTTATCGCTATTATGGTAGGGCTTGATTTTTTTCATACTTAGTTGTACAATCTACTAAGAAAATACAGTCAATTGAAAGGATAATCTTTTATTGCAAATAATTAGTGTTGAGATTATGTTGGGATTTTACAGCCTTTGGCACAATACCATTACAATGTGTGTAGTGCTAATTTCAAATGAAATTTTATTTGTCGTATATCCGTATTACCTTGAAAATATTGAAGGAAGTGATAGAAACCTGCTAGACACAATTTTAATTTAGAAAGTTGTGTTGACCCGTCAAATACTTATAACAGTGTGCTTAACCATGAAATAAAAAAAAAAAAAAAAGTTTATAAAAGATGAATACTAACCTAACCTTGCAATTCCTTCGCGTTAATACTGCGCATGCTTGAGATAACGATAAGGATAAAGGAATGTAAAAAAATATGCTTTGCAAATTGTCTCTATTTTATACTTCCAATAGTATTATGAGTATGTGTCCTGGTTTTTGTTTTGCGATTTTGTATAACACTTTGGTATAACTATTTACAGTAAAAGATATATGGGGGTAGGGGGTTATAAGGGTTATTACTTACATACCGTAATATACATATTTTTAAATGTTTTTGTTATTTTATTTTTTACTATAACTCATTGAACATTTGCCTCTAGAGCACTGGTTTCTGTATAAAACATAGATAATGTACTTATATTATTTTGAACAAAGATGTAGTATTAATTAATGTATCATAATATGACCACGAAGTTTGAAAATGGGTTCCACACATTCATGATTCAAATTATTTAAAACCGCAAACACAGATCTGTTTTCCTAATATTTTCATTTTTATGCCTTTTATGCTTCTTTATTTTTATAGGCGATTTAAACGATAATTGATTTAAGGTTTGTAACGTATGAGTGTTAGTGTACTGGATATCATTTTTTTTTCTTTTCTTCGATACAGGTTAAACACTATTTTCGTTAAGATCGCAAATAATGAAAATTAACGTGATTTTTAGATTCATCAACTTTACGAATCTTGAAAAGGGTATATTATAAGAAGATATATAGGCCATCTCTCTAATCTCTTATATATTATCATATTATATTATCATATACACTACCGTCAGAAAGTATTTGCTCACCTAGAAATTTCAATGTAACTGCCAAAATTTAATACCTAAATTCTTTTATTATATTAGGTAAATTTAATTGTTCTTAACAAGTGTTCATCATAAAATTGTTTAGATAAGCGCCTTTTTGGTGAGATCACAAATTAAAAACTAATTAGAACAAGTTTTGCATGATAATCGTTTTGAGGCGATTTCTGAGAATTCCAGTTCAAGTAACAACTCATTTCAAGTTTCTAGGGATTATTGAAATTCCTAGTGAAATTTTATGATAAAAACTATGCTATAAATAAATACCATAGCCCTTTTGGAAATTAACCATTAGCAAACAGTACTTTGTCACTGATACAGGCTCAATTGTTTTGTGAAAGTGCCAAAAATGAATGAAGTTTCCGTTGCAAACCGTGCTCTGATAATTGTGAGACATCAAAATGGTCACTCGAGTCGACAAATGCAAGTGATGCGGATGCCAAGGAGAATGGTGGACTACATCTTAAAAAAATTTTTCTGTAGGACATGGAATTCTCAACCAAAAAACGTTTAGGAAGGCCTTGAAAAACGACTTCCGCTGAAGATAGAGCTATAACTATGCCCAGCATAGTTATAGCTCTAATCGTCGCCTAACCGCACCAGAAACCACGGCTCAAGTAAACCTGGAGCGGCCCATCTCCATCAGCGTGACAACCGTGAAGAACAGGTTAGCAAAAGGTGGACTACGTGGGAGAATTGCAGTGAGGAAACCACTTCCTAGGCAAGTGAATATACGTAAACGACTAGAATAGGCTCGAGAACATGAAAATTGGACATCAGAATAATGGAATTCCATCCTTTGGAGCGACGAATCTAAATTTGAAATTTTCGGTTCAAATCGACGAGTTTATGTGCGGCGGTCAGCGGTAATTAAAAAACAAAGGAGGTCACGTAGATGAGAAAAATCATGAATATTTTTCTGATTTTCTAGACTGTAAATAATGTAAAAATAAATAATAATTCATTAAAATTTAAAAAAAAATATATATATTATCTGGGTTTTTGTTGTCTCGGGACTGAAATAACTAGGTGGGAAAATACTTTCTGACGGTCTAATATAAATGTACCAACTCACATATATATATATATATATATATATAATATATTTTATATATATATATATATATATATATATATGTATATAGAATATATATATATATATATATATATATATATATATATATATATATATAGGATATATATTATATATATATATATATATATATATATATATATATATATTATATATATATATATATATATATATATATAGGAATTAAAATCGATGGCATATATTTACATGACTTGCGATTCGCACAGATGATGTAGTACTAATTAGCGAAGAACTGAACAACTTAAAATTAATTGAATAACTGATCTGAAGTAAAATTTGACAACTACGAGTAAACAATTGAATTAAGACATATGGCCGCTCCGTCCAAAGCCTACTTCACAAAATGTGCATTTAAAACTCGCGTAAAAACTGAAAGCCTTTATATTTTGAAGTAGATTTAAGCAAAATATAAAGTGGGCTATATTTTTAGAAAGGTAATTTAAAGCTCTATTCGGATAAGGAAAAATATATAGGGTATCCCATTTAAAAAATATATTTTTGCGTTAATAACTATTAAAATATTAGTTGTAAAAAAATGTAACTTACACTGTTGAAATCCACGTGAAAAAGTGCTTTGAGAATGTTTTTACAGAAATCAAAAATTTTCAATAGGAAAGGAATTACAAACATTTTTTCAAAATGCAGATTTTTGATAAACACCCTGTATATCTGAAACGGTACTAGATATTGATATGCGGTTTTCACCATTGAGTTTATCATAAAAATTGAGCCTCAGACACCGACATCTCCTTTAGATAAATTGGTTTACCTTTAAAAATGTCGAATTTGGATCACCCTGTACATACGGTACTTACGCTCGAAACAATACAGTATAAGTTCATCAGACTATAACGAATTGGCGATACTACGAACGAATTGTTTAAAGAGCATGCCAAGATCACACTGATGTGCTATTCAGTAATAAATTAAACATATTTTGTACATCGGTGATAACGTTCGTAGCAGCTCTCGGCAGATAGAAATAGTTTCTTGATCTACCAGGTCTGTCGAAAATAAATTTGAGTTATTCCAACAACACTACCACAGTAAACCCAATACAGTAGCGAAATTGAGCTCGAAGTTGGTGACGAGATTTTGACGGCGCCTGCCGATGTTTCAAAATAGCCGCTCAATGTTTACATCTGATTTGCTGTCTTTTGAAATGTGTTGTCGATCGTTCCTTGATGTGAATTTAAAAACAGAAAGAAGAGAGGGTTTGTATAAAAAGTGAAGTAAAAACGTTGGTAAGTGAAGAGAATTGAAAAGGTTGACAAACAATTTATATAATCATAGGGAAAGATTGTCTCGTTGACAATTGTAAAAATAATTCAAAGGTACGCCGGGAGTGGGTTTCTTCTCTTCCCTCAAAGATCTTGAAAGGTATGTGATTTAATTAAAGAATATCAATTGCGTAAGAAATCGTACGCGGATAAATTCAATAATTCTGAGAAAAGCTATTTCTCTTATGACATTTTTTTGGTTATAAAGCAAAGATTTAGCTTATAGCAACCGAACGCCTCATCAATTGTCCCATTGAAAATTTGTGCAAAATTATAAAATCTGCGTCTCACATTTTTCTCAGAAAATGTTTAAAAATAATCTGAAAAATCGTTTTTTCGACCAGCGTATCCAGACGTTAATATAGGATCAGATAAAGAATACTCCGCGTGTCAAAGACTAATAATACAGGTAAAAATCCTTATAAGAGTAGGATTTTATTATAATTACAATGAGGCCCAATCAGGCCTAGAAACATTTAATTTGTATTCGGATATAAAATTCCTTGCTGAATTCAAATATGCATTTAAAAATTTGGGTTCCAGTTTTAGTTTTCACTTTTGGGCCTTATAGAGCCCCAACAAAGCGTTGGGCCCAAAATCTGATCTTCCTATTCAATTCTCTGGGGAAAATGCTAAAACTTTTGTCTGTGACATTTTTTCTGAAAAGGCCTTCCTGTCAATTTTTCACTTGTTTTATCTCTTTTCTTTCAGTCTTTTTGTATTTTTTTTTTCACATTACCCATGCTGCATGAACTTGACAATTTATTAAATCAAAAATTTTCAAAACATTTGTATATATATATATATATATATATATATATATATATATATATATATATATATATATATATTTGCTTTTGCTGCGAACCATTCATCGAGCTATTTCTTCACATCTTCGTACGAACCAAAGCGCTGCTCAGGCAAGTGCGTGACCCATCGATGCAAAAAACTAGTGGTAATCGGGAGGAGCCAAGTCTGGTGAGTGAGCCGCATGGGGTAGAACTTCCCAGCTGAGTGCTTCCAACGTGTCGCGAACTGGTTTTTGCCGTATGTGATGGAGCATTGTCATGAAGAAAAATGACTTTGTGTTGCCTCTTTCGGTATTCTCTGGCCTTTTTTTTTCAAGCAGCAAACGGTTCAAATCGGTCAATTGTTGTTGGTAACATTTAGTATTAACCGTTTCCCCAGGTTTTAAGAGCTCATAATAGACCACCGCCCCTCTGGTCCCACCAAACACAGAGCATCGTTGTTTCTGCCAAAGCGATTCGGTCTTTGCGGTCGATGTGGATGGTGCGCCTGAGTCCACCCATGATTGTTTTGCGCTTGGGATTCTCAAAGTAAATCCACTTTTCATCCCCTGTAACTATACGATGCAAAAACGCAACTTCCTTTTGTACCGAGCGAGCAAAATGTCATACCTGTTTTTGCGGTTTTCCATTTGCCTGTCGTTCATCTCATGTGGTACCCATCTACGGGTCTTCTGAATCTTTCCCATCTCTCGTAGCCGATTGGAAACAGCTTGTTGACTAACGCCCAATTGCTCGGCGAGTTGTTTTTGTGTTTGCGAATCATCTTCGTTCAACAATGCTTGCAATTCCAGATCTTCGTATTTTTTTGGCAGTTTTCCACGTTCCTGTCTGCAACATCGAAGTTACCACTTTTGAAAGGCCGAAACCATCATTCACACGTATCTTGCGATGGTGCATGTTCACCATAAGCTTCTCGAAGTAATCGGTATGATTCAACAGCAGTTTTCTTCAAATGAAAACAAAAAATTAATGCTGTCCGCGAATGTTTTTTGTTCAGTATAACTTTCGACATATTGAACACAACAACACAACACTCTGCACACACTTTTCCAATTTATCACTCGTGCGCCTCTGATAGTTGTTGATGACACAACAAAATGGCGCAGTGTCAAAACTTTATAGCACAAACTGCATTGGTGCACCATCTGTTGTCTGAAATCCGCATTTCATACTTGTACACCTGGTATATGATATATATATATATATATATATATATATATATATATATATATATATATATATATATATATATATATATCATATATCTCTTCTACTGTATGGTGTAGAGGAGTAGTTATACTCCTTTTTTCCCTCTCAATCTTCACGTATAAACTTCTTCCATCTGTCTAATATTTATAATTTTGAATGATAAAACTTTGCGCATTAACATTATTTCTATTTAAAATCTCCTCTCCTCTGGTCTTCTTTTTAACATGGCGGTCTGCCACTTGACCTCTTGAAAAACTGAGTTTTGCTACTGTATTGGGTTTACTGTAACACTACCATTAACGTTTTTTAAACAAAAATGAACTTCTTTACGTCTTTGAAGGTTATCAAAATTAAACCGCTGCAATCATATTCTATTGTTTATCTCTCTCCGTGGGTACACTCTATCCTCTTTTAAAAAAATTATGTTTTTAATAACTTTCTTTGCACTTGCTACAATGCTAATATATTTTTATTGTAAATTGGTTATCATATCAAGGAATCATATTCTAATTGCTTCTCACCAAGGACGTAAACAAGGTTTTAACTACAGCTGTGTTCTTAAACGAATTTTTTAAGATAAATCCCAACATTTGTGTTGCTTCCTCTGGTATTTTGTCTATGTGAGCACTAAAACATAGCTTGAAATTAAATAGATTTAATGGAAATACAAAATGAAGAAATGTGAAGTTCTGAAAAGTGCTCTAGAACCACATTTTGTTCATATTAAATATCCCTCTTTTAAGAATAAACTATTTCTTGAAACTTAATAGTGACTAATTTTAATTATTTTTTAGAAAGGACATGACTTGCCGGATCTTACCGATACCACACCTGATGTGTTTTCCCTATCATGCAGTAGTACATGGGAGAATGGTTTGTGGGGAATCCTTATTACCAATGAGTATTTGATAACGCCAGCATACTGCGTTTATGGGTAAGTATTTAAAAACTGATTTTCACAATTCGATTTATTAATAATTTTCTTGGCTTCATTTTTGCATTTTGACAGCTGCATTGAAGAGGATTTAAATGGCGATGTTATGCAAAAAATCGTAATTATATTCACAGAAATCAGACCTACTATACTCCCTCAAGTAGCATTTAGACGTCGCGTTTTAGTCAGGCGTTGACTTTTCGACGACCCCTTTTTATACCAATACTATGATGAATCATTTTTAGTCATATCAACGTTGGTATCTAACTCGAGGTTTTCCAAAAGTTACCTTAAAAGTTTATTTTAGGTTAGATTTAGATGGATTAGTCGTATTTTCATACTAACAAAAAAGGGTACGCCCAAATATCCACACCTCACCACGCATTTTTGAAAATAATTTTTCCAGTATTTGTGCCTAAATATGAGTCAATAAGTTTTGAAAGCGACACCTAGGGAGCATCACTTGAACCAAATGTTGAACACCATTTTGAGGCTTCACCTGTTATATGAACATATCTTAATGCCGACTGGTCTAATACTTATGGCGCCAGAAATGTGGACGAGGCCTCTAAATTTTTCTATGAAACAGTTGCGAGTGTATTTGGTTTGTAAGTGCCCACGTCGGTAATTCATAAAAGAAACTTTCCAGTATGGTTTACACCGGATATTATTAAATCAATTAAGCGCAAGCATAGAATTTTTAGAAAATTAAAAATATCTGATACAGATTTACGGCGCAACCAATATCATGACTTGAGGTTGGATATAAAAAGGAGAATAAACATAGCATACAAGAACTATCTGTCCAAGGTTGAAAACTCTGTGCAGGACGATCCCCGTACATTCTGGGCCTTCGTTAACTCGAAAATGTCTTCAAGCTCTTTTCCGAGCCTTCTTACTGAGGGGGGAAAAGATTATTCAGATCCTATTGAAATTGCTAACCTCTGCGAATTTTTTTTTCTTCGGTCTATAACAACTCTGCACTGAGTAATGCTTTCCAACACCCTCCAAACAATAATTTTAATATAAGCTCTCATGTAACTCTTAATTGTGTATCAGAGGAAGCAGTCAGTAGGTTCTTGAAAAAATCTAAAAATAAAATGTCCATGGGTCCTGATAATATTCCCAGTTTCATCGTCAAAGACTGTGCATCCGCGTTTTCGAAGCCATTGAGCTTTATTTATAACATGGCACTCACAACACATACATTTCCTCAGGTATGGAAAGAAGCTAGGATAATTCCTCTCTTCAAAAAAGGCAATGTAAATAATATCTCTAATTATAGGCCCATATCGATGCGAAAGCATTAGAGGGGCTGATTCACGAAGATGTGTTTAATCAAATAAAACATTCTATATCTGAATCTCAGCATGGCTTCTATAAAAGTCGCAGTACGATCACGAATCTAGCCAGTTTCACTCATTTTGTAAGTCAGATCTTAGATGCTCGTGGTCAGGTTGATGCTGTTTATATGGATTTATCAAAGGCGTTCGATCGAGTAGAACATTCTGTCTTCCTTCTTAAATTAAGGTGGCTTGGTTTCGATGACAATCTTATTCGACTGTTTGCCTCCTATTTGAGTGACAGGTATCAATATGTCGATATTCGTGGTAATCACTCCTTCAGAGTCAAAGCTACAAGTGGAGCTCCTCAGGGCAGTATATTGGCTCCACTGATATTCTCTCTATTTATTAACGATATAGGCATAAATGTTTCTAGCAATGTTCTATTGTTTGCGGATGATTTAAAGATTTTCAGACCAATACATTGCATTTCTGATTGCATTGCACTGCAAGATGATATACGACTAGTTAGCAACTGGTGCACAGCTAACAACTTACCTCTAAATGCCGAAAAGTGCTACAAATTGACGTACGCTAATAAAAAGACCCTAACTCAATCTGACTATTATATAAATCTTGAGATATTGAAGGATTTAAAATCGCCTATCGTTTTCGGAACACATAAATCAGGTTTACAAGAGCGCAATGCAAACGCTGGGATTCATATTTAGGTAAACTCTCGTGATTTCTCAAACATTGATACAATTAAATCTCTGTACTTTGCATATGTTCGATCAAAATTAGAATACGCAGCAATAGTATGGCATCCTATATACTCAAAGTACACTTCCCAAATAGAAGGGGTACAACGAAAATTTTAAAAATTTCTCGTATATAAAATGGCGGGTGTTTTCCCACCACGAGGCTCGCCACAGGAAACTCTGCTTCGCAGATTCCAAATGTCGTCATTGGCCGATCGTCGCAATTTTAGGCTGGTTTTGTTTTTGTTTAAAATTTGCAACTCTGCTATCGACTGTCCCTACTTATTGTCAAAACTAAACTTTAACGTACCATCTCGTGCGTTAAGACATTATCCCGTGTTCAACTTACCGTTCCATGCTTCCAATTTTCAGTTAAAAGACCCCCTTTTTCAAGCTATGAATATTTTTAATGTGAATTGCAACGACATTGATATTACCAATCTAACATATTCTCAGTTTTTGAAGGTTGCACGGGATCGTTGTCTTGGGAATATTATTAACTAATATTGTAGCGTATATTATTGGAGCTGAAACTTAATATTGTAATGTGTTTATCCTAACAGACTCGTTTTAGATTTTAACTTAGCTTTAGTCACATTGTCTTGTTAATGGATGTATTTATCTGTTAGACAATAAAGATTATTATTATTATTATTATTAAATTTTAAGTCGATCTGTCAAGTCAGTAATTGTTTATGAGCTGGTTAAAGTAGACGTGTTTAAGTATTTTTAAAAATGGAGAAAATCAAATATCGTGCAGTTCTTCTTTGTTTTATAAAGTTTATTGGCAACTGAAATCCATGCAAAGTTAGTGAAAGTGTCTGCTCCTTCATTTCCAAGTGTTGATAGATGGACTCTAGAGTTTAAACGTGTTCCTACAAGTATCAAGGATGATTCACGTTCAGGACGTCCAAAAACTGTAGCAACTGAAGAAACTGTTGTACAAAATATGGAAATGGAATACCGTCGATTAACCGTGGATGGAAGATGGAGTAGTGTATGAAATCTTAACTAATATTTTGTTTATGAGAAAGTTATTCACAAGATGGGTGCTACATTTGTTAACATCGGAACAAAAATGCACTCGAGAAACACTTTCTCAACAACATTTGGCTAGTTTCACAAAGAATAAAACCTGATTTTGTGCGTCGATTTGTAGCTATGGATGTAACTTGGGTTTACCAGTATGACCCTGAACTACAACAAATCGCACAGTGGACTGAGCACGGTTGTTCAGTCACAAAGCAGCCAAAGTGGTCAAAGTCGTTCAAAAAAAAATTATCAGTTTTCTGGGATGCAGAAGAAATTCTGTTAATTGATTACCTTTAAACCGGTAAAATAATCTCAGGAGAGTATTATTGCATACGTTTTGGACCAGCTGGATGGATAAGAAAATTCGTGAGAAAAGGCCCGGTTTACAGCAAAAAAAATCATTTTTCATCATGACAATGCACCTGCTCACAAAAGTGTTTTGGCAACGGCAAAATTGGTCGGATTAAAGTACGAATTGTTGGAACATCCACCCTATTCACTGGATCTGGCTCCGTCTGACTTTCGTCTGTTCCCAACCTCAAAAGATTTCTACGTGGAAAGTGTTTTTCAACCAATGATGAGGTGATAGCATCCGTAGATGGGTATTTTAAAAGTCTTCCTGAAAACCACTTCAGAGATGGGGTAAATGAATTGCAAAATCACTGGAAAAAATGTATTGAGCTTAAGGAAGATTATACGGAAGAATAAGTGTATTTCGATTCATTAATTCATCTTGTTTCATTTCCGCTTTCAAAACTTATTGACTAATATGGTCAGTCAAGATTATTTACAATGATACTTGCCCGTTCGTAGAGAATTAAAATAGTGTGGTCCTCAGAACAATAAAATTCTGAGCTGTCTCTTTTTTTATGGGCATAGTTCAGGTGCTGCAGAGAAATCTCTAAAGAGCTACGTGTGCGGAAAAAGCGATTCACGTTGGTTTGGAATCGCTGTAAATTGTACTCGGTGGGAAACATAGTCCTGGGAAACTCATTCTAAAGGGATAATGTTCTCCATACAAAAGACTGCTTCAAAAGGATTGTACGAGGAGTGATAAGCTAAACCGTATACAGATGTGATGTATTAGCATGCACCACTCTGGAGAAATTAAGCGGGGTACATCCATCGAACACTTTCCATGAAAATAGTCGCCAACCGTTCTTCGATGTTCCAAGAAATTAATGTTCTGGGTGACTTCTGGGTCTCCAATGAGGCGAACAGCTCTCTTCTGAATAAAATCCAACAAATGCAGTGTATGTTTGGGAGCAGAGCTCCAAATATGAGAGCAGTATTCCGTCGTTGGTCGAATTTGAGCTTGGTACAGAATTAATAGTTGTTGTGGAGCGTAAAGCTTTCTAGTTCAAGCTTTTGAGAAACTCTCTTTGCCATATTTACACCTAAGTTAACGCCCAATAATTTGAGTGACGATGCTAGAGGAATGGAGTGTTTTAGAAAAAACTGCCTCCTAGATTTTTGTGGCATTAAATTCTAATTGGCTATTGTAACTCCAAGATAGAATTTCCTTCAGGTGATTGTTAAGTTGAATGACTTCTTGCTGTCTGCGGATATTTACGATGTTCGAGTGTTCAAAGTAAATGAAAAAATTAGAGTACTGTCATGTGCAAAGTTGTAAGTTGGATTCTTAGGTTTCTCCAACAGATCATTATCGTAAATGAGAAAGATAGTAGAAGGAAATATGGTGCCTTGGGACACATCTGTGTTGATAATGTAGGTATTCGAGAGAAATCCGTCGAATACTACTCGTAAAGGACACTCTCTGAGGAAACGCCAGAGCCATAAACGTTTTTTTCCAAACATGTGTTTTATAAGTTAGAAGATCTGTTGATCTTTGTTTACGAAAGCCATATTGATGGCCGCTATTAGTATTAAATTTTTCTAGATATTGTAAAGATGATAACTTTTTCCATAACTTACAACATTACTGAAAGCAGTGCCACTGGTTGCTAGTTATTTGGCAAGGTCTTCTTGCCTTCTTTGGATATCAGCTGAACTATAGCGCATTTCGAACAGGAAGGAAGTATTCCCTTTCTGTAAGATAGGTTGAAAAGTCTACAGAAAACTGGTGCTAGTTCGTTCTTGCATTTTTTTGAGTACTGTATCAGGTATTCCATCAGCCTCAAAAGCTTTTTTGGTGTCTAGCTTCATTAAAATGTTTTACGATAGGCTCACTGAAGACAACATAGGGCATCCTATGTGTGGTGTTTTTCATTGAAAATCGACAGTAGAATGGCAAGTAAAGAGTTTTGCCAATCGGCTTTCTCAACAGGTATTGTTGCAATAATATTATCCGGTCGTGCAAGTGGTGGTATAGTGGTTTTAGTGAAATTTTGCACTTTAGTGCATGACCAAAAACACCTGGAATTGTTGGGGTAGGCAACAAGTTTGTTTTTAATTCTTTAAATGTGGTTCCTTGGTAAATTATTAACCCTAATTACCAAATATTGACCACACAAACATATTTTTTTATCGCTTACACGGACATTAAATGAGATCAAGAAAGTCAGGTTAAGAAGTTTAGATGTTACGAGCGGATAAGCAATATATCTGAAATGTTGTTGATCTTCTACTGAACATTAATTACTATTTTAATTGCGTTATAACATTAAGTAAATATTGGTTAGGCTCTATTTTTTAAATTCTTTTGTATGTTTACGTACCAAACAGTATATGTACGTAAAAAATCTTAGTGCTAAGAACGTAGCAAGCAGAAATAATCCAGGACAATCTATAATATATATAAAATGCAACGTCTCTCTGTCTGTCTGTCTGTCTGTCCGTTAGTAACCTTATCACTGGAGAACCACTTATCCGATTTACGTACTTTTTTTTTTAAAACATACGAGTACATATGTTCTCTGGCCAGGTTATAGGCTATATTTTATTACGATAGGTAGCATAAGGAATGAGCAGTGAGGATAATAGTGAATGAAGTTGGAAAAAAGTTTATCGCTAGCGCGTTCCCTTGCAATACACAGTCTAAACCATTAAAAATATGGAACAATATTATGTAGTAGAGAATATCTAGAATCTATAATATATATAAAATGCAATGTCTCTCTGTCTGTCTGTCTGTCCACTGGTGCGTTTATCACGCGGGAACCACTTATCCGATTTACGTCTTTTTTTTAAATTCATACATATATTCTTTGGCCAGGTTATATATAATAATAATAATAATCTATACCTATAATATAAACAAATTGCAACCTCTCTCTGTCTGTCTGTCTGTCCGTTAGTGCGTTTATCCCTCGAGAACCACTATATCCGATTTACGTGATTGTTTAAATTCGTGCATATGTTCTCTGACCAGTTTTAGATATATATTTTATTACATCTATAATATATATAAAATGCAACGTCTCTCTGTCTGTCTGTCTGTCCGTTAGTGCGCCTATCACTGAAAAACCACTTATCCGATTTACGTACTTTTTTTTTTTAAAACATACATATGTTCTCTGTCAGGTTATAGGCTATATTTTATTACGATAGGTAGCATAAAGAATGAGCCAGTGACGTAAAATAGTGAATGATGTCGCAAATAAGTTTGCCGTTAGCGCGTGCCTTTGCAATACACAGCCTAAACCATTAAATATGGAACAATATTATGTATCTGTATATGTATAATCTATAATATATATAAAATGCAATGTCTCTCTGTCTGTCTGTCTGTCCATTAGTGCGTTTATCACGCAGGAACCACTTATCAGATTTACCTGTCTTTTTTAAATTCATGCATATATTCTTTGGCTAGGTTATATAATAATAAAAATAATCTATATCTATAATATATATAAAATGCAATGTTTGTCTGTCTGTCTGTCCCTTAATGCGCTTATCCCTCGAGAACCACTTATCCGATTTACGTGATTTTTTAAATTCATACATATGTTCTCTGACCAGGTTATAGGTATATATTTTATTACATCTAATAATATATATAAAATGCAACGTATTCTGTCTGTCTGTCTGTCCGTTAGGTGCGCTTAATCACTGGAGAATCACTTATCCGATTTTCGTACTCGCGGTTTTTTTTTTTTTAAACATACATATCTTCTCCGGCCAGGTTATAGGCCATATTTTATTACGATAGGTAGCATAAGGAATGAGCAGTGACAATAATAGTAAATGAAGTCGGACAAAAGTTTGCCGCTAGCGCGTTCTCTTGCAATACACAGTCCAAACCATTAAATATGGAACAATATTATGTAGCAGAGAATATCTATAATATATATAAAATGCAATGTCTCTCTGTCCGTCTGTCTGTCTGTCTGTCCGTCCGTTAGTGTGCTTATCACTGCAGAACTACTTATCCGATTTACGTGCTTTTTTTTAACCATACGTATGTTCTCTGGCCTGGTTATAGGCTACATTTTATTAGGTGACATAAAGAATAAGCAGTGACGATAATAGTGAATTAAGTCGTGAGAAAAGTTTGCCGACTAGCGCGTTCTCTTGCAATACACTCCCTAAAGCATTAAAATATGGAACAATATCATGTAGCAAAGAATACAATATATATAAAATGCAACGTCTCTCTGTCTGTCTGTCTGTCCGTTAGTGCGCTTATCACTCGAGAACCACTTATCCGATTTACGTGTTTTTATAAATTTATACATATGTTCTATATAATTCGATATAAGCCTAGATAATGGGAGAGAAGGTGAGATAATTGGAGATAAGGAGAAATAATGGGAGATAAGTCGAGATAAGCCTCGATAATGGGAGATAAGGTGAGATAATGGGAGATAAGTATAAATAATGGGGAGATAAGGAGAGATAATGGGAGATAAGCAGAGATAAGTCTAAATAATGGGAGTTATGGTGAGATAATAGGAGATAAGGAGAAATAATGGGAGATAAGGAGAAATAATGGGAGATAAGTCGAGATAAGCCTAGATAATGGGAAATAAGGTGAGATAATGGGAGATAAGGAGAAATAATGGGAGATAAAGAGAAATAATGGGAGATGAGCAGAGATAAGCCTAGATAATGGAAATTATGTAGAGATAATGGGAAATAAGGAGAAATATTGGGAGATAAGGAGAAATAATGGAGATATTTTATTACGTTGGGTACCATAAGGAATAAGCAGTGACGATAGTAGTGAATCAAGTCCACGCGAGCGGAGCCGCGGGCCCGGCTAGTTAATAAATAAATTTAATTAATTGTGTTTTGTATATCTAAATATTAACCGTCCAAAGACTGCATTCTCGACACGTGGATGCGATAAGTAATTGTACAAGCATGCAGTTGAAATTAATTATTCTTTATATTACTTTGAACTCTTGAACATCGGCTACTCATGCAAATATCCGCAGACAGCAGAATGTAGTTCAACGTAACCAAGACCTGGAAGAAATTTTATTTTGGGGTCAATGGCAATGTCTTTATTGGCTAATAAGCAAGGCATAGTCCCTTACTGATATTAATCATCGTTGTTAGTACATGGTATGAAAGATTACTTATTCTAACTTAACCTAAGCATTTACAAGAGTGGTCCTATACTAACTTAACCTAGGAAATGTGTTTATTTTACATGATTGTGACCTAACCTATCTTAACCTAGTACTTATACTAACTTAACCCAGCTTTGCAATCTTCTGTTATGGTGGGTGGGGTGGGTCATCGTCTTCATCAGAGAGCTATTCTGCAGGTCTCGGATATTAGTGACGGGCATGCGGGTGGATCAAGAAGGCGTCCCTGATGATTAGGTTGAGGTGTTTGAGACGCCTTGGCCAGGAACTTTATTTGGATTTTCCCCATGTGTGTCTTTATGGTCAGCACATCGAGATCTCTATGTAGTTGGTTGTTTCTCGTGAACCATAGGACTCCCGTGATCATCTTCAGGGTCTTATTCTGCATTGCCTGAAGTTGCGTTCTCCTTGTCTGGTAGAGCTGGCACCATGTGAGGCAGCCGTAAGTGGGACCTGCCTTCACAACAATGTTGGATAATTGGATATAATTTGTTTAGCAGTTGTTTCGCTTTTCTGGTGGCAGTACTGACCTGGTCCTTCCAGACCAACTGTTTTTCATACTTGATGCCCAGGTACTTGATGGTGATCTTGGGGTGATAGTAACCAAGTAGAATTTAATGCTGCAAACACTCAGGCGATAGTTCTTTCTATAAAAGTTAACGTTGTTGAACCCGACAGAGTTATGCCAGGACACTCCATTTCTCTATCATCGTCACTTGCGTCACTTCTGTAGCATTTTAGAGATTTCCCGGCAGTTTGTCTGCTATGCCCATAAAAAAAGAAATAAAAATTTAAAAAAATATCTAGAATTGGTTTAAGTATTAAATCATAAATATTATCGAACTGTATTTGCTATTTGAAATAATAAATACTCTTTATCAAAAGAATTTAAATGAACATGTACTTTTGGATGATAGTTTACTTTTATGTTCTAAAAGGTTAAGCATTTTCGAAATGCTGATTGTTTATTATCATGACTATTACTCTTATTATTATTTTTATATTTTAGGTCATCAGATGTCACAGTTTACCTAGGATTTTGTGGATATCCCTACTTCTCATCCCATCATTCGGAACCGGATACACAAATTTACCATTGTAACGAAATTGTTATTCATGAAGATTTTGCAAAGATCAATGATCAACATTATTTAAATAATATCGCTTTAATAAAACTTCCATCACCAGTAAAAACAAATCACGTAATACGTCCAGGCAAACTTATATCCAGAGAAGAGTCTAATCTACTTGAAGGAACGTTTGCTAATGTCAGCGGATGGTTAGTCTCCAAAGATGAAGATATAAAATTTGCTACCGTTCAGCTGCGAAATGAAGATACTTGTGGTTTTCTTTTCGGACATGAATTTTTAAGAAGTCAAGAGCTGTGCATCAAGTGGTTTACCAAAACTCGCTTGAACTTACTGGGAAATGCGGTACATGTCAACGATAAAATTATTGGGTTCCAAACAAATACACCTCACTGCACCATGACTAGTGCCACTTGTACTCGAAACGACATGGTTCTGAAATTTGCACCATATTTAGATTGGTTATCTCATAAAAAAATGGGCATTCCAGTTGATCATTTTACTACTGAAAAGCAACAAATGTTGCGATAACAATGACGTTTCGGCTAGAATTGGCACAATTGGCTAAACGATTTGACGAGAATATAGCAAAAGAACAAATTATCTTTGAAAGATATGATATTCAATTTGCAAACTTAAATTCGCAAGTTCTAAATACGAGCGTCGAAGTTCAGAACATCAGAAATGAACAAAATAGATTTGTATTAAGTCTAAATGAACAAATCGCAGATTTAAGAACGCAGATTAATAATAGTCGAAGTCGAAATGACGAAAATTTACTGAAACTCCAAGAAGAACTAAATGGCGCGAGAACTGAATTAAGTAATGGATTAACCGCTCAAAGAAGTTTAGCTGATCTGGAGTCTAGAATTGAAGCATTAAATAATAGTATTCAGAATCAAGCTGATGAGAGAGTAATTAAATTGGAAGCCGACTCAAAGAGCTCCTAAATAAAACAGTTGCCCTTCAATTTCTAGAAAATTTGCATTTCCAGCAGCTCAACCAGGAAACAACGAATTTGCATGACAAAATAATAGAAGTAGACGAAAGAGAAGCAAAACATCATGCTCAATGTCATGAACAAATTAATAATATTAACGCGACCCTTATTGATTTATCACATGTTCAACACAAGTTACATCACGAGATACAAGAAATACATGATGGAGCTGAAGGTTATGCGGCAACTGTAAAAGCAGCCCTGTTTAAATTACAACAAGAGATTGATGAAATAGTTGCGTATGCACATGAAAATGCACATAAGAATTCTATTCGTTTCGATGAAATTGAAAAAACTATTTGGCGAGCAGAGGAGTGGACATGGACAAACATATAATTCAGGAACACTCTCAAATTCACTTATTGTGGGAGGAGATTAAATCTTTAAATGCTACCGTTCAAAAAATCAAGGATTTTATACATGGAGATCCTTATTCAAATTAATAGTTGACACAAATAATGACAGTAAAGCAAAAATGTTATTCGTTTAATTTTGTTTTTTTACTTTTTGATAAATAAAAATAATAAATAATTTTTGTGGTTTAATTCAAAATACTTTTTTTATGGGTCTAGCACACGTGCTACAGGGAAGTCCCTAAAGCGCTACAGGAGCGATATGTGTGCGGAAAAAGCGATTCACGTTGTTCTTGAATCGCTGTAGATTCCACTCGGTGAGAAACACAGTCCTGGGCAAATCGTTCCAAAGGGTTGATGTTCTCCATATAAAAGATTGCTTGAAAAGAGTTGTACGAGGAGTAACAAGCTAAACCTCATACGGATGTGAAGAATCAGCGCGACGTGTACTTCTAACATGCACCGCTCTGGGAGGAAATAAGCGGGCCACATTCTTCGAACACTTTCCATGAAACTACTTGTAGAATAGGCTCAAGTCGCCAATCGTCCTTCGATGTTCCAGCGAAATCAAGGCCGTCGGTCAGTTCCAGGTCTCCAATCAGACGAATAGCTCTTCTCTGAATAGAATCCAACAAATGCAGTGTATGTTTGGGAGCGGAGCTCCAAACTTGGGAGCAGTATTCCATAGTTGGTCGAATTTGAGCATTTTTAAAGAATTAACAGTTGTGGAGTGTAAAGCTTTCTGGTTCGACTTTTGAGAAGCTCTTCCTTGCTATGAGGCCTGCAACATGTTCATGCCAGGACATATTTGCTCCCAAATTAACGCCCAACAAATTGAGTGACGATGTTAGAGGAATGGAGTGCCCCGACGTAATTATGATGGGTTCAGCACCGTTAACTTTTTTTTTTAGAAAAAACTGCCGCCTGGGTTTTTGTAGCGTTAAATTCCACTTGGTTACTGTCACCCCAAGATAGAATTTCTTTTTCCAGGTCTTTGTTTAAGTTGAATGACTTCCTGCTGTCTGCGGATATTCGTCTGAGTAGCCGATGTCCAAAGCGTTCAAAATGAATGAGGAGATACGTGTACTGTCATCTGCAAAGCTGTAGATTGGATTCTCGGTCTTTTCCAGCAGATCGTTAATGTAAATGAGAAAGAGAGTAGGAGACAGTATGGAGCCTTGGGGTACACCGGCGTTGATAGTGAATCCGTCGACTGCCACTCGTAAAGAACGCTCTCTGAGGAAACATTAGAGCCACAAACAGAACTTTTCAGATATTACCATAAGAACGTAGCTCTTAGCCAACAGTCCACCGTGCTAGAAAAACACGGTCGAATGCCTTGGATATGTCAAGAAGCAACAGCTCGAGATTCTCCAAAGTGTTCAATTGCGTTTGTTCCAAACATGTGTTTACATAAGTCAAAAGATCTCCTGTTGATCTATTTTTACGAAAGCCATATTGGTGATCGCTAATAATGTTTGAATCCTTCAAGATATTTTAAGAAGATGCTTCCAAAACTTTCGAGATTATTGAAAGCAGTGGGTCGGTAGTTATTGGCAAGGTCTTTTTCTTACCTTTTTTAGGGTATCGGCTGAACTGTACAAAGCATCTTTCCAGCAGGAAGGAAATATTCCCTGATATTCCCTTTTCTGTAAGATAGGCCTACAGAAAACTGTGTTA